>CM060975.1:303869834-304469834 GCA_030765065.1 Deroplatys truncata | reverse complement strand
AGCCTGGTAACGAGAACGGGAATGCATATCGATCACAAAGTGAAAGTCTATTTTGCGCATTGGGATTTCATTTGTTTTTAACTCACCAATGACATTTTTTCACCTACTTCCAATGTAGTCAAGCCAACATCAATATTCGATAGAGTAAACATTATCTAAATGCATATCCCATTACATTTCTGATCCCTCTACTTAGGCAATCTTTCATTCCTTTACTTAATGGCATACATTAAAATTGTTTATTGTTCTTTTTTCATTTCCATTGGTTTTAGCTGTTCTTTGTAGCTTTTGCCATCGTTTCTTAGGTAATAGCCAGTTTTGAGTTGCATATAAACAAACTACAAATGACCCCTTCACCAGAGCAACCAACACTGATTAGATTTGCAGGTTTCAGGATGAGGTTAGGAAGCACATTTACTACTAATCCCTTCCAGTATCATGTTTCCAGCTAGCGACTATAGAGAGCACTAGTGGTTGTTTCATGTCACGGCTGCCTAGAATAACCTCTGGAGTGAAGAGTTTGATATGCACAATATGGATCTAATATGCCATGCCCGGGAGCTAGAACAAGAAAGTTAAAAGCTGGGCAGCTCTTCTTTCCCGTTCCCCGGAATGCTTCCCGTCGGTTGTGAACACTCCCATTTGAATACATGTATTTCAACTTTCTTGTTCTCGTTCTGGTTACTGTTCTCGTTGGTTGTGAACCAGCCTTAAGGGTGAGTCACCCAAATAAGTTTTTTTTTTTCCAGGATTTTCCCTTGTCCTGTAAAGATGAATGTCAGGTAACTTGAAGCTCTGTGGATCCCAGGCTCATTTGAGCATCATTTCACCCATCTTCTATATGATCTAACCAGTTAAAGGATGCTAAACTTCAAAAAAAATAATTGAATACGTGTTTATAAAAGATGTTCAACATGCTGATCTTTGACTTCGGAGCATAGTGGATATGATTGCTGAGTTCTTTCAAAAATACCTGGCATATCACGAATAGCATCAAATGCTACAAAGATCCTAGCCTCAACTCCTCTTCACTATTAACTGGCATCTCATACACAAGAGTCTGAATATGTCCCTAAAGAAAAAAAATCCAAAGGGGTTAGATCTCGTGGATGTGCTGGCCATGATTTCAGTGCTCATCTACCGACACAGCAATCAGATGTTACTTTTAGGAAATCCCTGCATCACCGGAATAATGCCCAGGTGCACAATCGCTTGGAACTACATTAACTGGCATATCTTTTAGAACAGCAGTTCCCAAACTGCGGTATTCTATCTGGGGGGTCGCATTGGACATTTGGAATTATTAATAAATCATTTTTATTAATAATTATTATTATAACAATGGGGAAAATGGAATTTAGTCACCTATTACATTTAAACAGAATCATGTTTTGTATTTAAGACGCATATTAATACTACAATTTCACAGTAAATGCACATGTACAATTTTATGTAAACCATTAATTTACACTGCACATCATGATGATTAGTGATGAGTATGAGCCTGTTTGCTATTAATTGATCGTTCAATGTCTGGCTGTATATTAGTTGCACATATTATTAACTCACTTTCTTTCTGCAGTCTATTCCTGGATTTAGTCTTCATGTTCATCATTGATGAAAATTCCAATTTTGCAGAGATACGAGGTGAATAAGCACGTTTAGTGCAGGGGACACCAGGGTATTTTCTGTTCTTGCTAGCCAGAACTGATACACATCTTCCTTCTGGAAAGTCAGTTTTAAACTTTGGTCTGAAGAAAGCTCAATTCATTTATCCTTTAACTTCACGCGAAAGCTTGCAAATTAATGATTAAGCAGTGAAGTGCATGGAGGGGTCGCCAATAATTTCATTATTGAAAAGGGGGTCATGTGTGCAAGAAGTTTGGGAACTGCTATTCTAGAAGTTGTGGCAAAGTATGTTGTAAAAACTGTAGGTAAATGTGGACTGTCAAACAAAGTAGTAGTAAGTAGGGCCCTATGAGTGTCATTCCTAATGCCAACCGAAATGTTCACTGCAAACCAGTGTTGGTAATTTATAAAATTTATAACAAATAATTCTAGGGTTTTCCTGGGACCAAATGTGACTGATATGTGTATTAGACATTCCTCTCGTGTAAAAACCTTCTCATCTGTCCACAATATGGTTGTAGTAAATCTTGGTTAATCAAGGCATTTATGAAGAAATCACTGGACAAACTGTAGTCAGAAAGTCATGTGACTCCAGCACTTGAACTCAGGTGACATGATACAAATGTAATTTCTGTTTGCACAATTCTATGTCCATTCCAAACCAGAATGCCTTTCACTGAAAACAAACTCTTTGTATTATCCGCACAGAAGTAGTTCGCAATCCCCGCCCCTAATGGCTGTTTCTTCCCCTCTCACGTGCTTGTTGAACACTGTTTAAATCTATAAAAATGCGCCCTGCATGAGAATCATAGTTCAAAATGCAACCTGAAATAACAATCGATTTTATAAGTAAGCAGAAATGTACATTTTTCTTATGTTAATCGCAATCCTCGGGCAAAAGTGCAACATCCAAATCCAAATCCTCCGAAGATGACTCAACTGCCATATCGGAATCAGAACTACTCTCCAAAGCTTATCCACAATTCCACAGCACTGTCGCACACAAAACAAGTTCCCACATTTTATCCTCTTCTATGTTCTGTTATGTGTTTATATTCCCTGCTCACTTTGGTTACACTTCTCACTGAAACGCCTGTAAAATCCAATATTAGTTTCATAATATGCACTAATGCAAGTGTTGGGTATTTTTTGTAATAGTGAGTTAAATATATGAAGAGCTGTTTGTTTTTCGCCACTTTTTAACTGTTTCCCGCTTTTGTGTTTGAACAGTTTATTTGCACCACACGCACTTTCCTCTGCCTTGTGAACTCAAATACCAACTGACCAAATCACAAGATTTGACCTGGGCTGAGCACACGTGTGACTGCGTATTATGAATGCCTGTTCGCTTATCATATTTCCTGTGTTACGCAAAGTGTTTATTTGGTACTTAGATAGCACCTCTTGGAATTCATTGCTGCATTTCTTGTATATGTAAGAGAGTGGCAGTCATGCATACAGTTGGTATTAACAAGCAAGATACTCTCAGCGTTAGCGTAACAGCAGACGAAAAGCATATTTTGTAATCTCTTAACAGCTAGTATATATCCATTACCTTTAGCAATGATTCTTATGATAACCGCAATAAAATGTGCAGTTCTATACCTTTCCTGTTCTAATATTTCATAATACAATATATGTATTAAGGAACTATTTACTTTGGCATAAGAGTATGTTCTTAGGTTCGTGACAAGCAGGAGTACGTGCTTTTGTTTACATCAGAGGAAACTCTGGTTTGGAATGGACAATAGTAACCAAAGGCTGGCTTGTATGCATGGCATGTGCTATTGCTCTTGTGCTTATGGATGGAGAATTATGGACCCAGTCAAGAACCTTATCTTCTAGAGCCACTGTTCTTACATTTCTGTGTCTCCCCCTAATGAGTGATTATTTTTGGGAAGTTCCTGCTTCTCGCAGTCATCAATGTATGACAATAAAGGTGCTGTAATGAGGCAAATGTCTCCTGGGGTAAAGCTCAGCATAAAGATGTTGTGGCCTTTTGGCATTTCCCCAAGCAGTAGTATAAATGTAATGCATGTTTGCCAGTTCTGCATAAGTAAAGTGGAACATTTTTATAATAGGCTGTAAAGGTGAAAGTCTTCCAGTAAGTGGAGCACTTTAGTTTATTCTGATAGCTGAGATAGATAACCTACACCTCTTGTAGGAACCACAAAGCCACAGAGTGCTGTACAATATGTGACAGAATTCCTTACCACTTAAATAACAAAATGCAGGTTTTAGGTTAATGGTTATATAAACAGTGTTAAGCAATATCCCAAAATGCAAATAAAACAAAAACATAAGTGATATTCCAATGCTATGGGATCTGCTTGACAGATTTTCATCTAACCTGATGTAGCATTTGAAAAAAATGTTAATGTCCTCTAGCTTGATAACAAGATATTTATGGACATACATTCCCTATAAGAAAATGCTCAGATATAACCCCTGAATCTTGCCTTAAAATTATTTGGTGTTATTTTGACTTACCTGTATATGTATAAATTTGATTCTCTTGGAAGGGAAGTAAAGCTGGTGGTCCCGTGTCGTAGATTTACAGCACGTAAAAGAACCTCAAGCCTGATGAAGAGGCCTCTGATCAAAATTTTCGGTCTTTCACGCCCAATATAGAATGGGACGCTAAAGACCATAGTAGTTAAAAAGCATCCATAAATAAAACTCAATTTAATTTTTATAGTACTATTGCACTCTCCTTTGGAATTCTTCCCAAATTCACTTTTTCTAATTACACGAAAACTCACTCTACCTCACACAATTATATATTGCCTATCTCATCTTATCTGTTTGGGGATCAATCCCTTTCTTCAGCAATGCTTAGCGTCACTCATGATGATACAGCATGGTCCTTTTTGTTGATTTTCTTCTTTAGCAACTGAATCTCATTATGTTTCAACTTTTTCTTGCTACATGATTTACATTATTGTTCTTTTATTTTTTCTAACTAAAGTAACTCCTGTTTAGTTGACAATATTCTTTGCTATTTCATTTGTATTCATACACATGCATTTAACTAACAGTTTACTATCTGATATTAATGCCTAATATTTCCTTATCTGTTATCATTCATCAACACACATGTTGATTTTAACATTGTAAATAGAATTCTTTTCTTTACAGTAGTTAAATATATTATGCTGCTGTTGTTCACCAATGGCACTGGGGATTAATTGATCTGCATCATTTTCCCTTTGGCTTCCCAATATAAAGTCTGTAAATTATCACTTTTAAGGCCTTTGCACTTGGCGAGATGTTGTTTGTTCAAGATGACATCTTCTTCACAGAGGGAGTGCACTTGGGTGTAGGTAGGCATCCTATCTTGTAGAGGTGTTCTGCGAGGCAATCATGGCCAATTGCTATCCTAAATAAGCCCACTGCAGTCTCCCTTGGCATTTTTTGTATATCAACTCTATCTTTAATATTCTTATAATTTTTATCCTTTAATTTATCTTCTTCATCAAGTCTCTGCTGTCTTTTGAAATGTTGTTTAATGTTATTTAATTGCTTATTTAGTTTCTATTTGTCCTACAGGTTTTATTTGTTGTATTACACCTTTCTTTGCTAATTGATCCGCGTGTTCATTGCCCAAAAGTCCGACATTATACTATGCTTTGTTACATTATTTTGCTCTTATCAATTCAAACTGAATTAGTTTGAACATTGCAATTTGCTACTTAACTATTTTCTTTACATCAAATTTCTTTTTATATATATTATAATTCTTTTTAGACAGCATGGCCTAAAAGTAGAGCTTCCAACACAGTGCACACGAGCTAGAAGTTTTAGATTATCGCACTAGTGTGGCGCTCATATTATATGTTCACAATGTAAATCATTATACTTTTTATCACAATTTGTTATAGAGTTAACCTATACGTTATGTAGGTAGCCTTCTCTTTCTTTGATCTAAAACGTTACCTAGTGTAATCTACATAAAGATTAAATGGCAGAAATTATGAATTTAGAAGAAACTGAAATGGAAGAGAGGTGAAATTGCAGAAGCAGCAGAAAGAGTAACACTAGAAGTACTTATCCAAAAAAGTCCAGAAAGCAATATGATGTAGCATTTAATCGTTTCATTGGCTGGTGTAAGACAAAACATATTGAAAACAATTTCACTGAAAACGACTGCTAGTGAATCAACAAAACATCTGACATCTCACTTTTTAACGTCATTTCTCTTGTTTCAAGAATTGCATTCTAAATGTGTGCTCTGTTAGTTTCAGGAATCAATACAATATTATTGATATTTTACAAATTCGAGCACTGTCTAAATAATAATAATAATATATGCCAAATGTGTTAAAATGGTTTTATTTTGCTCGTAGGATTGCCAAACTCGGCCTATGGCCTTCGTTCCGCAAACATTCCCACTTTCAAAATGAAATCCTAGTTTTACCACTTGTGTCATAATCTACTATTATGAGCTTCATATTTAAATTATAATACATTAGCTTTGGAATGATCATTTGCAGATTAATTCCTGCTTCAGTATGGATGTAGCGTATTAGCCTCCAACTGCTCACAATCACTCATAAAGAACATTCATTAAGGGGGGATGTGACCAAAAATGACAAAATTTCAAAGTTTTAAAGCCCTGTCGCGCCTGGAAATTGTTCTAATTACATCATATTTAAAGGTCTGCGCTCCTTAAATGTCCCTGAGAAGGCATGGCAGGTGATGAAATTGCCTGCATGAAGCAAAAATTCTATTTTTTTTAGAGATTTTTGTGGGATTTTTTTCAGTGAGGCTTAGTTTCTGGTTTGTCACTTAGCCACCATGATCAGTGTAACATAGTAATAGCAGCTCTGCCAGTAGTAACATCAAATTAGATGTTATTTTATTTACATGAGCCAGAAACAAGTGTAAATTATGTAAATAATACTGTGATGAAAGGTTAGATGAGCTAGAATGTGGTGTACAAAAGAAAAATTTAAGGCAGAAACAGCTGGAGGATAATGGTGAACATGTACCTGCTGTAAATAATGAGGAGTGTAAATATATATTGGTGGACACCAGTTATACTGTCATCATTGGTGACTGACCTGAAGTGAAATGACCACAATCAAAAGCGTTTGTACATAGGACTTGGCACTGAAAGGCTTGGCTTATGCCATAAATTAGAATTGATTTGCAGTGCTTGTAATGAAACGAATACAATTTACACATCTAAGCTGGAACAAAATTACATCCACAAATTAAGTGTTAGAGGACTGAAATTTTTACTGAACATTCTATAAAGCATAACAAAAAAAAACTCATGCATGGAATTCAGGATTAATATACTACTTTTAGAGATAAAAAATAAAATGTGTGTAGTGATTGTAAACATTTTGAAATTTTTGCTATGCAGGTCATTTTATTTTCCCTTACAGCTAAGATATTACAAAACCCATGCGTCAAGTTTCTGGTTTTGTAAAAAAAAAAAAAAAAAAAAAATCCAATTTTTTTTAAAAAAAGTATGGAGTGAATTTCATTTTGAAATTTGCAAATTTTTTGAAAGAAAATTTTCAATAGTTCAAAAACTAGTTGACATACAAAACTGAAACTCTAGCCAAATAGTTCCACATAACACCCCAAATATATGTACAAAAAATTAAGTATCTAGCTTTAAAATTGTGGAAAATAGAAATTTCACCCATCGCCCCCTTAATGTGCTATTGCTAAGCAGCATTTTTACTTTCTCTACTACGTAGAGTGAGTAGAGGAAGTATTGCATTCCACTCAAAAATTCGATACCAAGATTTGACTGGAAATACATGTTTTGAGACCCCCTGAGTCCGAAAAAAGCATTTTTGGAAACATGTCCATGTGTGTGTGTCTGTGAACAGCATAACTCAGAAACAAACAGTCAGATAAACACCAAACTTGATATTTAGGTTCAGTATCTTCCAGAGATGCGACACAAAGGCTTTCAAGAATATCCCCCCACCCCAGATTACCCTTTACATGGAACATTTTTCGAAAATGGCTCTAACGATTTCGATTAAAATATCATATGTTTAAGATATTTTCATGACAAATGAAATGTATATCTATAATTTTCTGGGAATGTCTCCAAAAGTATTCTTCATTGTGAACGACTTTTGCATAACTGGTAAACCATAAGAGATACACAAAATTTTACTATATAAAAAACGTAGATCGCATTAAAATACACAATTTATGTCATATACATTTTTTTTGTTGAGTGAACCATTTTTGAAATATTGCTTGTTATTCCCTTAAAGTTTCCAATACTTATACTTTTTCTCAAATTCGTTATTCAATTTTTTTGTCCTGGTAATGCAAAGAAAATGGAATGCTCCACATAGCAACCAGCTCTTAAAATATTTGACTATCGCTTAAAGCCTACCAATTCCCCTTGCACCTACAAGAAAATTAGCAATAAGATTAACATCTCGATTAACATGAAGCATATGGAGAATAAGCATTTGTAAAAATAGTTTGTACAAGAGTAGAGAAAGTCATGTGAGTGTAACACATCAGATTTGTTTTATTGGATATGAAGTTTTTGCTATTATCTTTCTTTGTTAGGTGCATCATATAAATCCGTTTTCTTTTACTTTTGAAATGATGTAAGCCTATATAGCACAGGGATAGCAAGGTTGAGTGGCCAGGCAAGTTTACAACATGTTTATCCAGTCACATTGTCATGGCGATGACAAACTGCTGCTGTGCAAGAAAGACAATCGTGAAGCAGAAAATTAACAGGTAGCAATGATTTATATTTGACGTTAAAAAGAAGGAAATTTTTATGCATCCCTTTGTTGCAGACTGAAATGCATGTAGATTATATTTGCAATAGTAAGCCTTTATGTTTTTAATTTATTTATCATTTTTTCTGGAGCAAGGAATTCATTTCCATAAAAGATGTACAATAATTGTTAAGTAATGACTGGAATTAACATCCACAGAATTATTTCAAGATGCCACCCAGCTCGGCAATAAAGTTCTTCAGAGTAACAACAAATCAAATTGAATGTTGTGAAAGCATTTCAAGCAAATGTAGTAGAACTACTACCTGTTTGACGAAAGAGTGCAGTGTTCAGGCGAGGTCACTGGCTGACAGGAGAGAGAATGCCCAAATGAGAGTAAAATACAGTTTGACCATCAACACAATGTATGTAATGGAATAGTTATGACTGCATGGCGGTGTTTGCATTTGATTGGTTTACAAACCCGTCCACCTTGACTAACAGACTTAATTGCTGCAGTACCTTACTGTAGACCTGTACATGCTACACACCAGGAATGGTGACGTAATACGACTTGTCTGTTATGTTTCTGCATGAGCACTTATTCGTCAGACAGGTAGTTTTTGGTGCCCAGCATAGGAGCTTGTTGCCAATGTGAAACCAAGAACTTTCTGACATTGTGCCAGTGATGGTATTTGAACGTGCTGTTGAATTGGCCACATTGCCAGGGCATCCTGGTGCAGTTTAGGCTTAAAACATGTAGTCTGGTGTTGATTACTCTTTGTTGTATTTATTGATGACAAACTTGGGTGATCAAGTGTATTTGATTTATATCAGAACACAATAATAAGTAAAATGAAAATAACTTGTGGGTAGTATTTCCCATATATGCTTAAATTAAGTAATCCCCAATCAATTATTGAAAGTTTTGAGATTATACTGTCATCTTTTCAAGCCTTCAGAGAGGAAGACACAAAGAATATGTAACCATGAATGATGTAATAAATAATTTTATTTACAATTGAATATATTTTATGAAATACAATGTAGGTAATATGAAAGAGGGTAGAAAATGTCTTATAAATCAGACTACTTTGCAAGGGAAAGTAGTAATGTGCTGCCTTCCATACATGCTTGTAGATGTAACCATAGAAACAGTAGGTAAGCCTAGTGGTGAAGATGAAATGAACTTTGCGCCCCCAGGAAATGGAGGGGTTCCCTATGCTGGATGAATATGATTCACTCTGTGAGGAAGCCCCACGTTTCTTGACAAGTACAGCCACGCAGACAACTGCCATCCAGACTCAACAACCTGCACGGAAAATCAAGCCAATCAAACATCCAGGTTTGAAACTGAAGACCCCAATAGCATATCAGAAAGACACAGATCCCAGTGTCATTCCTATACAGAAGGATGGAATGGGTAAGTATACCAGGGAGAAATGCATGCTTACAAGTTTGTAGTGTTGTTTTAATACATTAAGGCTAACGTTTCTTCTTCTGTTTTTACACCTGCTGCTTGCCTAAGCTTATTGCATTTCTTGTGCGTATCTATTGTGTTTGCATTTATGTTAGCTCTTCGCCTTCACGTTCGTTTTCATTTTCCTCGCTACCACTTTGTTTTGCAACTGCTTTTCGTTAGTCAGCACTTTTCCCATATGCTGTGTTAGGTTTATCTACAGCATTAAATCTGATATTTAATACTAAATAGGTAAACTATATGAAGCACAGCTACAGTTGGTGCAGTCCGGTGAAACTTTGCTTGAAAGCTTTAGGTTATCTATATACAGTGAGATTGTTTACATGATGTTCCACTATTAGCGAGTCTCGCACATACAGGACTTTAGTTATGCCTTTGCTTCAGCTTTGCATCTAAACTAGGGTGACCAGATTTTCAGAACAATAGAAAAGACACCCATTGAATGTTTCAGCACTTACAAGAAAGGAAGAAAATATATTTTGGGTGGCCAGGGTTCTAACTTCTCAACATAGAGCATTTTAATAGTTCAAAATAAAGCATTGGTCTTATGATCTTGAATTCAGTTCCCAGCTGGGGTGGAGGAATTTTCTTTAACTAGAATCATACCCTATCCTCTGCGGAGTCTGAAGGTTGAGTATATTCCATGGTAAAAATAAATAAAATCTAACATAAAAAACTATAATTCCAGTTATACCCACATCAATTGTTTTTCAAGCCAAAGTAGCCCTCTGCATATGACCTTGAACTTAAATTAAAAGCAGTCTTAATTATTGGGACAATTCATAATGAAAACTAGCATTAAAATAACTACATAAAGTTAATGTGATATGTTTCACAATGGCAAATGGAAAAACAAACAGCAACCAATCACAAGAGAGCATGAAGCAGTTGAGCTAATATGGCAATCTGTGAAGTGAGCACCGACAATAAACATGACAAAAGAGGCTATGTACATGTGTCAAAATGAACAAGAACATTAAACTTTAAAGGTTCAGGTTCAATTTGAATTCTGGACCATAATCTTATACAGAAAGGCAGTTAGGAAGTCAACACATGGCGACAGAAAATCTTACGTGAGATGGCGGAAGGATCATGTGATGAGAATCCCCCTCTGATTGGCTAGTTTCTTATGTTTGACGTAGAAAAAAACTTGAAAGCTTAGACATTGCAAGCTTGTAAGTTTACATTTAATTCAATATTTTACTTTTATGTTTATGTAATTCATTGTGAACAGTTCCATTGCAATTCATACCATCTAGTTTATGTTATGCTTAAGCTTAATTTTCTTGTGAATAGGATCTTGCAGTTAATATCAGAATCAGTATTATATGTGTTTATAGACATGTCTTCCAAAATGTATCTTAATACCTTTTCTGTTTTCACGGTCTTGATGTTTGAAATGGTTATTTACTGCTGCCCACAAAGAACCTATGAGAAATGGCTGCTGCATTGCCGTAACAAATTCAAACTACTGATTGTGTGTGTTTTTTTTGGGGGGAGGACGGGGGGGGTCTCTTTCTTGGAGCACCTTAAACATGTCACATCACTTCTTTATTTTCTCTACTACTTATCTATGATGGCATTCCAACCAGCATCTGATAATAAGATTTCATTAGAAATACACAGTTTGAGGCTCTCTGTATCATAAAATAGCATTTTTTAGAAAAAAGATCTGTGCATTCTTTGTTATTGGTTTGAATTTTCAAGTGATAAGTCGCTATTTGTTTTTCCTTGTGGTCGTGCAAAGAGCATCACATAGCAATCCATTTTTTAAAAATCTGACTATCGTTTTATCTACTGTATCCTACTTTTACTGTAACAAAGTATGTAATAAAGGTTTATCTTGATTATCAAGAAAGGGAAGTTTTTGTAAGAAAAAATTGTAGATGGAGTAGAGAAATGTGAATGGAGCACAAAGATTTTTTTCTTTTCATTCTCATTAAATTCATAGAGGTGGATAATGGTTGTAGTATGCATGTTTTCAAGCTCTGAAATTCAGAAAAAATGAGACATAATTATATTTAAAAAGGAACAATAAATGCCCTGTTCAAACTTGTTGGGACAATGCAATTAAAAATGGGACATTGGTCACCCTAGTCTAAACTCTTGTATTAAATGCTGGAATTGTCATCCTCCCAGGCGTTTATATCAGGAAAGCATAATTCTGGTTAATAAAATTAAGTTGATTTGTAGTAATGCTTTTAACTTTTTCTAATTTTAAGTTTAACTCTTGCTGTCCGTAATATTCATAAGATTCTGCATTTCTCCTTAACATGTTGATTGCCAATCATTCTGGTTGAAATGCATAGGTTCTGTTCACCAGCGCTGCCAGCACAGAAGCTTTCATTACACTTAAGCATGAAGTGACAATTGGAGAATGGCAGTTGTGCTTTGTGCAGTATTGTTAATAGACATTTAGTGTGAAATGTGTTATTGTTGCTTTTTTGCATAGTTTTGACATAAAAAAGTGAGGCAATAAAGCAATACTTTTAGTAGTTGAGCAGCAAATGTTTCTCTGAATATATCAGACTCCAACTGGAGTATTTTGTGTCATCTAAGGATCGCAGGTCAAAATATATGTAAAAAGAATTTTAAAAAAGCTTATTAATCACTTTTTGTCAGGAACCAAAAAAACTAGCAAATGACATTTAAGTTCATGCTTGGTAACTAAGCCTACAGCAGCAGTCGCATTTTAATATGTACTACCTTACAAATAAAAGTGTACACTGTTAAGGCCGGTTCACAATAACCCGACAAAGAAACCAGAACAGGCAACAAAATAACGCACAACATTTTGGTTCACAACCCCCCAGGAATGAGAACGGGAATGAATATCAATGATGATATCGATAGAGTGGAAAGTTGATTTTACGCATTTGATCGTAATTTGTTTATTTATTTATTTTATTTATTTGTTTGTGCTAGCAGTCTTCCTTAAAATATGGCTATTCATCAGTACAAGCTGTTATCTTGCCATATTCTACCCATATTACATTCTTTAATTATACATAAAAATGATGATGATGATGATGATAATAATAATAATAATAATAATAATAATAATAATAATAAAAAATAATAGTAGCAATGCCAAAATAATAATCTAATAATACTAATATTATAATAATGCTAATATAATTACATAACTTAACATCACATGAAACTAATTCACATCTGTTTTTTACTTTCTCTACTACGTATAGTAAGTAGGGGAAGTATTGTATTCCACCCAAAAATTTGATACCGAGATTTCACCGGAAATACATGTTTTGAGACCCCCTGAATCCAAAAAAAGCATTTTTGGAAACATGTCCGTGTGTGTGTGTGTGTATGTCTGTGAACAGCATAACTCAAAAACGAACAGTCGGATAAGCACCAAACTTGGTATTTAGGTTCAGTATGTTCCAGAGATGCGACACGAAGGTTTTTAAGAAAATCCCCCCACTCCAGACTACCCTTTACATGGAACATTTTTCGAAAACTTTAATGTTCTCAAAAATGGCTCTAACGATTTTGATTAAAATATCGTATGTTTAAGATATGGTCATGAGAAATGAAATGTATATCTATAATTTTCTGGGAATGTCTCCAAAAGTATTCTTCATTGTGAACGACTTTTGCATAACTGGTAAACCATAAGAGATACACAAAATTTTACTATATAAAAAACGTAGATCGCATTAAAATACACAATTTATGTCATATACATTTTTTTTGTTGAGTGAACCATTTTTGAAATATTGCTTGTTATTCCCTTAAAGTTTCCAATACTTATACTTTTTCTCAAATTCGTTATTCAATTTTTTTGTCCTGGTAATGCAAAGAAAATGGAATGCTCCACATAGCAACCAGCTCTTAAAATATTTGACTATCGCTTAAAGCCTACCAATTCCCCTTGCACCTACAAGAAAATTAGCAGTAAGATTAACATCTCGATTAACATGAAGCATATGGAGAATAAGGGTTTGTAAAAATAGTTTGTACAAGAGTAGAGAAAGTCATGTGAGTGTAACACATCAGAAATTTTTTTTTTTTTTTTTGTGCCCTGGACATGCAAAGAGAATGGAATGCGCTACATAGCAACCAGTGGTTAAAAGATTTGACTATCCCTTAAAACCTACCATATTCCCCTTGCACCTACAAGAAAATTAGCAATAAGATTGACATCTCGATTAACATGAAGCATATGGAGAATAAGCGTTTGTAAAAATAGTTTGTACAAGAGTAGAGAAAGTCATGTGAGTGTAACACATCAGATTTTTTTTCTTTTTCGATTATTGTGAACCAGCCTTTAGATTTGTGGGTCAAAAGAGCCAAATAGCAATAGTGATTACTGTCTGATACTAGAGATAAGAGAGAATTTTAAAACTTCATACACCATTAAGTTCTAATTAATACATAACACATCAATTTTGCTTTTTCCAAAGTGCACCCATGTTTGGAAAATATAATAAAACACCTTTAATATGAATTTGAAGAATAACAGAATATGTTTGAGGCTACATACCAGATGACTATGCTCTAAAAGAAATGCAAGTTGAATGAATATCTACATGGCAAAACAATTTCTTTTAAAATATATTTGCCAATACCTTTCACTAGTGAGCCATTCAGATGTTCTTATGTCAGCATATAATGTAGTTTATATTTATGAAGCATCACAGAAGCTATTTAGTTAAACTCTTATACAGTTATTTTAATGGAATTGAACAGCTTAAGAGATTTACTTCTCAGAAGCATAGCCATGCTCGTCAGTTTCATAGGATATACGATATCATGCAAATAATCTCACTATATATGTACATTTATTTTATTACAAATATTATGCCATTAATGGATTCTTGGGAATTGGTGTTACCTGTTTTTTAAAATGCTTAATGGAAGATAATTGCAAATGAGTGTGATTTTATGTTCTACTGTGTGATTTAAGCTATTTATCTAGACTGGGGAAAAGTAGAAAACAAGAAGTTCAAGTAAGAGCACTTAATTAATTAAAACTATAGTAATATTAAGGGATGGGTTATAACATGTATAACAGGATATACATATCATCCAGGGAAAAAAAAATAATTGTCAACAAGTTTGCTTTAACAGATCATTTATCAAGGTTTCAACTACTAAGAATTATTTAAATGAAATTTACATTAAACTGGAGAGATATACAGATCAGTGGTAAGTTTAAAGCTGTTTAATGATTAAGTAGTCAAGAACAGTATTTGAAACTTTGGTAAAATTACTTTTTGTAAAATGTTTGCACATGCAGTGATAGAATGCCAAATATTTATTGCATATAGTAAATGGTGTTTGAGGAAATGATTGTCAGTTAATATATGTTCATGTGTTAGTATTATGTGGAAAAGAACAGCATACTTGCCAACTTTTGCGGTTTGCCCATAAAATGCACAGGAACAGGCCTTTGTATGACTATGGCAAAGGAAATATTTTAACTGCTTTGGGCGTGACAAATTTTCACCATGGATATGACAAAGCATTACATTCGATTGTAATTTAGGATTACAGACAATGTACCATGCTAATTGGTACACATGGCTATAATAGGCCAGAGCTTCTCTCTCCACTGAGCTGCAACAAAATGCATAGCATGCAGATTTAGCATGACCTAGTAACAAGTAGTAAATGGGCACAAACATTCAATAATGAATGACATGAACTGTTAACTCCCTCATGTAAATTGATAAGCTTCCCATTTTTGTGACAGTTTTTGTTTATAGTTTATGTTATGAAGAGTAAAATATGGACTAAAAATCTGTTACTTTAATACATGCTTATTGTGGTACCAGGACAGCATGTGTGAGAGAAAGAAGCAGTACTATCAGGTTTTCAGGTTTCTTATAAAACAGAATTCCCATTTATTTTAGGTAGTGTAAGTTTTGTACATTAACTGCTCTAAATTTAATGTTATCATAACTTTACTGGACGAGGAAAAGTTTTATCAGTTTCAAATTCAGGAAGTTGGCAAGTATGGAACAGTTGCTGATTTATTCTTTACTGTAATTTGTTATAAATGTCCAGGGAAGAGTTTTGTAGGGTGGTAGTTCATTGTTCCAATATATGTGTTAAATTCTTTTTGTGACAAGAATTGTGCCATAAGCTCGGACAACTTTGATTTCTCTCCCTTAGCAATGTTTAGCTTACAGGTGAAATCTTGGGTGTCAGTTTTACTCTGAAGTAGCTGTTGATATGCAAGAGTTGATGAAAAATGGTTTAAAAATTCTCGGATCTGTGGCAGTGGTGCAAATATGGATGTTGGGTTTAGCTGCTCAGTGATCTGATATTTTCACATGTTGTCACCATAATATTGAAGCACATCCCAGGATCCTTGATATTCTGGAGGTAGACAGTATTTATCTTAGCATTTTTAGCTGATCAATGAATTCTGAATGGAACCCAGGTGTAATTACGTGCTTCCAGCATGAATACATGGAAAAGTCTTTGTTTTCCCAGAAAGAAGTTTGAGCACCAGTCCGACAACACAGGATTCGTTGATTTGATCCAAATATAAACAGGCTTTGACCAGAGAAACCATCCATTAACATTTGTCATCTTACAAGTGTTCTCAAATAAAATTTTATGGAATTAATGAACTGTTCCTTCATATTGAGGAAGTATTCCATTTCACCCAAAAATTTGATATCAAGATATAGCTGGAAGTACATGTTTTGAGGCTCCCTGAATAAATAAATAAAAAAAAAATACATTTTTAGAAAAAGATCCATGTGTGTGTCTGTGAACAGTATAACTCTAAAACACTGACATGGATGGCTGAGCTCGTTAAAGCATGGACTCATGAGTGGGAGGTCCGTGGTTCAAATACTGACAGGAGACCTCTCTGACTAAGGTGTTCTCCAGGTTTTTCTTCTTCTCGTAATTAGCAAATGCTGGTTTTTCCATATTTCATTTCATGTATCTCTAGTGTCCACTGCTTGTGGTTCCATTTGCAGCAAGAACAGGCATTAAACATCACCCAGGAAAGAAAGAAGGGAAAAAAAGAGCTCTCAAACAAAATGTTTGATAAACATAAAATTTGGTATTTAAGCTCGGCTTCTTCCAAAGATGCAACACAATTTTCAATAAAACTCCTCTGTCCCAAACTACCTTACATGAAACATTTTTCCAAATCTTTTATTTTCCCCAAAATGGCTCTTGACGAATGTGAGTAAAACACTATTCATTTAAGACATGAAGGGGAGTCAAATGAAAACCTTGAATATTTTTTTAATTTAATTTATTGAACAAAAGTGGACCATTCACCTCTCACCAAGGTGACCTGGGTTCAATCCCAGGGACCCGCATGTGGGATTTGTGGTTGACAAAGCGGCGTCTGGACGGGTTTTCTCTGGGTTCTCCGGTTTCCCCCGCCAATCATTCCACCAACTGCTCCATCATCACCTTTCCTTTCATCCATTTCACCATCATTCCTCCCATACCAGGCATCGGGCTGATCACCCATCCTGGATATTCTGTCTGATCCATGAGTGTCTGCTCCTCGACGGGCCTCTGACCCCAGGTACCCGTCTGTAAGTCTTGGGGGGTGTCAGTCCTACATATGAGGAGGTTAAACAGAGAAAGAAGGCAGAAGAAGAACAACAACAAAAGTGGAACAGAAGTGTGTCATTTTTCGACATAGTCTCCAGGACATTCAACACACTTCCTCCAGGATGTATTTCTGTCTTTCAGACTTTTTTATCTTATCTATTGTTTTTTTCTGGTACCCATTCATGGTGGCTATGCAACAGACTACTTTATTCAGACAACAAAAACCACAAGCATATAGAAGGTTCACTTACCATCCTGGGACACATCATAAATTTCAAAGGGTTTTCAAGAAATACATCACCCTGGCTCCACAGAATAACCACAGTATACAGAAACTACTATGCAACAGAACAAAAGATCCTATCCCCTACGATAAATCAGCTGGTATATATCAAATTGTTTGTAATGACTGTAACCTGGTATACATAGAAAGAACCAAAAGAAAACTTGAAATAAGACTTAAAGAGCATATGAGATGCATTTACCAAAAGCAGATGGATAAATCAGCAGTAGCACATCATTTCTGGTCTTCAAACCATGAAATCACTCCAAACATAAAACTCTTAAAACCGAACAGCAGCAATGAATTGGACATCTGGGAAAAAATACATATCGTCAAATACAGGAATCACCTAATGAATTTCGAACTACCGCCACACAGCAGCCTTTGGAGGTTCATCAGCCCAGCACCAGAGAACACCACTAACCACACACATTCCCCAGACAATAACTGGCAAAATCAGTTGGAAACATGCTGACGGTGGGAGCAAACCGTTCTCTCGAAACGCGTTCAAGTAAGAACATTTTAGTGATGTAGTGTAACAACCTCCAACTCTCTTTATTTTAAATTATGACACACCACTTTTACTAGCTTCTCAATCTTCAAAATTAATTTGTGCTTAAAAATCTGTCAAAAAAGAGAAATGTTGAACAGTTGTGCCTTTACAGTATATACAGCTGAAAGCATATATGATATATGATATGCAGAAACTTCCTGTGCTTCTGATGAAGGCCACATAATGTCTTATGATGCAGCCTACACTGGAAACACAAGTTTCTGCAATAGATAACAGCCGTGGAAGCCTACATACATACTTGAATGATATGATGATTGTCACAGAAGCAAATGTCTTTGTATCCTATATCTGCAGGGTTTTTGTTGTGTTATTTAATGTATTCTGAGTGGAAAATTTTCTGAGGTTTCTTTTGCGTCCGGCTGTTAGCTTTTCCTAGCAGTGAAACAGAACATTTATAAAAGCCCAAGTTAGGTAACTTTATTCCCACCTTTTTCTCAGTGAGAAAAGTATATAAAATTGAAGTTAGATACATACAGATGTGTCTATCATTGCATAAGAAGGAGAGTGCATACATGACATGTGCTCAAGCAGGACATGAAGAATTTGAATTATTTTATACTGTAAGTTGAACAGTATCCAGAATTCTATCCCAGAGTTACAGACAAGTTATCCAACACAGCAAATACTAATAAGAAGTTATAATGAGGAAAACACACACTATTTCAAATATTTAATAAAAAATGAAAATTGGTCTGATGTAATAAAAGAAGCAAATTTAAACGCCAAAGTAGAAAAGCTTACTGCTACTATTAAGCACCACATGAATATTGCATTTCCTGTAAAAAAAAAAAAAAAAAAAAAAAAAAAAAAAAAAAAAAAGTATGACAAAAGCAAAAAAGTAAGAAATGGATCACAAAAGGAATAATCATCTCATGTAGAAAGAAAATACAATTCATTGCCTACTTTAAAAACTATGTAGCAATTTAAAACGAGTAATTCTAGAAGCAAAGTGATATAATAATAATAATAATAATAATAATAATAATAATAATAATAATAATAATAATAAGTATATCCTGAGATCTGCAAACAGAAGTAAAGCAATGTGGAATGTAGTAAGAACGGAGTTAGCAAAACGGGGAAAAAAGTAGTAGAAGCTATAGAAATAACCCAAACGTTTAATAAATACTTTACAACTGTAGTAAATAAACTAATTGATATTCCCTCCAATCCTTTAACAAAGTGCCATTCTGCAGCCATACCCTTGAGTAGTAAAACAATGTTTCTAGTACGAATAGACTCTCAGGAAACATTAAATGTAATAAATAGCTTAAAAAATAAATCCTCTCGTTAACATTTGTAATCTTTCCATCTCCCCAGGTGTCTACCCGGAAGCATTTAAAATGGAAAAGGTAATACCAATCTTCAAAAAGGGAAATAAAAGCAACATCGAAAACTACAGGCCCATATCAGTGCTTTCAAAAATTCTTGAAAGAATAATGTACAACAGACTTACTTCATTTTTAGAAACAAACGGTTATTTTTTCCCCTTTCCAGTTTGGTTTTAGAAAGAACAAATCTATTAATAAGGCTATATTTGGTTTCATTAAACAAGTCCTAGATGCAAAAGATAACAAAAACACACTCTTGCACTTTTTATAGACCTCACTAAGGCTTTTGACTTAGTAAATCATGACATTTTGCTAAACAAATTAGATTATTTGGGAATTAAAGGAATAGCAAAAGATTGGTTTGCATCCTACCTAAAAAATAGAATGCAAATTGTAGAAATTGACACAGTTCAATCAGAAACACTAAAAGTAACTCATGGAGTGCCGCAAGGTTCAATCCTTGGACCACTATTGTTCCTTATTTTCATAAACGATCTTGCGTTGAACATTCCAAAAGCACATACAATAATGTTTGCAGATGATACAAACCTACTCTTCAGCAGTGAAAACTCATTACCCCTCCAGAATGAAGCAAATAATAGCTTACAATGTTGGCTAAAGGGAACACACTTTTATTGAATATAGAAAAAACAATATATCTGTATTTCCATAACCAATCAAAAAACAATAATTTAGACATATATAAATCAAACTCCCATAGTTAAAAAATGCGTATCAAAATTTCTGGGAATCTGGATTGATAACGAATTCTCATGGGAAACCCATATACTACAACTAAGTGTCAAACTGAACAAATTATGTTATGCTGTTCGTAAATTGGCTCCAAAGTAATACTAAAGATAGTGTATCACAGCTGCATTGAGTCCCAAATTAGCTATGGCATCCCCTTTTAGGGTTCCTCTCCAAAAGCAACACACATTCTCACAATCCAAAAAAGCATTTTAAAGGCAATTCTGAAGGTACCCATAAGAAGTAGATACATATTCAATGAACTTAAAAGTTTTTGCCTATCCCATGCCTATATATTCTTGAAACCTTAAACTTCATTCATAATAAAATAACTATATTTCAAAAGAACTCAGAATATCATAACTACTACACAAGAAATCTCAATAACTTACACTTAGATAGCCACAGGCTTACAAAAAGCCTAGCAAGCATTTCCCATCTGGGTATCTTAATGTATAACAAACTAGATACTTCAACAAAAATCTTAAATAAAGAATCTTTTAAAGGTAAACTAAAAAAGCTACTTCTAAAAAGGCAATATTTACATATAAATGACTATTTAAATGAACCATGTTTTCCATAATCACATAAAGTACATAGATTATTTAATTTTGTTATTCTGTGACATAGTATTTTTGTAAAGAAACTAACATGTAATTATTTTAGTATCACTTGCTGTAATGTAAAAGTTCTATATATCCAATCCCGATGTGTCCGAAAAACAATGTAAGTTGTTTCCCAAAGGATGAAATAAATAAATAAATAAATATGCATTAGAACTGCATGTTTGACTTGTCTGTGACAGGTCAAACTCATGATGCTGGTGCATGGGTGCCAGAAGTCTTCAGTAAAACCTACCAAGTGCATATAAACACTCAAAAAGTAAATTATTAATTACTTATACATAGTATTTAAGCATTAGCAGTCAAATTTGGGACACGTTTGCTTCATTTACTCTAATTTATACAGGATATGTTTCAGCTGTAAGTTGATAAAAAATTGAATTTTATTTATGGACGCTCTTTAACTGCTATGGTTCTTAGCGTCCCATTCCATATTGGGCGTGAAAGACCGGTAATTTTGCTCAAAGGCCTCTTTATCAGGCTTGAGGTTCTTTTACGTGCCGTAAATCTACGACACGGTACCACCTGCTTTACTTCCCTTCCGAAGGAAGCCATGCTACGCCCGAAAAAATCCATCACCCTCAGCCGGGTTTGAACCCGCGACCTTGGGAACTAGAGGCTAGCATGGTACCACTAGTCCACAGAGGACCACAAATGTAAGTTGATGATGGAAGCGAAAGCTTCTGAAACATGTCCTGTATAAGTGAAGCAAATTTGACTCCTAATGCTTAAATACTGAATATTGCCTTCACTGTTACAAAGCTTCTAAAAAATTAATTACTTATACACATTTTGTAACAATGCTTCAGTTATCTTTTTTAAAATATAAATTCAGCAGAATATGTTTTCTAATCATTTGATTGATAAATGTCAGGTATATTATTTTTACTGTTTTTGGGGGAGGGGGGGGATCCTAACAATTTTTTTTATAATGTATTTTGGGGAACTAATACTATGCCATGTTCTTTAAACATTTTTGTGAATTTTTTATTTGTACAAGGATATATAATTTTTTATTATTATTATTTATTTTTTAACAGCTTTCTGATACTAAAATTTTTCAATCTTTATTACCTACAAAATTAGTATTGACCATTAATTAAAGCAGTATTTATAATCCCTATCAAAATCATTTATGTTGAATATACATGTTTATCAATATATAAATTAAACTATTAAAACAGCAAAATTATGTAAAAAGGGTTAAAACTCTTATTTTTATGCAATTATCAGTATGAGTGGATTTTATATAACTTTTTTACAAAGTAATTAACTCGCCTATGTTACACAAAGAAATATTCAAAATGCCAGTACTTTTCTAGCACCTGTATATAAAATTAACAACTGCACTAGTATGGCAGCTGTCAAACAAGTTTGTTCCATAGATTATCCAAACAAGACAAGAAAACCTCTTCCAGTAAGGATTACAAATTGTGCTTATGTTATGCTTGTCAGTATCCAAATCACAGGAACAAAACACTAAGGTCTGTTTTCTCCAAAATGGTTTAAATCTTGTATAAACTACCTGGGTTTAACATTAGCAATCTGTTTAAAGTAACATTTTCTCGGAGTATTTCTGGCTGTGATTTAGTTTAAATGACATTTCCTAGTGTAAACCAAAGTTGACTACACTGAATTATCATGTTGGAAAGTTGGTCATTCAGAGGGCATTTAATGCTTGTAGCAACATGAAAACTGTTAAAGTTCTTCATGCCACAGGGGAAGAACCACAATTCAATTATAAAATTCTAAGTGAGAAGTTCAATTCTGGAAATAGATGTATGCATGAATTGATCCTGAATAAAACATTCCCAATTTGAGCTGAAATGTTACATAATCTCATTTAGTTTATATATTATCTCGAATTTCTTGGACATGATTGGTTAAAATATTAATTTGTTTCTTAACTTTCCATGCATAATAGCCAGAGAGCATTTCATTGTATTCACAGTGCATATGGTTTTTCAGGTGGCTATATCATGTCATGTATAAAACAGTTCTGTGAATAAACTCGGCTATAGCTTGCTCCCTATTATGTAAAGGCTGGTTCACAGTAACCCGAGAACGGGAAGCAAACAATGAATAGCATTTTGGTTCAGAATACACCAGCTATGAGAACTGGAATGCATATCAATGACCATATCAATAGCTTAGTGGAAAGTTGATGTTATGCATTGGGATATCATTTGTTTGTAACTGACCAGTGATATCTTTTCACCTGCTTCCAATTCAACCAACATCAATATTCAATAGAGTAAACATTTTCTAAATGCATATACATTACTATTTCCAATTCATTCTACTTGTACCAAGCTTCATTCCTTTATTACTTGATACATTAATAAAGTTGTTCATTGTTAATTTCTATTGGTTTTTGCTGTTTGTAGTTTTTGAGGCAGTAGACAGTTTTCAGTTGCATATAAACAAACTATAGCTCATGCTTTTGCTAGAGCAACCAATACTTCATACGAGGGTGGTCTGAAAAGTTTCCGACCTCAACATGAAAATGGCAGCACTCGTAAATAAAAGCTAGTGAATTTCGTTGTTCATCTGTTGACAGTTACTCACCAAAGTTTCAGCCATTTTGGATGCTCAGTTGTTATGTAACAGTCGTTTGAGTGAGGTGATGTGAGTGTTTTTATGAAAATGGACAAAATCGAGTATCAAGCTGTCATTAAATATTTGTTTTTGAAAGGCAATACGCCTACGCAAATCAAAGATGAGTTGGATTCTGTGTATGGGGACTCTGCACCATCATTTACCACAGTGAAATTTTGGGCAGCTGAATTTAAACATGGCCGTAAGAGCTTGGGAGACAATGAATTTTCAGGACATCCAAAAACTGCAACTACTGACGAAAACATCGCCAAAGTTCACCAAATGGTGCTAGACGACCCCGAATTAAAGTGAGAGAGATAGCAGAGGCTATGAACATGTCAAAAGAACATGTTTGTCACATATTAAATCAACATTTAGACATGAGAAAGCTGTCCACGCATTGGGTGCCGCATTTGCTCACGTTTGACCAAAATCGTGCTTGAATGAACATTTCCAACGCTCTGTTGGCACAGTTTAGGCGCAATAAATCCGAGTTTTGGCGCTGATTAATTACTGTAGATGAAACTTGGATACACCATTATACGCCCGAAACAAAAATACAGTCCAAACAGTGGACTGCAAAGAGGGAACCGGCTCCAAAAAAAGCAAAAACTGTTTTTTCGGCTGGGAAAATGATGGCGACTGTTTTTTGGGATAGTCATGGAGTTATTTTAATCAATTATCTTCAAAAAGGAAAAACCATTACAGGAGCATACTATGCATCATTACTTGACAAGCTGAAGGCAGAACTTGCGGAAAAACGGCCACATTTGCAGAAAAAGAAAATCCTGTTTCACCAAGACAATGCACCATCTCACACCTCAGTGGTTGCAATGGCGAAAATCCACGAATTATGGTTTGAACTGCTTGACCATCCGCCTTACTCACCAGATCTAGCCCCAAGCGACTTCTTTATGTTCCCTCATCTGAAAATTGCACTCGGAGGACAGAGATTTTCTTCAAATGAAGAGGCAATCACCTTTATGAACAATTATTTTGCAGAGAAAAACGCTGAGTACTATTTGGATGGGTTACAGAGATGGGAGCATCGCTGGGAGAAGTGTGTAGAGTTACAAGGAGATTATGTTGAAAAAAAAAATTCTGAAAAAATGTCTTGTATCTTTATTAGGTCGGAAACTTTTCAGACCACCCTCATAGATCTGAGAGTGTCAGGTTCTGTGGTCAGGACACGCATTTGTGGAATTTTTTCCAGTTACATTTTTCCAGCTTGCAACTAGAAAGAGATCTAGAAGCTGTCACAGCTGCCTTGAATAATTCCTAGTGAAGAGTCTAATGTGCACGATATGAATCTAATATGCCGTGCCCAGGGATGAAAATGAAAGTAAGTTTTCTTTTCCCATTCCTGGGAGTTGGGAAAGATTCCCATTAACTGTGAATGCTCACATTGTAATACATGTATTTTAACTTTGTGTTTCTTGTTCTGCATTCCTTTCTCAATAATTGTGCAATCAAACCTATTAAAAACTCATTTTCATTTCATTTTTCAAAACTATTTACTCTTCTATGAAAAATTCTAGTCTAGATAGTATTCCAGATCATAATCATACTTCTCTATTTCTTTCAAAATCTCCAGGGATTTCTCCATTTTTTACTTTCTCTACTACCGACATAGTAGATAGGGAAGGTATCACATTCCACCCTGAAATTTGATTTGGAGATTTCACCAGAAATACATAGTTTTAAGGCCCCCTGAGTTAAAATAAAGAAGTTTTAGAAAAAGATCCGCTTGTAAAGTTCCATCATATATTAAAGATATATAAACATGACATATAAATCTTGAATTTCCTGGGAATAGCCTGTAAAGTACTCTTCATTCGTAATGAAATTTATATAATCTTGTATAACCCTTTATAGGACGGTGGTCTCTATACTTGCTACCTAACACAGTTTATTTCAAATAAGTTTTTTTTTATGTGGCGTCAGCCATTTCCGAAATATCCATTATTAATGGTTTGAATTGTTCGATTCTTTGTCATTCTTTTAAAGTCATGTCAACATTCAGTTGTTTCTCATTGCATAAAAAGAGTATGGAATTTTAAGGTTAGTATATGTATAGCATCCAGTTCTTCAGTGTTTTGCTGTCGCTATTCCTTTGGCATTTATAACAAAATATGTAATGTAGCTATTTGTGCAAAGGTTTGTTGCAATTATAATGACGTAGATAGAGAAATAAACTTTCATAAGAAGTTAGAGGGTAGAGAAAGTCATGTCAATGTAATTCATCAGTGTGTGTCACTTGGAAAATGCAACAATAGTAGCTAAACTCAAAAATTATTTTTAATATTAATTGCACATCCGAGCGTGATCTATATACTGAGTGTTGCATATCAAAAGGATTGCAGTGAGCTTTTCTACACAACTTGTATACTACTTTTGTACTACCACACTGCAGTATGTTTTTATAGTGATAAAAATTGAAATTAAAAGGTTAATTATGAATTGGCAACTTGATTACTGCTTTTATGTAAAACTAGAATACTTTTTGGTCGATGCATTGATTGAATTATATTTATATGCTTATGAAGAATGTTATTCTTACATTATTATTAGTGACAGCAGTTGGAATGAAATTTTAGGCTCTCCACCCACATTGCATCAGTAGTGTCTGGTTTAAAGAATGAATTTTTTTGTTGCCCGAGAAGTCAAGAAAAATATATGAGTGAAAACATAGTTTATTCTCAATACGATGGAAGAAAAAGAATGTAAAAACCTGCTAAAAATTAAATGGCTTATTTTATGAAAAATGTAAGGTAAAAATCTTCAAGGATTCTCCAAGCTCATTTATATACTGCTGTTTTGAAAGCAGCTAAGATCAAAATTTTGCTGGTATCCTGTTACAAGGAATAAGCTTGAATAATTGTGCCTCTTGTGCTGTAAATTCTTATGAAAATGGCAAATGATTTTGTATGTTTCAACATTGGGTATTTAATATAAAAAATTATGAAAAATCTCATTTTTGTTGAATTTATAAAACATGCAGCAAAGCAGTCCTGTGTGGTGTGTTTTTAAATCTTAAAGTCAGGTATATAATGGCAATATTGCAGTATAATAGTATGAGAATGGATCGGAAAGTAACGCACAATTTTTTTCTCCATTGGTATTGTGACATGTATGTGTGTGTATTGTCATGCCAGACACATTATTGCATCGTTGGCGACAGTATTGTTGAGGTAATTCTTTCGGCTGGGGTTTTGAAGTTGTCTGGCGTAGCGACACTCGCCACTGTCTAGCTGGCGATTCCTACTAGCAGTGGACAGTCAGGGAAGTGAGCATTATTTCCTTTGTGTGCTGTGTGTAGCATCTCCCTTCAATTTCTTCCTTTTTATCTTGTGTGTGTGATGTAGGGGCACCGTGTTATTTTCAATAAACCATAGGTAATGTGATTAATGTGAAATTCTGTGTATTTTGTGATAACTATCCCACGCCTGCTCCGGAATGTGTAGTTAAAAGCTTCTGGTTCCCTCGCTACCTCTGGTGCTATGCCTCCCAATGTTTATGCTGCAGTAACTAAAATGAAATATCTAGCTGCAAACCTTTTGGGCTCACCCCGGTATATAACAGTATTGCAGCTGGGATGTTGAAATTTCACCATGTATGCATGCTTTCACTGCAGATGCTATTTTGTTCTCATGTGTAGCTGTAGCCAGAAAAGTGTGAAGTATACAACAAAGATGACACGCATGTTACTATCACCCACTTGTGAAGAGCAGCAAGGTGTAGTGTGACTTTTGTGGGTTAAAGGCATAACCCAAGTGAAATTCACAGGGACAAGTATGGGGACGACTGTATGGACCTTTGTGAATCACTACGTTCTGGACGGCCAGTCAGGTTCTTAGGCACCCAGCGAGCACAACTTTGCGAAACTTCAGGTGTCATGCACATCATCATACACCACACCATATATAATGTTGAACTGCTGAGATAAGCTTCGCAGTTGGATCCGCCAATTGTTCAGAATTGCCACCTCAATGGCTATGACATTCTGTAGGGTTGCAGCTGTTATTGTCCGTCCAGAATGTGGCGAATCACAAAGGTTGTTGCAGCCGTCCTTGAATGCACACCACCTGGAGGCATTGCTATGGTCCATACAGTTGTCCCGATACACACAACGCATGTCCTTGGGTTATGCCCTTTAGCCCATAAAAAATGCACTACACCTTGCTGCTCTTCACAAGTGGATGACAGTAACATGTGTGCCATCTTTGTTGCGTAGTTCTTGCTTCTCTCGCTAGAGCTACACGTGAGAACAAAATAGCATCTGTAGTGAAGGCTTAAAGCTTATCTTGGTGAAATTTCAATATCCCAATACGCAGAAAAAGTTATTGTGTGTTACTTTCTGATCCACCCTCATAATATAGAATGCATATACAATTCAATCTGTAACCAAATCTCTGGTTCTTGCAATTCTCTGCTTTCCCTTCAAGTAAGGATTATGTTAGTTGCAATGTAGTAGTAGTAATAATTATGTCAGCATAGAAACAGTCATTTACCTGCAGTGATATAAAACATGGAACATGGTCAAAAGCTGATATTTTATTTGAAAAGGTAAACATGAAATAACTTGAAGATAATGTAAAATATGGCAGTTACATTAGATTATTGGTTTGTCTAGTAATTTTTCACAGTCTATATTATTCTTCAGAAGGATAGTGCTGAAACATGCAGTTAAATTTATTCAAAAGTTAAGGCTGGTTCACAACCAACGAAAACGGTAACGAGAACGAGAAAGTTGAAATACATGTATTCAAATGGGAGCATTCACAATCGACGGGAAGCGTTCCCGGGGCCCGGGAATGGAAAAGAAGAGTTGCCCAACTTTTAACGTTCTCGTTTGCAGGCATGGCATATGAGATCCATATTGTGCATATTAGACTCTTCACTCTAGAGGTTATTCTAGGCGGCCGTGACATGAAACAGCAACTAGTGCTTTCTATAGTCGCAAGCTGGAAACATAAAACTGGAAGGAATTAGCAGCAAATTCGCTTCCTAAGCTCATTCCGACACCAGCAAATCCAATGAGTGTTGGTTCCTCTGGTGAAAGGGTAATTTGTAGTTTGTTTTTATGAAACTCAAAACTGGCTATTACCTAAAAACGATGGCAAAAGCTACAAAGAACAGCTAAAACCAGTGGAAATTAAAAAATAACAATAAACTTTAATGTATGCCATTAAATAAAGGAATGAAAGCTTGGCACAACTAGAGGGATCGGAAATGTAACGGATATGCATTTAGATAATGTTTACTCTATCGAATTTTGACGTTGACTTGGCTAAATTGGAAGTAGGTGAATCAATATCATTGATCAGTTAAAAACAAATGAAATCTCAATGCTCAAAATCGACTTACACTTTGTAATCGATATGCATTCCCGTTCTTGTTACCGGGCTGTTGTGAACCAATATCTTGCATGGTGCATTGCTTCCCGTTCTCATTTCTGCTCTGGTTACTGTTCTCGGGCGGTTGTGAACCAGCCTTTAGTGTTTTAGGAGTGGAAAATTTGAATGTAAAAAAAAATTGTGGGGGAACATAAAACACTAGCATTTCCATAAAGCTAATTCTTGTATTAAAGAAACTTAAAAAGGTGTAATTTTAACAATAGTTAAAAAGTGCTACAAAGTTAGAGAAGGGGCTTATTTTATGAGATTCCTACAAAAGAATAAAAAGTTTCCAAACTCTTACTTACTGAAACTGGTTTGTTGTTCTAGCCGTGTGTGAGCAGTGCGGTGCCATTGGTGTGAAGCATGCATTCTACACAAAGGAGCGACGATTCTGCAGCTTGGCATGTGCTAGAGAATTTGCAGAAAAATCAGGCCAACATAATACAAAATCACAGTCTTTGTCCTATGTACGTGAAAATCAGAATTCTACAGGTAGAACTATGGAAGAATGAAACTCTTCATAACTAAACTAAACTGGGTATTACATAGTTATGCTTTTGACTTAGAAGGAGAGTCATTTTTGGATCATTCTGTTTGTGTAGGATTTCATATTCTCTTCTACTAAATACGTTTGTTCCTCGCTGGAAAAAAAAAACTGAAAAGCCATTGTGTTAGGGATAGAAAAGAAAATGAAAAAGAGGTAAATGTTTTAGTTAACCAAGCTTAAAATAGAACAGGAAAAGCAGCACTGTTGTGACATAGCCTACAAGAGAGACGTCTGGTTTGATCAATACATATAATAACCCCATGGAAATTCTTCTTGTGATTATTTTCTCTACTACGTATAGTAAGCAGGAGAAGTATTGTATTCCACCCAAAAACTCGATACTGAGATTTCACCGGAAATACATGTTTTGAGACCCCCTGAATCCAAAAAAAGCATTTTTGGAAATGTCCTTGTGTGTGTCTGTGAACAGCATAACTCAGAAACGAACAATCGGATAAACACCAAACTTGGTATTTAGGTTCAGTATCTTCCAGAGATGCGACACGAAGGTTTTCAAGAAAATCCCCCCACCCCAGATTACCCTTTACATGGAACATTTTTCAAAAATTTTAATTTTGTCAAAAATGGCTCTAATGATTTTGATTAAAATATCATAAGTTTAAGATATTTTCATGACAAATGAAATGTATATCTCAAATTTTCTGGGAATGTCTCTAAAAGTGTTCTTCATTGTGAACGACTTTGTATAACTGGTAAACCATAAGAGATAGACAAAATTTTACTACACAAAAAATGTAGATCGCGTTAAAATGCACAATTTATGTCATATACATTTTTTTTGTTGAGTGAACCATTTTCGAGATATTGCTTGTTATTCCCTTAAATTTTCTAATACTTATACTTTTTCTCAAATTCGTTATTCGTATTTTTTGTCCTGGAAATGCAAAGAGAATGGAATGCGGCACATAGCAACCAGCGCTTAAAAGATTTGGCTATCGCTTAAAGCCTACCAATTTCCCTTGCATCTACAAGAAAATTAGCAATCGGATTAACATCTCGATTAACATGAAGCATATGGAGAATAAGCGTTTGTAAAAATAGTTTGTACAAGAGTAGAGAAAGTCATGTGAGTGTAACACATCAGATTTTTTTTCAATTTTTATGTTAATTATATATAATGGACTTTCCTGAAGCCAAAAACCACATTGTTAAAGAGAAACATAAAGAGAGAACAGCATAACTCGAAAACAAAATGTCAAATATGTACCGAGCTTGGTATTTCCAAGGATGTAACACAAGATTTTCAAGAAAATCTCCCCACCTCAAACTACATGGAAAAGTTTTTGTTATTTATTTACTCAAAAATGGCTCTTAATGATTTTGATAAAACAATATATGTTTAAGGTATTTGCATGGAAGTTAAATTGTATATATAGAATTTACTGCAAATAGCCAGCGAAGTCCGCTGAATTGTGAAAGATTCTGTATTGGCAAACAATAAGAGAGACAACTTGCTATACAGAGAATATGGGCGTCATTAAAACATATCATTTGTGCGAAATTTTTTTGTTGCATTAACCATTTCTGTGGCATTTGTTATTGGTTTGAACTTTCCAATTCCATATCATACATCTTTTTGTTCTTTGTGATACGATGCAGAGTATGTAATTTCAAATCTAGCACATAGCGACCCACTTTTTAGTTATTTGAGTATTGCTTTAGTCTCCTGTATTATTTTTGTATACCCACCATGAAACGTGTAATTAAACTGTCCGAAAGTTTTTATCTTGATTAACATGAAGCAGATAGAAAAATGAGCTTTTGTAACAATAGTTTGAGAAAGAGAGAGAAAAAGAATATATGGCAATACATATTATGTTCTGGAATAATATTTCAGTTTGCGTAAAAGTTATATTCATTTGATTGCAGTGATGTGCCCTAAGTTTGTCATTGAGCATGCAGCAGTAATTTGACGAGCTTAGAGTAGCACAAAGTTGATTCCAAAACAAGTTAAATACATACTGTATAGTGCGCATTCTATACATGGAGTGTCCAATACCGAAGACCAGTTATGAAGGGAGAAAAGGTTTAAATCACTACAGCTCTTCCATGAATTTTTGTATGCCTTCTTGTTTTCCCATTACATTTTTCAAAAGCATAACAACAACCATATATATTGGGAAGAAAACTGCAAATTATTATGTTATCTTCCATTTAGGCACCATATAATTTGCTTTTAAATTAATTTTACAGAGCCCACATATGGACGAGGTCGTAATAAAGCAGGAACCAAAGCAAGAGAAGCTAGAGACCAACCAGCCCGCCTCACAGCTTCCTCCATTATCGCTTGAAGACCCACCAAGTCCAGTAATGGTGAAGCGAAATCGTGCAGAGTTGGCAAATACTTATGATTGGAGGAATCAGCTGTCAGAGCCAGGATTCATTGCAGCTCCAGTTTCATGCTTTAAACATGTAAGAACAACTTGTAACTCCAAAATGATGGCATGGCACTAACAGTGCAGAAACCATGTATTCCAGTTCTACAGGTTAATGGGTCATTATTCTAGCTGTTACACTGTAAAGTCCTCTCTGTTACTACCTGGTTACAGGTAGGTTGTTAACAATATGCCTTCTTCACATTGGGTGGTATTAATAAAAGCGAGCCATGACTTAAAACTCGCAATTTCTGAGCCATGGCTCACTTCTGTATTAATAAAACGCAACGAATCAAGCTTAGCGTGACCTTTGACTTATCAACGACTCAACCCCTCCTCCTAGCGAGTCATGGCTCTAGCCGTGGTATTAATAAAACGGAACTGTGACTTCACTTTAAGAGCCATGGCTTATGATTTCTTAAGCCACCTCAGTAGCTGTCTCAAACTTAAAAGCGATGGCTCAGTTGCAAGTGAACGTCAACCTGAGAAAAGAAAAATATTATAAAATGCTCGGGATTCTGAAGACTACAATTGTAAACAACTTAATAGGTTTGAGAAAGAAAACATGAGGTGGCTCGCCCGGCATTTCCTTCCGTAAACTGTGGAGACAAGAGGAAAGGCCCTTATGTACTAGGGAAAAATGAGAATATTTCTACACTGCATTGGGGACCCCGGATTCCAGAGGACTTGGGCGTCTCACAAGGTACAGTTTAAATATATTTTGGAAAGTTTCTTCTGGCATTAAACAAAAATTGAGAAACTGGATCAAATTTCCAGCAACCATTGTAGCACTACAAGCTGCTAAATTTGAATGGCAGCATTATTTTACATTATTGCAACCTCTCAAAAACAGCAAAAAATTTTTGTAACCTTGAATTATTTTATAAAACAGAGCTTTACTAGTAGCATCAATAAACTGGAGAATAATTGAAAGTCTTCTTTACTATTCTTAACGAAACTATAGATGGATTTGATTCCCCTTGAATAAGGTCTAAAAATTTGTTTTCCCAGCTTTTCAGGGCTATGGGTTTGTTGCCTGTCCGTCGCAGATCAGTCTTCACTTTTAGGCGACTTTTCATATTTCTTATTGGGGAGGTCCGAAGCTACAGGGTAACTCCACGAGCACAGTCTCAGCTAAAATACAGTTCACAATAAAGGAAACAGAAAAGATTGCGCATATTTCTTATTTTCTTCGCTGTCTGGTCTTCTGTTAGGCGAAGATTCAGATTCTCTTAGTTTTCACTGCACTTCGGTAATAGCAGAAGCTTTTTCCACTTGTCCGCAGACAGCTGAGATTTGCTCATTATCTCTTTTGGTGGTTAAGTTCACAAAAGAAGATACAAACTGATTGCTTTCTTCAGTCATTTCTGATGGATATACTGCCACACTGAATCGAATGTTTGCTGCCGCTCGACAATAATGCATTTGCAGTCAGGAAGAGGGGAAACACGAGTCAGAGACTCGCAATCATAGGGCCAAGGCTCAGCATGGAGGGGAAGTTTTTATTAATACCAAATCTGTGACTCCCAACTCGCTGCTACCGACGACTCAGTTTTGCTACAAGCCATGGCTCATGAGTCACGGCTCGCTTTTATTAATACCACCCATTATCCAGTTTCAAATGATGTGGTTGGCAGCCCATCACTTTCACAATGCAGGTCTCTTCGTGGAGTAGCGACATGCAATTTGTCTCCTGAATAATGCTGTGTGAAACAATATGAATATGTTGCAGTTATCTTCGCTATAAAAGCTGTTTGAAATTATGTCCCTCTGCTATTGTAAAAACCTGGTATCTTTTGAAAACTTGATGAGTGTGTGCAGGCAAAATATTGGAAAGTGCAGGTGTTTAAGGATTTGTTGAATAAGTTTTATCTTGAAGCATTCCTCACGGATAATAATCACATGGATTTAGGTCTAGAGAGCAAGCAGGCCAGCCAATTATTCTGTTACCAAACCACATTGTAATGTGTGGCAGCAATTTTCTTGGATTTCTGTTTGCAGGTGTAACAGTATTAATTACAAAGTTTGTGTATTTGTATGTGTGTTTACTTCATGTGAAGCCATCTTGTGACGTCATTCATTTGTTCGGTTTGTAGCTCCATCTGGTGTTAGCAATTTGCGGCAGTATTAGTGTTCGAAAGAATGCGACTGTTATTTGATTTAATTTTTGTTTACTGTCCTCCGGCTAGCTATTATTTCTCGGTCGAACATGTCTCTTGATCAAGGTGTGTAAACGGAAAGGAATCTTTTATCCAAATATAACACTGATGAAGAAATTTGTTTTACACATTTATTGTCGAACACGTTAACTATCACATTTATACATTGATCTTAACACTCGCCAAACTGAAACTGTTATAACAACTTCTTACTGATAATTCTTTTAATCCACGTACTTCAATCTTTTGTATAATTAACTTTACCATACTTTAGATCTTTCATAATTCTGCTGCGCCTAACTTGTGAATCTATATCCGATGTATGCCGTACTAATACTTTCGACAAACTGATTGCTGAAGACGACGTGTAGTGTACACAGATTTTTGATGAACTAGACGACTGAAGGACTTTACCTCTAACCTAGCCTCTATTTATACTCCCACTCCCCGATATGCCTAAAGATTATAACTGAACTGCAATTGGCTAATAAAACACGCCAACATTAGCGTCTATTTTAATATCCAATGAAAATTATGAATACATATGCTCTAGGGAAATATTCCAGAAGATTCTAAACGAAAAAAACGCGCCAACATTACGTAACTTCCTCGTTTCCAATAATGATAAACAGCTCACCCCCCCTCGCTGCATTATTGCGCGCTATTATTGACAGTTTCAGTAAGGCCGTATAAACTTCTCAACAATAATTACAATCAAGAAACATCTCAAATCAATGTCACATAAAAATGCATATTCATATTACAATCATTATTTACATTTAAGTAATTTGTGATACAAATTACTGCATCACAAGAGACTCTATAGTATCTTAATTGTTCTTATGGTTGGAACTGTTGAATATCTGTGTTTCTTTTTGTCTAACACGGACTCAGTCTCTTTAACTTTTTCTAAGAACCTGTTGTTGTTGTTCACCAATGGCACTGGGGATTAATTCATCTGCATCATTTTCCCTCTAACTTCCCAATATAAAGTCTGTAAGTTATCACTTTTTAGGCCTTTGCATTTGGCGAGATGTTTGTTCAGGATGACATCTTCTTCACAGAGAGTGCACTTGCGTATAGGTAGGCATCCTATCGTGTTTAGGTGTTCTGCCTATATAAGGTCACTGCAGTCTCCCTTGGCATTTTTTGTATATCGACTATGTTTAATATTCTTATAATCTTTATCTTTTAATTTATCTTCTTCATCAAGTCTCTGCTGTCTTTTGAAATGTTGTTTAATGTTATTTAATTGTTTATTTATTTCTATTTGTCCTATGGGTTTTATTTGTTGTATTGCACCTTTCTTTGCTAATTGATCCACATGTTCATTGCCCAAAAGTCCATGAGCTGGGATCCATTGTAGAGTGACATGATTTCTAGTTTCAACTGCTTTAATTAGACTTCTTATTTCTTTAATATTTCTTGTGGTTTTATTATTGTAATTTACTGTTCCATCTCTGGCTGATTTTGAGTCTGATAAGATGCTATTTTTGTTTTATGTATGGTCTATATAGAATGTTCTGTAATGCTGCTTTTATAGCTGTTAATTATCCATCATAGTGGTTTGACGTTTCATTTAATGTTAGATACTGTGCAGAATGTTTACAGTATACTCCTGCACCGGCATTTTGTTTTTCTTTTAATTGATGAGGGATCCATCTGTATATATTCGCAGCCATTCTTTCATTTTCCGTAGCTATTGCTATGGCTCACATTTCATCTGGTATATTGTTTTGTTTGTGTATTGTATATATCAGGTCATTCTGATATTGTATATCAATATATTCTATTGGACTTGTTACCTCTGTTGCAATTATATTTGTTGTAATTATATACTTGTATTTTAAGTTATTAATATATGTTCTGAAGCTTATTTGAGTTTTTAAATTACTTATAGTGTCTGCTGTGTGGTATCATTTGTAACTGTTTCTATTGACTTGCAGTTTTTGTGCTAGAGTAATTGCTTTTAACTCATATTCCAATTCTATAGCCATGTTTTTTGTGAAGCTTTGTAGTACTGTAATTGGTGTTGTTTTTACGGCTCCTGTTATTATTCTTAGTGAATTATTTTGTGAAATTTCTAGTTCACTTTTAAGTCTCTTGTTTACTGTTGCTAGTAGTTCTCCTCCATACAATACGTTAAGTTTTATGCATGTTTTATATGTATTATTAAGGAGGTCAATGTTTCCACCCCATTTTATTCCTGCTAAACGTTTCAAAATGTCAATCTTTTTGTTGATTTTATTCGTTACATTGTTTACATGTTCTTTCATTGTTAAGAATCTATAAATTGTGGATTTGTTAGGAACAGTGGCACCAGAGAATTTCTGTATAAATTCAAGTTGACATTTCACATGTAACTCCATTCAAGTAAAACTTTATAACCATACTTTGTTCTGTATTGTATACTATGATAACTGCACACAGCTTTATATAACATGATTCTCCCATGTCAAACACTGTTGGAGAACTGTCAGTACCATTAGCTGTCACAGTCACCTATACCCCCGCCGCTGAATCTTTGCACTTGACAGTTCGTGTGGCTTCGCATAAGGTTGGCTACATTGTGGTTGCGACGTTGCCAGAGTGGCTAGTAAACAACACCAGCTGATTGTTCTTTCTATCGTGTCTAAGCCGCATACAAAAAGTGTACTAAGTAGCGAAAGTCAATGAATAATAACTATTTTGTATTATTATTGTTAATTGAAAATAGCTCTGCATAAACATTGCAGCGTATGTAGAATAAATTACGCACTTTTGAGAATATAGAAACAAAATAATACAAACTTCCTGCTACAACGAGAAGAAATAAAACAAATTATAAGCATGCCACAACAAAGTTATTTTCACTCACCCATTTACAACTGCAATGGTTCAATTCCATTCAAATCCCTGTTGTCGGAAGCATCATTGTCGTCGTCATCATCTTCACCAAAGGCATATCATCAGTGGTTCACAGTAACTAATAATTCCGTCTATTTCTTGTGCTTTTTGTATTAGCTTATTCACATGATCTACTTTCTTGTTCCGCGAAGCCGCGTCCTCCGTAGCCTTTTGAATAACAGTTCTCGTGCTTAGTCCAAGAGCTGCTGCAGTTCGTTGTACGGCTTTATCAGCAAGAATAGAGGGATTGCTATGAAGCTTCACGTACTCCTTTTCCTGTTAAAAGAATTCCCGGGTTCTCCTTAATAGTTCCAATGCCTGAACTATTAAGTGGCACACCTCGGCGTTTCACTTTTCGTGAATCATCAAGGTAACTTGAGTATAGGGATCGGCGTCGTTTTTCAGACATTGTCGCACTTAAGTTTTGTTTAAATAAATAATATGAATGAAATATATATCTATATATATATATATAACAGATAAATATAAATATATGTATAAACGAACAATAAAAACTATCAAACAATAACCACAAATATAAATAACAATGAACAATATGTAGCTTGCAAAGAGCAATTCGACGCTCATGCTAGAGATTCACAAACTGAAGCATGTGGTGGGGAATAGTTATATCCGACAACAGAGCCGATTCTAGTTCCGGTTCCGCTTTGTTATCGACCATCCGGAATGCTGTCTTGTGATTGGCTTAGGAAGTCAAACGGTTGGAAGCTTTTCATCTGTTTTTTTGCGAGTGTACCAACTTAAACGCTAGCTGTCAAGTGCAACATTACAGCGGTGGGGGTATAAGGTAGGCTAAGGTCATTCAACCTGATGTGTGCTACAAGTCAGGCCCAGGGGCGCAGTTGCATCATTCAAGATAAACTTGGTAGTATATATTCTTCCAACCAAAAAATATAGTTCATAATATACAGCAAATGACACTAATAACAGTAAAGATTTCATAATTGTTTAATTTTTATCCAGTAAGTAATTTTAATTCCATTTATTTTTATAAACTTTAATCAAACCCAGAACATATTTTATGAATTCTCATTTACATTGTCAGCTGTTTACAATTTTCTGCAGCTTGATAATGTTTTTAAAAAGGTTAATGGAGCAAACAGTTATTAATTTTACACAAATTAGATTTTTTAAATTTGAGCTTGCTTGTATTCCAGTTTTACTGTGGCCTGTCACTTTATGTTTTGTCCTAGTTAATAGTTGTGCATCACCTGCTCTTTCTGTGTATGCTTAATTTCATTGGACAACCTCCCTCCACAAAATCTCCTCTCCTACACGCTTATCTTTATGATAATTATAACATAGAGTCATGCAGAAATAAGAGCAGCTCATTGCTTATGTTGGTAGCATTCTGCAGAATTTGCTTACAGGAATGAACGGAAATCCACCAAAAGAAACAGTGAAACACTTAGCAAAGAAAATAATAATTAAGAAATGGCAATACAAGAAAATAACAATACTGTTTAGAGACTCTGGTGCCATAAACTTATCAGATAATGGATTTGAATCCCTCTTGTACACTTATTTATTTTCTCTACTACGTATAGTAAGTAGGGGAAGTGTTGTATTCCACCCAAAAATTCGATACCGAAATTTCACCAGAAATACATGTTTTGAGACCTCCTGAATCCAAAAAAAAAGTATTTTTGGAAACATGTCCGTGTGTGTCTGTGAACAGCATAACTCAAACGAACAGCCGGATAAACACCAAACTTGGTATTTAGGTTCAGTATCTTCCAGAGATGCGACACGAAGGTTTTCAAGAAAATCCCCTCACCCCAGATTATCCTTTACATGGAACATTTTTCGAAAATTTTAATTTCTCAAAATTGACTCTAACAATTTTGAATAAAATACCATAAGTGTAAGATATTTTTATGGCAAATGAATTGTATATCTTGAATTTTCTGGGAATGTCTCCAAAAGTATTCTTCATTGTGAACGACTTTTGCATAACTGGTAAACCATAAGAGATAGACCAAATTTTACTACATAAAAAATGTAGATCGCATTAAAATACACAATATATGTCATATACATTTTTTTTTTTGTTGAGTGAACCATTTTCGAAATATTGCTTGTTATTCCCTTAAATTTTCCAATACTTATACTTTTTCTCAAATAGGAATTCGTTATTCTTTTTTTTCTTGTCCTGGTAATGCAAAGAGAATGGAATACTCCACATAGCAACCAGCTCTTAAAATATTTGACTATCGCTAAAAGCCTACCAATTCCCCTTGCTTCTACAAGAAAATTAGCAATAAGATTAACATCTCGATATCTTGATTAACATGAAGCATATGGAGAATAAGTGTTTGTAAAAATAGTTTGTAGAAGAGTATAGAAAGTCATGTGATTGTAACACATAAGAGTTTTTTTCTAAGGTTCAGAAACATTTTTAAGCAAAAGAAAATATAAATTGGGGAACCTTTTTTGTTATTATTGTTTGTGTCAATTTCACATGTCATTTGAGCGATATCACACTTTCATCCACTTTAGTTTCAATGCAGTGTCCACCTCGAGTTTTAAACCATTTTAAACGCTCTTCACACCTAACGTTTCTGGTGCTGCACTTTATGTTAGCTAAAATTGTCGTAGTTGCTTACAGGACTTACGGGAAATGCGTTCGCTCCAATTAAATTACGTGTGGATTTTGTTCCAGGCTGCAATCTTATCCTTTAATACGCCAGTTTCGCACTTGACAATATGTCTGTACTTATTAACCAGACGTTAATTAACACGTTTCAAACGGTGAAACATTTATTTCAATTGACATCATGAGTCTAACCTCAAACAACCGGGAACATCACATGCCCATTACCATGAAAGTAAATAGTTGTGTGCTACTTACACAGAAAGCGCAGCAATAAGTAGACTAAAGTGCATCGGAGTACATTCAGAAGCAGTGTAGTTCGGCCACTGCCTTCTCGAAAGCTGGCATTCGCAGTTGTCTTTGACGTTAAAAACATGTTAGCTAACAATTTGCTGTAAAAGCTTGATGAAACGCAAAAGTTTTAACCTTATGTTAAACTTTGAACAAATAATGATTTAGATTGAGTCACACTTTTTTACACTCACCTTCACTAATTAAAGTTACATAAAACAGAAACGTTTTCGAGGGGATTCGTCCTCATCGTCAGCGACTGGGTGACTAAGGGTCGCTGACGATGAGGACGAATGCCCTCGAAAACGTTTCTGTTTTATGTAACTTTAATTAGTGAAGGTGAGTGTAAAATGTGTGACTCAATCTAAATCATGATGAATACTTCACTGTTAATAACGCTTCTGTTTTTAATCTTTGAACAAATAGTTAACAAACAAGAGGTTAGAGAATTTTTAACATCGGTTGGTGAAACCAGCCCTAAAAGTATTGGAAGCAATTTAACAAGAACAGTTATTAAGTTGTGACAACTCTTGAAAAGTCTTGTAAAGTATTGAATTTGACAATTTGATCGTGTACAAGCGGCTTTAGGCCTAAAATTAGCACCAGGGTTTAGAAATTAGTATTTTTTAAATTATTTTGCTCTGTGTACTGAATTTATCAAGGCATTATTTTCCTTCCTTGACATGCTCTGTTGATAATAATCTGCTTTCTAATGTTGCCAGGCACCTTTGGCCGACTGCTGGGAGAACATAACAGTGGGAATGAAAGTAGAAGTGGAAAACACAGACTGTGATGATTTTACAGAATCATTTCCAGACTCCTTTTGGGTGGCCACTGTCCTTAGGATTGCTGGATACAAAGCCCTTCTGCGTTATGAGGGTTTTGGCCAAAACAACAGCAAAGACTTCTGGGTCAGCTTGTGTTCTAATTCAGTTCATCCAGTTGGTTGGTGTGCTACAAGAGGAAAGCCTCTAATACCTCCAAAAAGTGAGTCTCATGTGTTTGGTGAATAAAAGCAATTTAATATTTGAAGATTTGCTGATATGTACTGAGTTTACAATAATTGATTAAAGGAATTGATTAAAGTTTTAGCTTTATTTTAGTGTTAATCAATAAACAAAGTCATGTTTTCCGGCAGCTCTTCCTATTTATACAGGGTGTGTGTGTGAAGTCCCTCACTATGGGTGAAATCACATTATTTGTTCAATTCCATACAGCTCTGCAAGTGGAATTTCATGTTTCGAGCGCACATGGAGCCATAATCATGGGCGATGTTATGGATTTCATCCTCAGTCCTGGTGCGTAGGTGGGCCACATTACGATTCTCACTGTACACTTTAGATTATGTAGACATACCCCAGAATGCAAAGTCCAACAGATTTAAATCCGGCAACCATGGGGCCCATTCAGCAGGTCCTCTATAACCAATCAATGCTTAGCAAATGTTCCATCCAACCAGTCTTGCACAGGCTAGCATAATGTGGTGGAGTGTACCATCCTGCATGAATTATGTAGGATGCTCTTCATTTTAATCCATTTTCGACATCAGCTAATCTCCTAATATTACACATCACCATCCAAATTTCCTTAAAAAAAAAAATATATAGGCCAACAATATGATTGTTTCATGTGACACACCATACCACCACACAGTCTGATACCTGCTCTGTGGAGGGATCATATCAATGGGTGTTCTCACTCTAGTAGTGCAGCATTATGGTCATAGTTGTCTTCAATCTTGTTCAAGAAACCATCTACACATTTCTGTTCTTGTATTATCAGTATTGTCTTCTAATAAATGGTGTAGGAGTTGCACTGTGGACAGAGGAACATAGCTTCAGGATGATTCACTGAATTTACTTCATTTGGACAACATACATTTTGGCTATCACCGATTCGTGTATCACTTCATCAATACATGGCCTTCCCAACCGGTACAAATCTACAACAGAAGTTGTCTTTTGCTTATTCTAATGTTTTTTTTTTTTTTTTTTCCCCAGTTTAAAGACTTATCCATTTCTCTTGCTGTAATATTTCCCCATAACGTAATTCCGTATCTTACATGCGAATATATAAAAGCATAATAGACCTATTTCATTGTCCATTATTTTAGTTAATTGTCTCATTACATAAATGCCCTTATTTATCTTTTTTGTAATTCATGCTACATGAGATTGCCAATTTAAATGTTTATCAATTATTACTCCAAGAAAATTAGTGCAATTTATTTCTGATATGTTTTCCCCATCTATACTTAGTTTAGTACTACTCGGGTTAAGTATTGTTAATTCAAAGTTAATACATGCTGTCTTTTGTGTATTTATTATCATATATAAATTAGCATAATATTGTTTTATAATTTTTAAAATTGAATTTTCATTAATTTCAACCTTTTTTGCTATTTGAGCTTTAATTATGACAGTCATGTCGTCTGCATATCCAATTGCGATTCCTCCATTTTCTTGTATGACCTCAAAAATTTCATTTATATATATATAAGAAATAAAACTGGCCCCAATTTTGAACCTTGCGGGACCCCTTGTTTTACTATTTTGAAATCTGACTTTATCCTTTTTATGACACCATTTGTGTTTAGATGATTTATTCCGACACATTGTGCTCGATTTTCCAGATATGTTGATATCCAAAACATTGAGCTGTGTTTTGGATTCAAATGTTGAACATAAGAGAAAATGTTTATGACCCTTTATTTTGCAAGTCTGTTTTAAGAGTGGCAGAACTCAGTAGTTAGATGATGATGGTGCTGAAGTATTGTGAATATCTGTTCATTAAACTGGAGCAGATACAATGCACTGTTTAATTATCCTATAAGAATGCACTTTTGTAATCAAAGTGTTTCATTGTTTTGTTATGTTGCAGCTATTGAAGATAAGTACAAAGACTGGAAAGAGTTCCTAGTGAAGCGACTGACAGGGGCACGCACATTACCATCAAATTTTTATAGCAAGGTTACCGACAGTCTAGGTTCCAGGTTCAGGTCAGTAACTAGCTTACAAAGCAGGTCCATTCCATGTCAGTTTGCCCAGGCATGTAAATCTGATCTTAGATTTTGCTAAAACTTTGTAATTTTAATCTTTCATAGTAGTAGGAAAGCCTTTACGATATCTCATTCCTGTTTTTTAGTAACAATGATTTGAATATCCCTATCCTTTCCAGAAATTTGCTTTATAGCAAGGGATCCCTTTAAGCACCTCAGTCTAAAGGACTTTTTGTGCACTTCCTGGTTTTTCTAATGTAGGGATCAATATCTACATTTTTCGTTATTTGTAGTATTTGTCTCACTAAATTAGGGCCTGTTTCTAATTTTGCAGTAGCTCCAAGAACATTCTCTGGCTTTGAATTCTAATAGAATGTGTTTCGCCATTTCATCAGCTTGTAGACATAGACAGCAAATGGGTTCCATGTGTTATAATCTACACTGAGCTTTTCATGTCCAGTTATAAGGTGCATTACTCTTCTGAGTGAGGGTTTATTAAGCTTTGGATAAATAACTAACTTAGTATTTAAGTTCAGATCATCCAAGGTTACAGCACAAAGATTCTAAAGAAAATTTCCCCACCCCAAACTACCAGAATTTTTATTTATTTATTTGTCTTTTTTTTTTTTTTTTTCAAATCTGGTTCTAGCAATTTTTTTTATTAAAATACAATATGTTTAAGATATTTGCATGATTAATAAAATGTGTATCTTGAATTTTCTGGAATAGCATATGAATCCTCTTCATTTTGATTGGCTTAACTATTTCTAAGATATTCATCTATTGGTTTGAGAAGTGCTAAGTCACTATTCATTTCTTTCTCATAATGTTATGCAAAAAGTGTAGAATTTCAAAGCTAGCATATAGCAACCCACTTTTTAAAGATTTGACTATTGCTTTAGTCTCCTGTATACCCATTATACGTGCAACAAAGTGTGTAATGAAACCATTTTTGTAAATATTTTTCTTGATTAAGATGAAGCGGGTAGAAAAAGCAACCTTTTGAGGCAGAGAATTAAAAGTAAGCAATACTGGGTAGAGAAATACATATGAATGTAACACATATTTGTGCCTAACAAAAGAATGTGTTAATCAACAGGTGTGGTTTGAATCTGGAAGTAGTGGACAAAAATCGTATTTCACAAGTGAAGGTGGCAAAAATACGAAGGATAGTTGGGAAAAGACTACATGTGCAATATTATGATGCTGAACCAGACGATAACGGGTTTTGGTGTCATGAAGATTCTCCTCTCATTCATCCTGTGGGTTGGGCGTGTAGAGTAGGCCATGCCATCGATGCTCCACAGGAATATCTAGAACGCTGCGAAGATGGATGCTGGAGTGAAGATGATGCTACTGACCAGTACTTCTGCTGCCCAATATCTGTACCTGTTCCTCCAGGAGTGTGTTTCCAGGTAGTGTCAACACTATTAAATTAAATGTTTTATGAAATACAGAAATTTATACTGTTCATAAGTTTTATGGACGTACATCAGCAGATGTCGTCCTGCATTACTCCCCCTAGCACAAGTGTACTCTTGGGACAAGCTGGTAAGCTCCTCAAGTCTGTCAGTAAGTCGTTAGCTACAGGTGTGGAGTTGGTTAGCTCTGGACTTGTTAGTGCTTCAGAATGAGTACTGGAAATTTGAAATTCTAGCTATGGCCTTCTCTGTGTGTGTGCTATGTTAGCATCCAAATTGTAAACTCACATAACCATTAATGTCCTCTCAATTTTGGCGTTTTACCACTTAAAGTAACCTGATGTGATGTGAAGGTATAGACTGCTAATGGTTATTTGCTGAAATTGGTATTGGTATTGTGAGAATTTTTAATCACAGTAAATACTGTAAATTTACATTCATTCCTCAATAATGGAAATATGCCTTAAAGGAGAACTAAACAAAAAAGGTCATATGTCTATTTTATTTAATTTGCTACAAGATGTTGAGTTGTGCAGAATAATGGTGAAAACAGGAACAATGTACGATTTACCGCTCAGAATCTGCAGGTTATTTTACAACTGGCAGTGCATTGTGGTATCATGGTTAGCGAGCATTCTTAAAGCAGCTGAAAATCACAGCAGTATGAGTAGTTGCTGTAGTGCCTGGAATATCCATGTTTTAAAATTTCTCTTCTTTGAGCTTGCTTTATTATACAGGGTGGAAGTGAAATAGTCCTGGGATAGTGGATGTAGATGAACAAAAACCTCCAACACTTCTTTGTAATTAAATGCACTGTTTTCGAGAAAAAAATGCTTTTATCCAAAAATTTATCATCACCTTGCTGTATTACTGTTGATTAAAGGTTCTTAATTTATGACTATATTCATAGAAAATTGAATAAACAACTTTTTCGTTTGGCATATTTCAATAGAATGAACGGTTTTTGTGTAAATTAAATTTAAAAAGTCCATAATTTGTTGCCATGTGTCTGTCTATCAGTAACAATTTTATGGGCAGGTTTTCTTTCATAGAAGTCAGTATATTTTTGCAAGCAGCTTTCTCAATATCACTACTTACAGTTTCTCTGTGTAAAATTATGAAGTATAATATTTTATTTGTTGCCAAATTTGTTATAGAATATGTAACACATCTAGCAGAAAATCCTGGGGAGTCCTACAGTCCTTTCCCACATAAACATAAATTTGAATCATTCATGACTTCTTTCTTTCACTTTCAGTTCCCAACTTGCACTGTATTACAGCATCAATCTTCAATTCCACGTGTAAAGACTCAGAAACTGCATGTAGCTTCACTTTCTTACTGAGAATTGTTCACTGAATTACCGGCTAGCTGGCACGCGTTGCTTCTTTTTTGGGGGGGGGGGGGAGGTTTCTTGTTCTAAAAACTTCGAAGGAACATTATTCTTATTTTTCTAACATTCAACTCATTAAAATCACTTTCTTTGAAATGAATTCCACATACTATGGAATTTTTGGTTGGCACAAAGGTTTTTGCGTTTTCATAGCAGCAACCCATTTGTTGTACGCATGTCGATTCTTATCCCTATCAGGGAATGAGTAATAACCCACATTTTCTGTTTACGCCGGCGTTATTTGCACAACCATAAGCACTGCACGCAGGCATTCTTAGCCTTACACCTTACAGAACACTAGGTAAGGAATACTGTCCTAAAATCACAAAATAAGAGGAATTAAATGCAACACAAGGCTAACTAATGCAAGTGACAATGAGTAGTGTGGCGTGATCTTAGCCTTATGACATCACCGCAAGGAAAGCATTAAACATAAATGGGCTTCCAGAATGAAAACAAGAGGTGGTAGAATGTGTTTTTCAAAATGTGCTGAGAAGTATTTATATTTTATTATTAGAAGTCTAAAAATTTAGTTTAATCCTCCTTTAATGGGAATTCCCGGTATTTATTGTAATTAAAAATTCTCACAAGGTTTGCATACTGATATCAGCAAACAGCTATTAACGACGTATTTAACTTCTTGCATTCATTACCCACACATAACATGAAGTTACTAAATCTTTAGTTGAATTTCAGTTAAGTTTAACAAACTCATCCTCTGTTTAACTACAATTTAATGCTAGATTGTGAGATGGTGGTCCCAACTTCATAAATGTATATTGGGGAAATATTTCAAGAATTTCTTGGTGATGAAGCTATTCAAGATAATTGAAAGATCTCAGAGATTTAAAATAGAGAGAGAGACTCAGAATTTTACTAAATAGATCTCATCACTTTCATATGTGGAATGACCATACTTCTTAAACAGATTCAGACTTAAAAAAAACAGGCAGTCATAACTTTATTTAGTCAAATTCAAAATTGGACACGCACGCAACGAGAAGGTATGAAAACTGTAAGACCATGTATAATTATTCAGTTTCTATTAAAATAACAATACATTTACAAAAATTGCATAAACATAAAAGCTAGTGACCATGTAATGCAATTGACTTGTGCATCATGTAAACTTAAAGGGATATCATGCTTTTATAAACATTTGCCTGTTACCTAGCGAGAGATATGTACAAAGGAGAATCAGCAGCTTAGCGATTATCTTCTTTTATTAGCCTTCAGGTATACCAACATTGCACTGCAATTTAACTTGACCAGAAGGTTATAAAACAGCACCTGCACTTAAATTTTAGGTTTGGTGTAACTAAACCTCCAATCAGACTATGTTTATGATATTGGGCCTAAATGATTAAATGCCACAACTATTACATTGTACAAAATTGAATGAATATTAATGGCTATATGAGTTTAGATTTTGGATGTAGAGGTTACTTTGATATTAATGCAGCACACACATGGAGAATGCCAGGGCTAAAATTTTTAATTTCCCTGTACTCATGCCGAAACACTAACCATACGTGGAGCTAGCCAGCAACCTTCTGACCGACCTTGCACTAACCAAATTCAAGAGCTAACCCACTCCATACTATTAGCCAGCAACCCTCTGACTGACCTTGCACTAACCAAACCCAGAGCTAACCTGCTCCACACATTAGCCAGCAATCTTCTGACCGACCTTGCACTAACCAAATTCAAGAGCTAACCCACTCCATACTATTAGCCAGCAACCCTCTGACTCACCTTGCACTAACCAAACCCAGAGCTAACCTGCTCCACACTTTAGCCAGCAATCTTCTGACCGACCTTGCACTAACCAAACCCAGAGCTAACCTGCTCCACACATTAGCCAGCAATCTTCTGACCGACCTTGCACTAACCAAATTCAAGAGCTAACCCACTCCATACTATTAGCCAGCAACCCTCTGACTCACCTTGCACTAACCAAACCCAGAGCTAACCTGCTCCACACATTAGCCAGCAATCTTCTGACCGACCTTGCACTAACCAAATTCAAGAGCTAACCCACTCCATACTATTAGCCAGCAACCCTCTGACTCACCTTGCACTAACCAAACCCAGAGCTAACCTGCTCCACACTTTAGCCAGCAATCTTCTGACCGACCTTGCACTAACCAAATTCAAGAGCTAACCCACTCCATACTATTAGCCAGCAACCCTCTGACTCACCTTGCACTAACCAAACCCAGAGCTAACCTGCTCCACACTTTAGCCAGCAATCTTCTGACCGACCTTGCACTAACCAAATTCAAGAGCTAACCCACTCCATACTATTAGCCAGCAACCTTCTGACTGATCTTGCACTAACCAAACCCAGAGCTAACCCACTCCACATGTTTAACCAGCAACCTTCTGACCGACCTTGCACTAACCAAACCCAGAGCTAACCTGTTCCACACCTGTAGCCAGCAACTTTCTGACCGACCTTGCAGTAACCAAACCCAGAGCTAACCTGCTCCACACTTTAGCCAGCAATCTTCTGACCGACCTTGCACTAACCAAATTCAAGAGCTAACCCACTCCATACTATTAGCCAGCAACCCTCTGACTCACCTTGCACTAACCAAACCCAGAGCTAACCTGCTCCACACGTTTAGCCAGCAACTTTCTGACCGACCTTGCACTAACCAAACCAAAGCTAACCTGCTCCACACTTGTAGCCAGCAACCTTCTGACGTATCTTGCTTGAGAAACTTTTTGAATTGAGTTTTGTTTATGGATGCTCTTTAACTACTATGGTTCTTAGCATCCCATACTATATTGGACATGAAAGACCAGAAATTTTACTCAAGAAGCCTCTTTTTCAGGCTTAAGATTCTTTTACGTGCCGTAAATCTATGACATGGGACCACTGCCTTTACTTCCCTTCTGAAGGAAGCCATGCTACAGATTTTTATACCCCCAAAAGAAAAGAAAAAAAAAAAAACATCGCTCTCCTCCTGGTTTGAACCCAGCTAATCTCTCGCAGAAGGACTACTTCTCTTGAGAGAGGCAGAGTAATGCAGGATGACATCAACCGATGTACATTCATAAAACTTGTGGAATGTACGTATTAAAGCCTGTGGTTTGCTTAGGTGACATTGCTCTGAAGGATTTCATTTCATTTATTTGTGTTTTAAAATTACCAGTAATTCATGACATAGTAATATAATACAATGCAATACATAAGAAATTATATACATTACTGTCATTGCAGTTGTGAATTTTGTAAGTAAAGGGTTGAAAACAAGGATAGCAGTGATTTTTTTAATCTTGTGAGTAACCTATAATTTTCACTCATATCTAAATCGTAAACATACAAAGTTTTGTCTAGATTGGTGAAATTGTGATAATTTGTAGGTAAGGGGCTGAAAATATAAGTAGAGGGTTTTTAGAAGCATAAGATACCCTATCATGTTTTGTATCATAATTGGTCAAGCAGTATAGTTTTGTTTATAAGGTGTTGAAAATAAAAAGGGGTAGTTTTTGGAGCTTGGACCATGTAATTGGAACAATAAAAATGGGAAAATGATAAATCCAGAAACAATGGAACAGGATAGCTTTAAGCCCCTTGTCTTTTACATCACATTCATTGTTTTCATCTTTTCAAAATTTGCTGTTTGGTTTTGATATACATTATTTACAGTAAGATATATCAGTTGTGTTTTATACACAAAGCCTGTTTACAATTGCATTTACTTGTATATTTCTATTTACAGGAGGGAATGAAATTAGAAGCAATTGATCCATTAAATCTTTCAGCAATTTGTGTAGCAACAGTAATGAAAGTTCTACGAGGTGACTATGTAATGATTCGCATCGACAGTTATGATGAGGATGCCTCTGGTGCTGATTGGTTTTGTTACCATGCCAGTTCTCCATGTATTTTCCCTGCAGGTTTCTGCGATGTCAATTCTATACCTCTTACTCCACCAAAAGGTTATGATCCAAGTGAATTTGATTGGTCAGCATATTTAGAAGAGTCAAATCTTACAACGGCACCATTGGCTCTGTTTAATAGGGTAAGCTCATGTGCCTTTTTAATTTTTCTATCCCTCAGCTAGGGTATAGGAAGCATTTAGTATCAATCCAAAAATTTAATGCTGGAATTTTATTGGAAATAGATTTGCAGCTACATTACTCCCCCCCCCCCTCCCCCAACAAAAACCTTTGAAGAAAAGTCTGTCTATACCTGAGTGAAAATTTGCATAAATATCAGTTTGTATATAAGTTGGAAAGTTGAAATTCCCACCCACCCCCAAAAGCCCTTTGCATGGAAAATCTTTTATTGCTTTTCGTCTCAAAAGTAGCCCAGGAAATTTTTATTAAGCTAAAATACCACTTTTTAACGAAAATTTAATTTTTCGCCTGTTTGTCGCATATTACCGGCTTTATTACTTTCTCTACTACGTATAGTAAGTAGGGGAAGTATTGTATTCCACCCAAAAATTCGATACCAAGATTTCATCAGAAATATATGTTTTGAGGCCCCCTGAATCCAAAAAAAGCATTTTTGAAAACATGTCTGCATGTCTGTGAACAGCATAACTCAGAAATGAACAGTCGGATAAACACCAAACTTGGTATTTAGGTTCAGTATCTTCCAGAGATGCGACACAAAGGTTTTAAAAAAAAATCCCCCCACCCCAAATTACCCTTTACATGGAACATTTTTCAAAAATTTTAATTTTCTCAGAAATGGCTGTAATGGTTTTGATTAAAATATCATATATTTAAGATACTTTCATGACAAATAAAATGTATATCTTGAATTTTCTGGGAATGTCTCCGAAAGTATTCTTCATTTTGAACGACTTTTGCATAACTGGTAAACCATAAGAGATAAACAAAATTTTACTACACCAAAAATGTAGATCGTATTAAAATACACAATTTATGTCATATACATTTTTTTTATTGAGAACCATTTTCGAGATATTGCTTGATATTCCCTTAAATTTTTAAATACTTATTTTCTCAAATGGGAATTCGTTATTCATTTTTTTTATGTCTTGGACATGCAAAGAAAATGGAATGCGCTACATAGCAACCAGCTCTTAAAAGATTTGACTATCGCTTAAAGCCTACCAATTCCCCTTGCACCTACAAGAAAATTAGCAATAAGATTAATATCTCAATATCTTGATTAACATGAAGCATATGGAGAATAAGCATTTGTAAAAATAGTTTGTACAAGAGTATAGAAAGTCATGTGAGTGTAACACATCAGATTTTTCTACTTTCAGAGTATCTTCATTTGAATTTAATGAACAATTAAGCATTTAGAGCAATTTAAAGTTATTGGGCAGCAAGACTGGAGGTTGTAAAGATAATTCTTCATATTCTCATCTTAAAAACGTTCTACACTAGGTGAAATTCAAAACCAAAACAGCATAGTAAACATTAACATAATTGGATGTTAGGATAGCTCATAGGTTTGCTGAGGGTTTGTGGTTTCATCACCTCTGTGGTGGTGATTTTAAATTGGCTCTATCCAAGCCTTCTTCTTTGACTATCTGATATGTAGCATCCCCAAGATCCAGTGTGGTTTGGAGTCCACTGTAATGGCTAAAGCTCCTGTCATTCCATCAGTATTCTATTGACCATATGGGGAGGATTGAAGCAACGATATTAACATATATAAATCTTTTAATATAACTTTGTTTGAAAAATAAGAAAAAAAATCTGATGTGTTACACTCACATGACTTTCTCTACTCTTGTACAAACTATTTTTACAAACGCTTATTCTCCATATGCTTCATGTTAATGGAGATATCGAGATGTCAATCTTATTGGTAATTTTCTTGTAGATGCAAGGGAAATATGGTAGCTTTTAAGCGATAGTCAAATATTTTAACGCTGGTTGCTATGTGGCGCATTCCATTCTCTTTGCATGTCCAGGACATAAAAAAAATGAATAACGAATGTGAGAAAAAGTATAAGTATTGGAAAATTTAAGGGAATAACAAGCAATATCTCGAAAACGGTTCACTCAACAAAAGAAATGTATATGACATAAGTTGTGTATTTTAACGCGATCTACATTTTTTGTGTAGTAAAATTTTGTCTATCTCTTATGGTTTACCAGTTATGCAAAAGTCGTTCACAATGAAGAATACTTTTGGAGACATTCCCAGAAAATTCGAGATATACATTTCATTTCTCATGACATTATCTTAAACATATGATATTTTCATCAAAATCGTTAGAGCCATTTTTGAGAAAATTAAAATTTTCGAAAAATCTTCCATGTAAAGGGTAGTCTGGGGTGGGGGGATTTTCTTGAAAACCTTCGTGTCGCATCTCTGGAAGATACTGAACCTAAATACCAAGTTTGGTGCTTATCCGACTGTTCGTTTTTGAGTTATGCTGTTCACAGACACACACACACACAGACACACAGACACACACACAGACACACACACGGACATGTTTCCAAAAATGCTTTTTTTGGATTCAGGAGGTCTCAAAACATGTATTTCCGGTGAAATCTCGGTATCGAATTTTTGGGTGGAATGCAATACTTCCCCTACTTACTATACGTAGTAGAGAAAGTAAAAATATGCTGTCACAATTGTGTATCTCTAGCCACCTTAATTTAATTTCATGCCTATTCTCTAAATTATTCACACAAACACTTGTTTTTCCGTCTATTTTGTGTTAGTCGTAATACACGTTGGCAGAAATGGTATCAATATATATTTTGTAGCAAATACAGGAGAATTATATAACAGCCATTAAAAACAAAACAGCAGCACTTGAAAGTTTATTGCTTAAAATAATGAAAAACTCAAATGGACAATAGCGAAAATCACCAAAATGGTTAGTGCCAGAAAGAAACTTGACACATAGTACATTTTAAACAATCTACTCCTCCCCCCCCCCGTGGAGTTATCTTTTGTCTCTCTCTTGTGGTTTCCTAGTTATATAAAATTTGTGTAAAATTCTATTAGAAAAGAAGAACTCTCACTCTTTTCACAGAAACACATTTCATCATCCAAGAACCAAAAGCTGTAAGTGGTATACAATGAAGCACGAATGATAAAACTAAATCACAATGTGAGTCAAATGAACGTTTGAATTCCTTCACTAAAAACTTATTTACTGAACATGTTTCATAGGCAACAATGCTTATGAAACCGATGCTTGGGAGGTCAGCAGTTCAAATCTTGTCAAGACCATCCTCCCTGACTGAATTTTTTTTTCCCAGGTTTTCCTAGTCATTGTAACTGGCATATGCCAGGGAGTTACCCTAAACTTAAGCTTGGAACATTTCCTTCCCCAATGCTTTTTCATTTCATGTACCTTCAGTGTCCACTGCCTATGCTTCCATATTGAATAAGAATGGGCATTTAACACTACTTTTAAACAAATTTTATGAAACATATTCAGTAAGTTTTTAGTAAAGCAATTCAGTGTTCATTTACAGAAATTGATACTTGATGACTTAACAATGTTTCCTTATACAGAGACAGCTAAAAAGCTACGAACCAGTGTTTTTCCTGTCCGCGTCCTCAGCACTTGTTGCCATCTGCCGCTATCATAGAAAGGCACGGATGAAACCATACAACATTTTTAAAAATACTTCTAAAGGCTTTACTTACCAACTTTATGAAAGGAGATGCTGAAACTGGCCACCATCATTGTCCATACTTTTTGGCACCTCTTTAGGAAACTATCCATCACTTGCCATAGTTCATGTTTAAAATGCTGGCAGATATTTTGTTTCAATTCTTCCAGGGTGTGTGGGTTTGTCTTGTACACTTTGTTTTAAGTTACCCCAGAGATAGAAATCGTAGGGAGTTAGGTTGGAGGACCGAGGGAGCCAAAATCTCTACTAATAATTCTGTTCTCAAACACACCTTCATAAACTTGTTAAGTAAAGCCTTTAAAAGTAGGTTTTAAAAATGTTGAATGGTTTCATATGTGCCTTTCTATGATAGTGGCAGATGGCAACGAGCGCCGAGGATGCAGACAGGAAAACCGCTGTGCAGCCGGTTCGTAATCTTTGGCTCACCCTGTAGTAGAGGAATTGAACACTGAAAACTCTGCCTGTTAGTGTTCTTTGTTTCTATAAATATAATCTTTCAATTCAATTGTATAAGATGATAAAGTGAAAAATTAAAAATTTGTTAATTATGAAGAAATGAGCTCATCTTTGAACAATAAATGTACATGTGCATTCCTTCTGCAATAAGTCAGGTTGTTTTCCCATCTCCTAAGTAATTTCCTGTTTCAGGACTGCTCAATGTATGAAGGTTGTGTGCTAAGTCTGGTTATGAAACAGTGCAAACTGTTGTTAAGTGACACCCTTATTGGCAAGAGTGATTAGCCAAATAGTTTGACACATTTTCAGATAGAAGTGAAGTTCAGTTAATGCTTGAGAGCTATCTGAATCAGTGTTACTTATACAACAGAAAATGGAAAAAGAACAGTTTCTTGCTGTTTTTAAACATTTCGATTTAAAGGGTTGGACAGATCAAAGCGGAGTTAGATGAAGTCCATGCAGACTCAGCACCATCTTGAAGATTGAGGAAATGTGGTCGAAGAGGTACAGAAGATGGGGCATGCTTTGACCACCCAGTTGAGGCCACCACAAAGAAATCATTGGAAAAAGAATCCATGATATTGTAACGCAAAACTGTTGATAAAAATGTGTAAGATAACAGGGTAGTAGACATCTCAGCTGAACAAATGCACAGTATCATTCACGAAAAGTTACAATGAGAAAGCTGTGTGCACGTTGGGTGCTGCGATTGCACACTTGATCAAAATGCATATGGAAGACCATTTCAACACAGTGTCTGGCTGTGTAATCAATCACACAACTGTCTGCAGAACTTTGTCGCCAATTTATGACTGAATGAACCTGATACCATGCTTACACACCAGAGACAAATCAACAGTCAAAACAATGAACAAAGACTGGTGAGAGCATGTCTAAGAATGCAAGGACTATTTTGTCAACAGGAAAGGTAATGGTCACTGTTTTTGGAATTCACAGGATGTAATCCTGCTGACTTGGGAAAAGTATTCTCAATCTATTTCATATTAATCGAGATAAACATTTGCAGAAACGATCTTTTGACATTCAAAGAGAATTACACTTTACACATATCGACCAGTTCTAAAAACATTTGACTATCACTTAAGGCGTACTATGTTCCCCTTGTTTTGTATTTGCAAGGGCAATATAGAAATACAGTAGCCTTTAAGCATACCCATATCTCTTAATAGCTGGTTGCTATGCGCAGCACCATTCTCTTTGCATATCTAAGACAAAAAAAATGAATAACGAATTCCCATTTGAGAAAATAAGTATTGAAAAATTTAAGGGAATAACAAGCAATGTCTCGAAAATGGTTCACTTAACAAAAAAAATCTGATGTGTTACACTCACATGACTTTCTCTACTCTTGTACAAACTATTTTTACAAACGCTTATTCTCCATATGCTTCATGTTAATCAAGATAAACATTTGCAGAGTCTATCTTATTGCTAATTTTCTTGTAGATGTAAGGGGAATATATATTTACAAGGGCAATATAGAAAAACAGTAGCCTTTAAGCACATACATATCTCTTAATAACTGGTTGCTAGGTGCAGCACCATTCCCTTTCCCACAATTAAAACTCTTTGCATATCCAAGACAAAAAAATGAATAACGAATTCCCATTTGAGAAAATAAGTATTGAAAAATTTAAGGGAATAACAAGTAATATCTCGAAAATGGTTCATTCAACAAAAAAAATGTATATGACATAAATTGTGTATTTTAACGCGATCTACATTTTTTGTGTAGTAAAATTTTGTCTATCTCTTATGGTTTACCAGTTATGCAAAAGTCGTTCATAATAAAGAATACTTTTGGAGACATTCCCACATTAAATATACAAATATACATTTTATTTGTCATAAAAATATCTTAAACATATGATATTTTAATCAAAATCGTTAGAGCCATTTTTGAGAAAATTAAAATTTTCGAAAAATCTTCCATGTAAAGGGTACTCTGGGGTGGGGGGATTTTCTTGAAAACCTTCGTGTCGCATCCTTGGAAGATACTGAACCCAAATACCAAGTTTGGTGTTTATCCGACTGTTCGTTTCTGAGTTATGCTGTTCACAGACACACACACGGACATGTTTCCAAAAATGCTTTTTTTGGATTCAGGGGGTCTCAAAACATGTTTTTCCGGTGAAATCTCGGTATCAAAATTTTGGGTGGAATACAATACTTCCCCTACTTACTATACGTAGTAGAGAAAGTAAAAAATGTATGCAACATAAATTGTGTATTTTAATGCGATTTACATTTTTTGTGTAGTGAAATTTTGTCTCTTATGGTTTACCAGTTATGCAAAAGTCGTTCACAATGAAGAATACTTTTGGAGACATTCCCAGAAAATTCTAGATATACATTTCATTTGTCATGAAAATGGTTAGATCTATTTTTGAGACAATTAAAATTTTTCGAAAAATGTTGCATGTAAAGAGTAATCTGGGGTGGGGGGATTTTCTTGAAAACCTTCGTGTCGGATCTCTGGAAGATACTGAACCTAAATACCAAGTTTGGTGTTTATCCGACTGTTCGTTTCTGAGTTATGCTGTTCACAGACACACACACACACACGGACATGTTTCCAAAAATGCTTTTTTTTTTTATTCAAGGAGTCTCAAAACATGTATTTCAGGTGAAATCTTGGTATCAAATTTTTGGGTGGAATACAATACTTCCCCTACTTACTATACGTAGTAGAGAAAGTAAAACGTTTCATCACATGAAGTGATCATTGCAGTCAGTGAGTACTTTGCAGAGTTTGAAAGATCATATTTTTCCAATGGAAAGAAAAATTTGGGAACTTTCTGGTCCAAGCATGGATACTGTTGAGAAGTAAAGTGAGTATGTTGCGAAAAAATATTTACTTGCATTATTACCAAACTTTTCAAAGGCCCTTCCATTGTTTATCTAAGCAGCCATTTGAAGAGCATGTTTAGTTTTTTTCCAGTACTTCATACAATTGAACTAGCAAATACTTGGTTGTGCTGTATAATATCTTTGTATACATCTAACGATTATTATGCAGTATAAAAAGAAGTGTCCACATGCCTGCACACACCTAGATTTGTAACAGTTAACAAAGCTCTTATTACAGGAAGTTTTCTCTCAAATTACAGGAAATACCACCTCATGGATTTATAGAAGGAATGCGATTAGAGGCTGCAGATCTTATGGATCCCCGGCTAGTTTGTGTGGGCACTGTATCTCGAGTAGTTGGACGTTTGCTAAAGGTGCATTTTGATGGCTGGGAAGAAGAGTATGATCAGTGGCTAGATTGTGAAAGTCCTGACATGTATCCTGTGGGATGGTGCCATTTGGTTGGTCATAAGTTGGAAGGTCCGCGAACAGCAACTACTAAGGCTTCAGCAACAGCAGGTAAATGTAAATGCTGCCTATTTTATTCTGAAGTGATAATCTTGAGTTGGTATCTGTCTGTTTGGAATACATTACAACCAAACAAAAACAAAACCTTTTTTTAAATTTCTTCTCTTTTGGGAAAACACAGTTAATTGATGCGTATTAAAAATGGAAGCAGTATTAAATGTGAAATTATTTTCATTTTAAAAATACGAATTAGTTGAATGCACACACTTAAAACTTCCACATAACGTCATTTGTTAAAATTGTGAATCATTTTAGGAGGCATCCGTCTCCACCATTAGCATGGTGGCGACTAATGTTTATCTCTTCCTCTTTCCTCAGCCTGAACATCAACTGCTGGCTGTCTGATGGTAAACTCAATAATGTTGCTGAGTTGCTGGTGGGCTATCAAAATTTAACACTATATTTGAGTTTAAATGATTTTTTTGTTGTTATTATATAAATTAATTATACTTTTAATAGACCTTAGCCCGGTCTTAGGCAAGTTTTTTAATATCGAGTCAACTGAAAAAAGGTCTATTAAAAGTATAATTAATTTATATAATAAGAACAACAAAATCATTAAAACCCTTAATAATAATATATAAGCACCCAGCACTGAAGTACTTGCAATAAGCAGGTCGCCGCTAAGTTCGTCATCTCGAGGGAGATGCCTTGGTAGGTCTGTCTGGGAAAACAACTTGTCGATTGGGGAATTCAATGCCCCACCGGCATGTTGTCACAGTAGCTCAATGGTTAGAGCAACCGCACGGAGAGCGGGAGAACCGTGTTCAAATCCCGGCTGTTGAATTTTTCAGTTGACTCGATATTAAAAACCTATATTTGAGTTTTTAGAAATGAAGACCTTTTCGCACATGGTGATTTCAAGCATGGTTGTCAAAGGTTTTGATAATTTAATTTCTTGCTATATATTGCGATTACCCAAAAATGGTATCCTAATGCTGATTAGTCAGAGAAAATTATTAAATAAACCACTTAGAACACCATACCGTATGAAATGAAGTCTAGCATATATCAAACTGTGTGAGAGGATTATGACATGTTAAATAGAAACGACAAAGAGGAACTTGAATTCAGATTAAAAGAGCATAAAAATAATCACATGAACAAATTGACAAATCAGCAATAGCATTAGTGTGTCAGATGTGTATTGTATTATTTTTGAGACACCCAGTTCATAAATGAAAATTCCTCCAGTACTCATTCAAACTCTTTTGCTTGACAAAATTTGTGTGAATACCAGGGCTGGGATCAAACCCACAATTTTGGCCAGCTCTCATACTGTACCATCCATGCCAGCAGATTTTGATTTTTTTTTGGGGGGGTGGTCCTTTAACCAGTTAGGTCATATCGAACAATGAGTGAAAAGATGCTCATATGACCCTGGAGCCCATAGAGCTTAAAGTTACCTGACATTCACCGAGATTTGAACTCGAATATATTTTGACGTTGAAAGAGCATTAAGGGGAATAAAATGTAAAATTAAAGTAATAATACGGAATCCTTTTATGCAATAAGGAAGCTAGAAATTAATAAATAAATACTTCATTACTTTTATTATTTATTTAGTGACAATACAAAATATATAACATACCATATACCATCATACGACTTACTCAAGAGTTATCTACCTATAATTTTTGAGGCTGCAAGACATAATTCCAGATTGTTGATGTCTTGTTGACCAACCATAACAAATTCTACTCATGTTACTGTCTTAGACCAATATTCAGAGTTTACCATTCCTCCACTTGAACTCTCTTTTCTTGTATTCCTTTTAATCCTCCTCCCCATTTATCTGTCACAATGTCTAAGTTTTCACCCATTATTTTGTATTTTTATCCCCTTTAATTCTTAAATTTTCTCTTGCATTTATTCCATTAGCCGTATGTGTTGTTTCCACAACTTTTTTTTTTCACTGTATAATATATTATGATACTCATTCTCTGGTTCATCACATTGGACATTCAGTCTGTCAGACATTTCTCCTTTCTGGTCCAAGTGAATCCTTTAAGCCCCAATTTATCATATAGCTAAATACTTCTCATATCAGCAAACTCCTTTTATCTCATTACTATGAATCCTTCTCAGTGAGTCGTCCTCCATGGTGTAGTGGTACCGTGCTAGCCTCTAGTTCCCAAGGTTGTGGGTTCAAACCCGGCGGAGGGCGATGGATTTTTTCAGGCGTAAAAATCCCTAGCATGGCTTCCTTCAGAAGGAAAGTAAAGCCGGTGGTCCCATGTAGATTTACGGCACGTAAAAGAACCTCAGGCCTGATGAAGAGGCCTCTGAGCAAAATTATTGGTCTTTCACGGCCAGTATAGACTGGGACGCTAAGGACCGCAGCAGTTAAAGAGCGCCCATAAATAAAACTCAATTTAATTTCTTCTCAGTGAAACCTTTTACCTAAACCTAGCAACATTTTCTGTTTAGTCACTGTTTTTTTTTTTTTTTTTTTTTTTTTTTTTTTTTTTTTTTTTTTTTTTTTTTTTTTTTTAGTTGGCTTGTACTTGTAAATTAATACTTCACTTATGTTTGTTAAGTAGCATGTTACATATCAAATCAGAATTATAAATTTCCATACTTCACTGTTAACAAGCTTCTGTCAGTTAAAAGTATGTGCATTTAAATAACAGGAAGTGTTTGATGTAATTAAAGCGCTATAATGTAGAAGAAAACATTAATCTAAAATATTAACTTAATCTGTATGCAGGTAAAACTCCAAAAGGTGTTAAGAAAAAGCCTCGAAGACGTCATAAGAAAGCCAAAGTGTCTCCTGGAGGAGGAAGTGGTATTAAGAAAGCACCAAACAATAATAATCTGACACCAAGAGCAGAAAATCCACAAAGTATGTATGATATACATTTGCTTTAGCATCTTATTTTCTGCTTGAAGTTGCAAATCAAAGTGTTCAGTTTTATTTTTGGATGAAGAAAATCACACTTCTCACTATAAACTGGTGTAATAAAATACAAATTAATTCTCCAACTACTGTGTGTTGCTTAGCCTAAATGAGATACTGCAGCATTCAAAATGGCACATTTTGGTACAAGGGAACACATGGGGGGGGGGGGGGGGTAAGGTTAACTCTTTCAGTCTCAATATACTTCAAATATAAACTGTTTTTTAAATTTTGTCATAGCATGCAGTGTGCCCCACATAAACCTGCTGTCTCACTACATTCATATTTAGAATTTGGCTACACTGCACTCTGTTTACGTATTGTTAGACTTCGGCTGTTGAGTTTAACAGTAATAATTATCATGGAAATGTTATGAAAGAAATTGTGCAGATTTTAGTTGAACATTGAATCGATACTGTGGAATTTTACATAAAGACAGGCTCCCCCTGTACCTTTGTGCCATCAAAGTCTTTCAGTTCATACTTTTTTTACAGGGATACCTGTGGTGGTAGTTTTATGTGTTTCTCTCAATGTACAAATCAAACAAGAAAGTTCAATGTGTATTCTGAGTTTGTCCAATTTTAAACAACTCTCTCGGAGAATAGCACTTTTTGTCGCACCAGAATTGCATTTGGAAGCTCGATCACTAATTGATTCTCTCTCTCATGAGAACACTCGCTTATATAGGCAATGGAATCTTCCACAGAACTATTTCAACATGCATTCTGAAGGAGGGGAAAAGAAACATTCAGAAGGTTCCAGTTATTTGCCGATAGTGCTCCCGGTGTTTACACTGGCAGGCGCTACTTATCTTTGTTTATATCCGACTGCCTGGTGCCATCTGTGATAACCTTGGACCATAGCTGCTCTGTCACAGTATTCCATGATGGAAGTTGTGCTGACCTAGTGAAAGAATGTCAGCACAGAAAGCCAGAGATGTGCAGTTCAAGTCCTGGCAATGACTTTGAATTTTTCAAGTCTTGATTCAACTTCTTACATAGTGCCCATGCAATACCTAGTTTGAAAGAACAATCATCAAGAAATCTAAACTGTATACGTTTATTGAACAAATTGATACTTTTTTATTCATGATTTTTCATGATCATCTAAGGTACTTGACTATTCACATTCACAATTGTAATTTTCCTGGGTCCAATTTTACATAGATTGGAATTTAAGGATGTAACATTTAATTTAGTTCTCTTAAGACCCATTAAATTGGTACTGGTAATACATCTTTTAAACCAAGGATATTTATAAACTTCACTAAATTTTTCTTTTGCCTGTGGAGACTTAAACATTAAAACTTTAGTCTCACAATCATAATTTCTAGCCTGTTCTGCTAATTTGTGTGCAATGTCATTACTTCGTATATTTTTGTGACTAAGGATCCAAACTATTGGACTGAAATCATTGATTAAGCTTGGTCTATTTGCTGAACCCCAAAAGAATTAAAATTGTTATGATTGTTTCCCAAAATATCCATTAAATATCAGAATACAAGACCAAAAATTTAGAGCCTTGTTCTAATCGAAATACAGTAGAGCATCGATTATCCAAATACCGATCGACTGAAACATCGGTTAACTGAAAGTGTTTAGGAAGAATGTGATGCTGTTCAATTGTTGTCTTAAACATTTGCAAGATTTAGCAGTAAAAAAACCAGACTCACCTCTGAAGTAAAAACAAATTTGGACTTCTTTTTCTAAACTACTTTAATGGGCATTTTGAACTTGTCGCATTAGAATAGTCAATTCTTGGTGTTATTTGCAAGATATGTAATTCAAAATGTATTATGTACAACTTTGTATTTAATGTCAGTGTTTCTTTGCTTCATATTGTCTCATATTAGTAAATTTGTTTTTGTAAATGATCGGTTACCCGAAAAATCAGTTATCCGAACACCCATATCGTTTCACATAATCAATGCTCTTCTGTATTTGTAAATTAAATACCTGGTAGGTCTGTAAAAGTAAAAGCCTAAAGAGTATTTCAAAGTAGAAATTCTCAGAAAATCTTGGCCAACTAGAACATGATAATGTTTCCTAAGAATAAAAATGAATATGCCATGACAGAACATTGATTACATTTAGTAATAGAATCCAATTATATAATATTTGGATAAGCTAGTAATAAAGATGTGAATTTGAAATTACAGAGAAAAAAATGAGTGAGTCAAAATTGAAACGTTTAACATCACTTACATTTTTTGCATCTTGACCAGTTTCAAGAGCTACTTGCTCTCATCGTCAGAAGTGGCCAACTGGTTCCTGGTGGTGTTGTCTGATGCACATTTGTGTATGGTGACATCTAGTGGTGGAGTGATGAATTTCCACAGTGGATTTGTTGACAGCAATTCAAAATTCATTTCAAGGTGTTCGTTTTATGTTTAAAATCTTTTTGCAAGTATCCAAATCTATTTATTTTGTAGGTTTTAGGTGTGATGATGTGATTGGTCATCCAGAAGTGGTGTTCAACTGCAGATTTATCTGTCTGATTTTATTTAATGTATCTCATAGTTCTTTTAATCTGGTTTTTCTAAATTCAGTTTTGTTTTACTTATGTAAATATTCTGGGCAACTGATTTGATGGACTCCTGCTTTTTTGTTCTGAGATACCTGGTCCTTTGATTTGTTGCAGAGTAATATCTCTAAACTGAATTTATTTTTTGGAGCTAGTTAAATGTGTTTTTTGAAGATGTGGAATTTATGATGAGTGCTCGGGTGAAAAGTGAACGTTTTGAGGATCATTTTGTTTTTGTGTTGGGTGAGGTTTGTGGTATTCTCACTGTGTTTCTATTTCTTGAATTTTACTATTTTCTTGTCAGTTTGTTTGTTGAAGCCATTGTTTAATGCTGTGTTGACTATGTGTTTGTATTCTCCTTCTGTTAAGGGTGTGTAAATCAATTTATGAGTTAAACTATTTAGGACCACATGTCTGTGTGAGATCAGGTTAAAACTATTTTTACTTTCTCTACTACGTACAGTAAGTAGGGGAAGTATTGTATTCCACCCAAAAATTCGATACCAAGATTTCACCAGAAATCCAAAAAAAGCATTTTTGGAAGTGTGTGCGTGCGTGTGTGACGAACAGTCGGATAAACACCAAACTTGGTATTTAGATTCAGTATCTTCCAGAGATAAGACACGAAAGTTTTCAAGAAAATCCTTCCATCCCAGATTACCCTTTACATGGAACATTTTTCGAAAATTTTAATTTTCTCAAAACTGGCTCTAATGATTTTGATTAAAATATCACATTTTTAAGATATTTTCATGACAAATAAAATGTATATCTTGAATTTTCTGGGAATGTCTCCAAAAGTATTCTTCATTGTGAACGACTTTTGCATAACTGGTAAACCATAAGAGATAGACAAAATTTTACTACACAAAAAATGTAGATCGCATTAAAATACACAAGTTATGTCATTTACATTTTTTTTGTTGAGTGAACCATTTTTGAGATATTGCTTAAATTTTTAATACTTATTTTCTCAAATGGGAATTTGTTATTCATTTTTTTACCTTGGATATGCAAAGAGTATTAATCTGTGGCAAAGAGAATGGTGCTGCACATAGCAACCAGCTATTAAGAGATATGTCTATGCTTAAAGGCTACTGTATTTCTATATTGCCTTTGTAAATAGATATTCCCCTTACATCTACAAGAAACTTGGCAATAAGATATAGTCTGCAAATGTTTATCTCGATTAACATGAAGTAGATGGAGAATAAGCGTTTGTAAAAATAGTTTGTACAAGAGTAGAGAAAGTCATGTGAGTGTAACACATCAGATTTTTTTTTATGTAGAATATGTAGGCTTCCTGTAGATCAGTTTTGGTGTGTGCAGTTGCACACCACTTTTGAATGACCAGTCTCATAACACTTCTAAAAACCTACAAAATATACAACAGATTTGTATACTTGAGAAAAGATTTTAATCATAATACACAAACACCATGTAATGAATTTTGAATTGATGCCAACAAATCCACTATGGAAATTCCTCACTCCACTGCTAGATGCCACCTCACACAAATGCACATCAGACACCACCGCCAGAAACCAATTGGCCACTTGAAACCGCTCAAGACACAAAAAATGTGATGTTAAGTGTTTCAACTCTGACTCATCAACTTTTTTCTGTAATATTAGTTTAAATTGTGTCAGTTTACTTGTTCAGCTAATCAAAGTGCATTCTCAATGTGAAGGTACACCACCTGCAGCTGTATCGTCAGGAACAAACTCAAATGGATCTTCCAGCGAGTGTATGCTGCGAGAACCAGCACAAGCCACAAAAGCAGCAAGCACAGAAAGCTGTTCTGAAGGATTACCAAAAGAAGCAAGTAATGGTCTCCCTGCACCTGGGTGTGAACCAGAAATGGGTCAAGAACCTGCAGGACCAGATCAGTCTCTTCCAGTGTCGTCAGAACCAACTCAAAGCCAGCAACCACCACTGCCTCGAGAGCGAACAGCAACTTCGTATATTAATGTAAGTTAGAACCATTAGAGATTCGATTTGATAGTGAGCATTTAACATTCACTTTAAAATACTGATTGCCTTCTGCATCTTATGGTAACTAAAGGCAGTTCCCAAAGTACATATCTGAATGCTATGTTTAATCTGATGTAGTTTAAGTTAAGACATTGCTTGCTGGATCTTATTGTGACTAAAAACATTTCCTGTAGCCTAAGGAATTCTGTATCCAGTCATAAGAAACTTTTCTTGTGTAGTTTTTGTATCTCGGACTACTCATGCTGACTCACTACTGCAGTCTCTAACAGCATTAATAACGGTCTCCTCTTCTCCTTTTTACTCTCTTGCTCCCTAGCTGTGCTGACTCACATAACTGAACTTATAAGAATTGAACTGAGCTCCTTGTGTTTATACAATGCTTAGTTCAGATGTAAAACATTTAGGTCCAACTTCCTATTCTAGTACATTCAAAAAACATTGTCACTGTATGTACTAAATAATACAGCATCAAAAGTATACTCAGGATGTTGGTAAATTCAGTACACTCATTGCGGTACTATGCAGGAACAGTTGAAAGAAGGAAAAGCCAAATGGTATTAACATTTTAAATGTGATAGAGTAATTTGGAAGTACCTCACTTATTTATTATAAAATACAGTAGAATCTCGTTAGTATGTTTTTGCAGGGACCTAAGGATTTGGACGTCATAGGCGGGAAAACGTGTTAACGAAAATGCAAAATCTGCAATTTAAGAACATAGGTAATAAAAATCTAATAATTACTACGTCTCCATGGGCAGTTTAAATCTATTTTGAGTACAATTTCATACTGAATACGATCCGCGTTTCCATGTTAAATTCAATATGTTTAAATGGATTTGGATACACAAAGCCTGAGAATAAATAATTCAAGCTTTTATTTTGGTCAACTTGGATTTTTTAGGTTATGAATGTTTTTGAGAAAATAAATTGCGAATTGTGGAAGTGGCAATAGTGGTTTTGCTGTGTGTTTTATTACACACATGATAACAATTTCTGCTAAAAAAGAAAAAATTATGAGCGTGCATCGTGTTACGAGTACAATAGACGATATTATCTTTGGTGTATACAAGACGATTTGAACACGGAGGTGTTTCCATGCAACAAATTTCATTCCGGTCCTTTTCTGATCCTATTTTCCAAGAGAAACATTTTGTTTTAGTATTTTTCCCTTCTTTAAAAACAGTTTCAATCAATTTAGGTTTGCTAACAATCGTGTTTATGGTTGACGGAGGAATGTTTAACTTCCGCACTATATAGACATGTTTTATATTTGGATTCTATTACATCAAGGATTTTCAGTTTTTCACTGTTGGTTATTTACCTACTACACTTTCGTTTTTTCATTGTAAATGAAAAATTAAAATACAATCTACGGTTGTTTGGTCATCACTCAACATTAGAAACTATCATTAGCGTTTACCGCGTTTACCACGCCAAGGTAAAGCATTCTCTATCCCGCCCACAGAAATCGTGTCACACAAATATTTAAATGCATGTATGTGATTGGCTGCTGATATCCACACCGTGACCAAGGATTGACCAAAGTAGCAAATGAGGACGTCAGACTATGAACGTGTTAAACGCCTACATCCACTGTACCGATCAAAGATTGGCCAAAACAGCGAATGAGGACGTCAAACGTAGTAAGCGGGACCGGGAAAATGCACTAAGCAAACATTATTTATTATATTTGGTGATTTGGTACCGTGACTTTTATAATTCAACGTAATACACGGGAAAACGTGTTAATGAGGAATGTGCTAACGAGATTCCACTGTATTCTGAAAGCAAATAAGGAGGATTTTGCCATATAAAATCTAGTTACCTTCCCTTGTGTACTTGTAAAATTACTAATTAAGTTACCCATGATTTATTCATATGTTGGCTAAAGTTGTGTCACTACAGTATTGATTAGGAAAATAAGACATGGAATAAAATAAAATAGTCTCCTGCACTGTGGTGTGGGGATTGGAGCATAGTGCTCTTGCTCAAACTCGCCCATGGGTGTGCAAAATTTTATGCCCATGTATAGGACCACTGTCTACGCAGTATTGTGAGGGATTTGTTAAGCTACAAGGACGAATCTGTAGGTCCAGTAAACTAGCAGGGGGCAACATTTTTCTGTATCAGTTACCGTATCAGATGTTCAATCACCCAGCTCTGCTGTGTGCATGTGGATGTAAGGCTGACAGTTGAGTTGGTCGGCTATGGCCTTCTAAGGCTGTTGCGATAGGAGCGTAATATTTTTTATTAACTAGTGGTTTACCCAACATTGCACGGGTAGTTTTCAAATGACATAATTAATTTCATTTACCTTTCCCCATTCTTTATGAAGCTACAAGACACTTAAAGAGTTAATTAAAACTCCCAGGACACTATAAAAAACAAAGTAAAAGTACTGAGAAAACTGCAAAAGCAATGTTGTGAAGTAGTTATTTTTTTTATGGTTTATGTTTATCTGCCTCACGTATGGGAGCTAATTTGAAGAAGTTATGTTGGTGGCAGTTGGAAGTTTCTTTATTGATGCTGGTTACGTAATAAATGTTTACGCAAACTTGAAGAGTTATGTATTAATAGTTGCTTTGAGCATCGGTTTGAATTTAATGCTTACGTAATATTATTGTTTGAATCTGCCTCTGCTGCGTCAGTCTTAATTTAGAGTCATTTATCTTGGGTAGGGCGTTGTAATGACAATTATTGTAGACGTAACAGAATTAAACTTTCAAATTTTCACTTTTTATTTTAACTTCTTGCACATATGTATAAACCACTACCCTTTTTAAAGAACTCTGAGAAACTTTTTACACATTCAATTAGCGCATATATCTGTTTTTACCAATCGCCCGTAGAGAGCACATTTTTCCATCTTTACTCTATCAAATCTAGCCAGCAACTGACTAACCTCAATGGTCAAAAGCTTAAGCTTCCGTATTGCAGGTCTCTGATTGGCTAATTCTAGTCCAATAGAATTTCTGCATTTAACTTAAAACTTTTCTTTGCTGTTGATTGGCTAATTTTAAAACTGTTACAGAATTTACATCATCATTGCTTTAATCATAACCAGTACATTTTCAAATTCCAAACACATTATTGCCACAATTACCTCATTGTTAGCAACCTAAAACTTATTATTCTCACAGTTCTTGCATTATTAAAGTATATAAAGTATTCATATAACATTAATAAAATATGTTTACAATAAAAATAAGCATTTGCAATGACTGTTACATACAATTTAAATAATTATTACATACATATTGTTTCAAGGCGGGCTGTTATTGAATTTACCTATTATAAATAACAATTGAAATTACTCAGGTATTAAAATACTGCCTCAGTTTGTATTGATGATTTTCTCATGAATGCAGCTGAGTGTCACATTCGAGCTGTCTATTTATTGAGAAAATCTAGTTGGGAAAAAATAATAGCAGTTTAAAGTCAATATAACCGTATTTATTTTCAGTAACCAACACACATAAAATATTAAGAAAACCCAAAGACATAACAAGGAAAGGCGAAATTAGCATTCAGAGTAGAAGAAAAATGTGAAACTGCAAATTTTAAATGAATATCCAAATATCGGAGTATGATCACAGAATGAATGAAGAGAACTTTGACTTGTTTATTACTCTTATGTTAGCAATGTTTGAGCACCATAGCAACTTTTGTAGTCAATGCAATTATGTTGAATCCCTTTGTGTTATTTTATATCAATACACAGTAATAGTAAATTATGATACAAGGGGTAAAAGTAGGGGTTTATTTTGTGAATAGGAATGTTTGCAAAGTGAAGGCCATCGTTTCACAAATTACAAGCAAAATAAAACCACTTCTAACATGTGTGGCATATAATATTTTTTAGACGACACTTGAATTTGTAAAATATCCAGAATATTATATTGATTCCTGAAACTAACAGAGATCACGTTTAGTACACGGTTTTTGAAACTAAAGAAATGACATTAAAAAAGCAAGATGTCAGAGGTTTTGATGTTTTGTTAATTTGCTAACAGTCATTTTCAGTAAAATTATTTTCAAATGTTTTGCCTTACACTAGGGAATGAAGCGATTATAAGTGCTGTAGCACAGAGCTTTCTGGATTTTTTGGGAAAGTACTTCTAGTGTTATTCTTTCTGCTGCTCATGTAATGTCACCTGGCTCTTCCATTTCAGTTTCTTCTGAATTTATAATTTCCACTATTTCATTTTTATGTATTACCCCGCCGCTGTATCTTTGCACTTGACAGTTCGTGTGGCTTTGCATAAGGTTGGCTACATTGTGGTTGCGACGTTGCCAGAGTGACTAGTAAACAACAACAGCTGATTGTTCTCCTTTCTATCATGTCTAAGCTGCATACAAAAAGTGTACGCAAGTAGCGAACGTCAATGAATAATAACTATTTCGTATTATTATTGTTAATTGAAAATAACTCCTTTTCCTGTTCAAAGAATTCCCGGGTTCTCCTTAATAGTTCCAATGCCTGACTATTAAGTGGCACACCTCGGTGCAAAGGATTTTCACTTTGTGATTCATCACTTGGCGATCGGTGTCATTTTTCAGACATTGTCGCACTTAAGTTTTGTTTAAATAAATAATATGAATGAAATATATATAAAATAGATAAATATATATATATATATATATATATATATATATATATATATATATATATATGTATAAACGAACAATAACAAAACTATCAAACAATAACCACAAATATAAATAACAATGAACAATATGTAGCTTGCAAAGAGCAACTCGACGCTCATGCTAGAGATTCACAAACTGAAGCATGTGGTGGGGAATAGTTACATCCAACAATAGAGCCGATTCTAGTTCCGGTTCCGCTTTGTCATCGACCATCCGGAATGCTGCCTTGTGATTGGCTTAGGAAGTCAAACGGTTGAAGCTTTTCATCTGTTTTTTTGCGAGTGTACCAACTTAAATGCTAGCTATCAAGTGCAACGTTACAGCGGCGGGGGTATAGGTTGGACATACTAGATAAAAGAATAACATTTTAAATTGAAGAAAGCAGAACCCTGCCAATATAAGTATAGGCTAACTCCACAAGGAAGTGCAATAAATTGAAGTATGACGCTTTGTACTGTGAACAGAAATTGCAAGCGCTATGAGAAATTAATCGTGTAAAAAGACATAATGTAAAGTAAACCTAATCGGACCAAGCCGAGTTATTAAACATGTGCAAATACAAAGGGTAATTGCCATGTGATTGGACTTGAAATCAAAGTTGGTCACAATGAAGATTATCACAGTTCTACTTTTTGGATATCTAAAACTAATCATATGAACATAAATAATAAGAGCAGTGGTATTTAGGCTGGTTTGATGCTGTTATTATAATACAGTTGTAGCATCTTTACATTTCTGCAAGCATAGCAACAGGTGACATAGCTGTTGTAATTATTTATTTAACTGTGATATTACTACATGATCAATGTTAGAGAGGAGATCAATGAATAATATGTGAACATGCTGTTCCTTTGTTATTTTGTGAAGCCATGAAAGCCTAAGTAATTATTATGTACACTAACCTTTATATATTAAGATTCAGCACAGGACGTGCTTCATATTCATATTCACATTCACATCTTAGTTCTTATATTTCTTTATTATTTTTATGTTGGTAAGGTTTGGCCTATTACGAGTATCGATAAAGATGCAGATGGTCTTGTGAGCTTTTGTAGGCATTACATAAAATTAAATAATTAATCATGTGAAATGCCTGGAATTTCAAATTTTAAGTTAGATAGTAGCTTTTGCCTTGTGTCTAAGGTTATCCGTGTGAATTTTGGACAAAATCGGTGCAACGAAATAGAAACCTATAAGGAACATACATACACTGGCTTTGATATGTTAAAAATCAGCACAGGACATGTTTCATGAGTCATTGTTCACATCTTAGCTCTTTTATTTCTTTTTTCTCTGTTGATTAAAGTCATTACGACTATTGCCACCAGACGACAAATTGTTGTATGAACACCCAAATGCACCATTCAAAGTCTTTCTCTTTATAATATTGGTATGTAGTTATAACCTTAGATCATTGTCTTTGGAGGCAGCAGGTAAAAAATGCAATGGATGTGTGGAAATTATCCATATAGGAACTGCTTCAGCCATGTACGAAAATAAATGAAGGCTGTTCTTCCATTTTTATGACAAATGTCCAGGACATCCAGTTACCAGTATAACTGAAAAAGCATAATGGAAATCCACAATACCAAGTAAAATGACAGACAACTCAACGTATTTAAGCTTGATGACATTGCCAAGAACTCATTAGATTGTGTCTGGAACTTTTGCACATGAGAAAGCTTGCAGCTCAATAGATGCCACGTTTGTTGACCACCGATCAGAAGCGCATACAAAAGAACATCTCACAGGAATGCTTGGGCATGCTCAGAGGCAATTCAACCAACTTTATTGCTGTTGATAAAACATGGATTCACTACCTCATGCCAGAGAAGCCGCAGCAGTCCAAATTATTTGTGCATGAGGGTGAAAGTGCTCCAAAGAAGGGTAATATTCCTTCAGCAGGAAAGGTAATGATCACTGTTTTCTGAGATGTCTGTGTGTGTTCATTCCGGAAATATCTGGTAAAAGGGAAAACCGAGTTTAAACCGGCGTGAGCCAGGTTGGTTTCTATCTTTAATTTTGTTAAATATTTTAGTACGAGAGGACCAAATATTTGAAATAATTTTTTTATAGATTTTTATTAATATGACTATTTTGGCAGAGAAAGAATGAGCACTATGCAGCTTTGTTGGAGCTTTTGTAAGTTAGGAAGGCATTTGTTAAAGAAGAAAGTTATTTTTCACCAAGATAATGTACTGCCACACATATCTTCAATTATAATTGCAAAACACACTTGTCATTTTCTTTTTTAAAAAAATCTTTAATTGACATTTGCTTCCTTTCTTTTCACAAGAAACAATGAACTTACCAGATTCAACATATTGGAGTGAGAAATTCAGGGAAATTGGTTATACAAACGATAGGAATGGAATGAAAGCATGAACAAAGATAAAAAATAATAAGAATGAGATTGACTAATTTTGAAGATTTAGAAGCTAGTAACAGTGCTGTGTCATAATTTAAAATAAAGAGAGTTGAGGGTTGTTACACTACATCACTAAAATATTCTTACTTGAACGCATTTCGGGAGACGGCTTGTTCCCATCATCAGCATGTTCTCAATTGATGTTTCCGGACATCGTCTGGGGGATGTGTGTGGCTAGTGGTGTTATCTGGTGCTGGGCTGATGAACCTCCAAAGGCTGCTGGGTGGCGGCAGTTCGAAATTCATTAGGTGATTCCTGTGTCTGACAATATGTATTTTTTCCCAGATGTCCAATTCATTGCTGCTGTTGATCGGTTTTAAGAGTTTTATGTTTGGAGTGATATCATGGTTTCAAGACCAGAAATGATGTGCTACTGCTGATTTATCTGGCTGCTTTTGGTAAATGCATCTCATATGATCTTTAAGTCTTATTTCAAGATTTCTTTTGGTTCTTCCTATGTATACCAGGTCAGTCATTACAAGCAATTTGATATATACCAGCTGATTTATCGTTGGGGATAGGATCTTTTGTTCTGTTGCATAGTAATTTCTGTATATTGTGGTTATTCTGTGGAGACAGGGTGGTGATGTATTTCTTGAAAATCCTTTGAAATTTACGATGTGTCCAAGAGTGATAAGTGAATTTTCTATATGCTTGTGGTTTTTGTTGTCTGAGTAACGTAGTCATTTGTTGGATGTATTTCTGTCTTTCAAACCTTTTTATCTTCTTATCTATTGTTTTTTTCTGGTATCCATTCATAGTGGCTATGTTGATAATGTGTTGGTATTCTTTCTGGTATTCCTCTTTCTCCATTGGTATATGTACTAACCTGTTTGTAATACAATTTAAAATTGCATGTTTGTGGCTTTTAGGACTGTAGCTATTGTTTTTAAAATAATTTTCTGTGTGCGTTGGTTTTCTGTAAATGCCGAACGTTAGTTTGTTGTGTGCATTATTTCTGATGATCCTGATGTCTAGGTAGGGTAATTGGCCATTTTCTTTTTCTATTCTGAATTTAATAGATCTTTTTTGTAAATTTAATAATTTCAAAGCATCTTCTGAAAGTTTTTTTGGAACAATAGCAAAAATATCATCTACATACCTATACCAGGTTTTGAATAGATGTGGGAAAACTAGCAAAATGGCTTTCAAATACCCAACTCCATGCCTATGTTCAAAAGTCTTAGTATAAAAAATTCATTAGAATTAACCAGTCACCTTTCAAATATAAATATATCACCCACAGACATGATGGTATCATTTGATGTCACTGCACTCTTCCCAAGCATACCAAAAGAAGAATTATTACCACTCCTAGAAAATTGGATATTAAACAATGGCACACCTAGAGCACAAACAGAAGATTACCTAAAACTAACTAAATTATGTCTGGACCAGAATTTCTTTTCATTCCATCACAAAATCTTTAAACAAACCACAGGCCTAACTATGGGAAAACCCCCTTTCACCATTTTTAGCAGAACTATATATGAGCCATTTTGAATGCCATATTACTAAATCTTTCCCACATCTATTCAAAACCTGGTATAGGTATGTAGATGATATTTTTGCTATTGTTCCAAAAAAACTTTCAGAAGATGCTTTGAAATTATTAAATTTACAAAAAAGATCTATTAAATTCACAATAGAAAAAGAAGACAATGGCCAATTACCTTACCTAGACATCAGGATCATCAGAAATAATGCACACAACAAACTAACGTTCGGCATTTACAGAAAACCAACGCACACAGAAAATTATATTAAAAACAATAGCTACAATCCTACAAGCCACAAACATGCAATTTTAAATAGTATTACAAACAGGTTAGTACATATACCAATGGAGAAAGAGGAATACCAGAAAGAATACCAACACATTATCAACATAGCCACCATGAATGGATACCAGAAAAAAACAATAGATAAGAAGATAAAAAGGTTTGAAAGACAGAAATACATCCAACAAATGACTACGTTACTCAGACAACAAAAATCACAAGCATATAGAAAATTCACTTATCACCCTTGGACACATCGTAAATTTCAAAGGATTATCAAGAAATACAACATCAACCTGTCTCCACAGAATAACCACAATATACAGAAACTACTATGGAACAGAACAAAACATCCTATCCCTAACGATAAATAAGCTGGTATATATAAAATTGCTTGTAATGACTGACCTGGTATACATAGGAAGAACCAAAAGAAATCTTGAAATAAGACTTAAAGATCATATGAGATGCATTTACCAAAAGCAGCCAGATAAATCAGCAGTAGCACATCATTTCTGGTCTTGAAACCATGATATCACTCCAAACATAAAACTCTTAAAACCGATCAACAGCAGCAATGAATTGGACATCTGGGAAAAAATACATATTGTCAAACACAGGAATCACCTAATGAATTTCGAACTGCCGCCACCCAGCAGCCTTTGGAGGTTCATTAGCCCAGCACCAGAGAACACCACTAGCCACACATCCCCCAGACGATGACCGGAAACATCAGTTGAGAACATGCTGACGATGGGAACAAGCCGTCTCCCAAAATGCGTTCAAGTAAGAATATTTTAGTGATGTAGTGTAACAACCCTCAACTCTCTTTATTTTAAAAAAAGAATGAGGTTGGTGATAACAAGGAAACAAGATTTGAAAAATAGATGATATTAAAGGAATGGGTACAACAATAATAGGAAAATGTAACAAGGAATAAAAAAAATATGGTTTATTACATTCACATTATTTTCTTTACTCACTCTTCTACAAATTATTCTCGCCAAATCTTATTCTTGTGTTTACTGCTTGTTTTTCAAGATAAACTTTCATTACACATTGACACATTCTTAGATATAAGCAAGATTAATGTTTCATATTTCACATTTCTTGCATGACCATGAGAAAAAGTGAATAGCAAGTTTACCACTTGAAAAAAGTATAAACATTTGAAAATTCAAACCAACAACAAAGAATGTCTCAGAAATAGTTAATGCTACAAATAATTTGACAAATGGTGTGCTTAGATATAGAAATACAAAACATTTTCAGTGAGATTGCCGAAAAGAACTCATTGGTTTGTTATAGGTCAATGAAAAATACATGGGGTAGGGAAAAATATATAGGATAGTAAATAAAGAAGAGACAATCTATTGCTGGGTAAGAACCGGAGCATGGAGGCTAAGAGGGTTAAGACAGGGTATTCCTCAAAACCAATGTCCGATATGTGGTGGTAATGAAGACATTGAACACAGTATATAAGTGCCAAGGAACAGAAAATTGGAGAAGAGAATGTATTAAAAAGAAGTGGTTGAAAGGGAATAGAAATACACTTATAATCGAAATGATATGCAAGGACACTAGGAGCATTGGACAGTGGATAGAGAAAAGTAAGAGATAGTGTGTCTTACTTTGAATGGAAAATATGGTGAATGTGGGATGGTAAAGTAATCAATAAGTGACAAGTGAAAAACAAGTGGAAATGGGACGTGAAAAACTGAAGCAAGATCATTTATTGACGGGAAATTGTAAAATGTAGATAAAATGCAGTGATTGTCTACAGAATGAGTGGCCAGGGTCGAAGTTCAGTAGACAATCAAATTGTAAATCTCTTAGCACAATAAATAAATAATGAGATCTACAGTTGTTTGCTTAGTAAGATTTTACCTATCTCTTGCTGTTTACCAATTATACAAAAGTCATTCAGAATGAAGTGGGATTTCAGAGGCTATTCATAGAAAGTTCAAGTTATGCATTTTGCCATGTAAGTATCTTCTGATACATGGTATTTTAATTAAAATCATTAAAGACCTGATTTTGAGAAAATAACAAAATAATGAAGCATTTTCCATGTAAAGGTTAGTTTGTGGTGGGGTGATTTCCTTGAAAACCGTGTCGCATCCCAGTTTGGTTTGTAACCGACTTTTCACTTTTGAGTTATGCTGTTCAGACATCAAACGACCTGTTTCTAAAAATCCTTGTTTTGGATTCAGGGAGCCTCAAAACAGTACTTCTGGTGCTATCTTGGTATCAAATTTTTGGATGGAATACAATACTTGCTCTAATTAGAATTAAGTAGTAGGGAAAGTAAAAGTAAAGGAATAAAATTAAAAACTAAACCACAAAGTATTGCAACATTCTACTGAAGCACAAAGTGAAATGAATGACACTAATGTAAGAAGCCCAAGAAGAGCATGCAGCTTCTTCAGTAACCAATGTATATGTCTATGCTGGTACCTATCCATTCACTCCCCCTCCCCTCACCAAATGGCATGAAGGTTGCTGTTTGGATTCCATAGTTTCGGTGATATGGACTGCTCCAAAAGAATCAACAACAGCATGTGCAGTGTGGCAACTTAGCTATTTTATGGCTAAATCTAGCATTTTTACAGTAGCGTTTAGCCATATAAAATTGTAAAATGCATATAACCTGAAATCTAGCCTAAATAGCATAATTTATCTGCGCTTTAGCTATGCAAAAGGAATAAATGGTTAGGGTGAATCCCCAATACCTGTATAGTTGTATTATGTTCCTACGAATCACAAGTCGTGGCGTGTCATAAAAATGTGTACTAATCGTAAGTCCAACTTTCTGGAGTTATGTGCTCAAAATCTATGATTTTTGATGCACAGAATTGCTCAGTTTTTACATATTTTACCTAAAGAATTTCAGTACATCTCATATCTCAATTTCAGATATATTTAACGTACGGTGTTGCTGCTTAGCAAAAATATACCTTATTCCATTACAATTTTATATTAAATAAATTATTCTTTTGCAATATTTAAATATTATGGTATTGTCTAATCAGTTATGATATTTAGAATACCTTAATGGGATTTAACTTCTGCAAACAAAATATAGATAATTTTAGATGTCAATTATATCTAGCCTTTTTTTCTGTCAAATAATGCCTTTTTAAAGATACCATCTACCCATTATTTGCGAGGAAGAGTTGGCAACACTGAGCATGTGAATTATAATCATTGCTTCTGTTATTTCAGTTTGAAAATGATTGCTTAATGATAGAATTTCTTTGAGACAAAATTTTGAAGGAAGTATGTGGAAAAACAATATGTTGAGGAATAATGAATTCAAGTTTTATTTACATAAGTTATAATTTAAATATTTCAGCATCACGTTAATGAAAAGATCATTCTGGGAACGATAAATTGAGGTCAGCTGTCAAATTCAAATATCACATGGTTATGAAAAGCATTTTTCTAGTGTTTATTTTCCCTCCATTTACAGGAAAGTGTAAAAGAGGAATTCAACTGTATGTGTAGTTCTCAACATACTGGTTTTTTTTTTCTCAGTCCATGGCTGCAAGTGGCAAGTTGATTCCAAGATTAATAGATTCAACAGGAAGTATAGGTGAACCAGGAGAACTTGTTCCAGCGGAATGGAATGTCTTTGATGTAGCACAGTTTCTTCGAGTAAATGATTGTGCAGCTTATTGTGACAGCTTCAGTAGAAGGGTAAGTCTGCTGACAAACTTTTCAACTTCAGAGTTCTCCTTTGAAGATTTTCTCAAACCAGTAGCTTTAGATGTCAAGCATATTTGTATAATGCATGTAATTCCAGTTTTAAACTTAGTTGGTTCTAATGCGTCTGATCCTCTCTATTGAGTGCCATCAGAAATATCTGGCTAATGGATGCAATGCCCCTGCCTTGTGGATGTGCCTACCTACAAGAGGTGGCATAAAATACAAAGATTCAGAAGGTATAATCCTAGGTAGCTGCATGTGCTTACAGGCCATTAAAGTTGTCGACACAAAACAAACTACAATCAGTTAGTGTAATAATTGCACATCTGCTTTGTTCTTAGGTTTTATTCCTGCAAATTTCAGTGTAGCAAATAAGTCTAGGTACTTCCGTAGCTTTAAAAATAAATACAATACATGTACATCTCATATGAAAGTCATTCTTCCACAAATAACATTTAGCACATATTATGAATGCCTTCTAGCATTATCAACTACAAATGAACCTAAAAGTGACTCACAATACCCGAGAACGGAAACAGGAACAGGAAGCAAAACAACGTACAGCATTTTGGTTCACAATACCTAGGAAACAAGAACAGGAATGCATATCTATGACCGTATTGATATGGTAAAGTGGAAAGTTCATTTTGCGCATTGAGACATTATTTGCTTGTAACTGACCAATGATATTTCTTCATCTGCTTCTAAATCAGTCCACATAGTGCAGGTTAGCCAGTGTCAAAATTTGATAGAGTAAACATTTTGTAAATGCATATCCATTACTATTTCAGATTCCTCTAGTTTTTGAGTTATATATAAACTAACTACAAGTGATGCTTTTGCTAGAAGAACCAATGCTCAGTGAATCTGAGGAAGGCAGGACACGCATTAGTTGTAATATCTTCCATTTTCATTTTGTCAGCTAAACTAGATAGAGCTCTAGCAGCTGTTTAATACCATGGCCACCTTCAATAACTTCTACAGTGAAGAGTGTAATATGCACATATGGATCTAATATGCCATCCCCAGGAATGGGAATGGGTCTTCTTTCCTGTTCCCAGGACCTGGGAAAGTTTCCCATTAATTGGGAAGACTTGCATAATAATGTATTTTAACTTTGTTGTTCTTGATTATTGTGATCCAACCTTTATTCTTCTTAGGAGTAAAGGACATCCAAAATTGTGTCATTGATAGGGCCATGCTATAGGCTTTATTACATTTTATCTAAAGAGTAAAGTAAACAGATACAAAAATGTGGAATTAAAGGAGCATTTCATAATGAACATAGTTTTGTTCAAAGTCAGACAAATTTAAAACATTTTGCATCATGAGCTCCATAAGCAATGTCACTAACAGCATAAATTGGGAATTTCACATGTTTCCAATCCTGCCAAATCATCTGTTGAACGTATTTTATAATTCATATGCTTTGATGTAATGCTAGTGTAAAATAATATGTATGTTCATTTTGGGTATTAGCTTACTTTAATAATAATTATTTCTTCAGAAGTAAAATGTTAATGACGAAAAAATAAAAGGAAACATACAATGAAAATTACCCATGGTTATTAAATGTAAGAATGACTTTCGGATACCAAAGGTCTTTAATGCTGCCTACCTGGTTTGTGGGACCTAGTTAACCCTGCTATTTCCAAAAATGTGTATAAATAAAATGCTGCTATGTGTGCTTATCCCTGTTCTTTAGAATTTCACAATTATGATCATCTATCTTGTTTGTATCTAACCTGATGGAAAAGGGAGTCAGAACTGCGAAAAAAGTTAAAACAATAATTTTCAAATGCAAGTAAGCACACTCAGGATTCTTTCTGGAGTCCAGGAAAGCCATTGGGAAGGTTGATCAAGTTTTGTTTCTCCTGTTCTCTCTCATAGTATATTGTATGCTTATTGTGTATATCTGTCTTCGTTGTAGAAGATAGTCAATGACCCATAACAGCTCTTTCTAGTAGCAGGCTTGGAAAAATAAAACCATCATTCCTGGCAGATGCACATACTTCTGTTTTGAGTTTTGATTATGCTATCAGCATTTACATTTGGAATCACAAATGATAACATCATTAAAAATGAGTACGTATTAAATATCAAAGTTGGTAACCTGGCGGAGGGCAATGGATTTTTTCGGGCATAAAAATCCTTAGCATGGCTTCCTTCGGAAGGGAAGTAAAGCTGGTGGTCCCGTGTCGTAGATTTACGGCACGTAAAGGTACCTCAAGCCTGATAAGAGGCCTCTGAGCAAAATTTCCGGTCGTTCATGCCCAGTATAGAATGGGATGCTAAGGACCATAGTAGTTAAAGAGCGTCCATAAATAAAACTCAATTTAATTTTTCAAAGTTGGCAAACCTGCATTCAGATTTAATATTTTATTAGTCAGCTTTAACAAATGATATATGAATGTGCAAAATTGATTTTTCATGTTATTGTTATCACTTCCATTCCACCACTCCACACTTGAGTTAACACAGCGGCACTCAGCCTCTTCCCTATCGAAATTGCAACTTCTCTAAGACAGTCAACTGCTACTCACTGAGGAAATGGCAGAACAGAACTCAATCACATATACACACAGCCTTTCTTTCATACATAAGCAGAACTTTCCAGAAAGTGTTCTGAAGCCAGAATGGAGGAGGGGATTTTGGATGCTTCTACCTGCATCCTGATAGGAGTTACGGACAGTTTGATAAGCTGAGCACCTTCCCCCTTCTTTCTCCAGCAATGCCAGCTGGCGTAGAAACCATACCCTGTCGGGGCACTTCAAGCATCCAGAGGAACCCGCCACAATAGTTTAATTACTTTGCTTTCATATTCCCTTCTTTGGATTCCCATTCCTAATTTATTGTGGAATATTCTAGAAATTGAAATATTCCAATTATCAAATTGAGTGAAAGTAAACAAGGAGTAGGAAAACTCATTTACATCCTTCACTAAAGTACATAGCACCTGGACGTGTTTCGAGAGTTTGTTGCTCTCATCTTCAGCTGCTGACCTACTTGTCGGCATCATCAGCTAGCTTCTGATGATGCCGATGTCTGTGAAGCATGTGTAAGTAAAAGTTAGTGAAGCATTAAGTGTTAATTTTGACTCAATGTTACTTTTAAAAGTCATTATTTCGCTTCACTGTGTACCACTTCCAGTTTGTGTATTATATATATGTGTGTGTATATGCATGAGAAACTCCAAAAGTTGGTGGTTTTACCATTGTTGGTGATAACAATGAATACTTGGAAGATCATTTGAATGTGCAGAAAATCAGGTTTTTTGACCAGTTTCAAAAGTGTTAAGAAGCTTTCATGTCAAATGCGGATCAGGGTCTAAACACTCATTATTTCCAATTCTATTTCAGCAGCATAAGAGGAAGGGAAGACTTGCATTCATGAAAGATTTAAAAATATTCTTCACCATGCCACCCACAGTTTAAATGAACAAATACAATAGAATGAATATGTCTGGAGACATAATGCAGTTCACTTTTTGCAATAAAGCACTTATGTGGGATGCTTATTGGAAGGAAGTGCAGCACAAATTTATTTTATCTTATCGTTGTTTTACTGAAGAAATTTGAGTGTGCTTGAGGTGGACTTAGCTTCACTTGGATGTTGTGTATTAATTTTGTATTGTATCATGCACTCTTATGGTAGCTGAAATTTTTATGGTCTCTGACCAGTTTTAATGGATATTGAATTTGGCTTAAACTCCCACTGGCTATTTACAAATTATGACAATCTGAAATGCTCGCTCCAACTTAAGAACTATATAGATGGCAGCTAAAATCCAACATCTGTGTACTTCTGACTTGTTTATCAGTCTCCATGTTATTATTGGATGTTTGGCAATAATAGTTGCATGTAATGTGTTCATATTAAAAAAGAATAGACTTAATATCCATGACTTATTTACACATTAATTACAGTTAGCAGTTTACTTTCATATAGTGCTTTGGGGTTTTAAATACTGCTTCAATCTTTACTGGATGTTCAAACATTTTTTGTAATCTAAATTTTAATTGTAAGTCTAGAGGAGTTTCACTAGGCAATCTGTTAGAAAACAACGATGTAGTAACCATATAATGCTGTATAAGAAAAGGATGGAAGCACATTTTAATTTTAAAACTTCAGTCCCATGAAAATAAAATGTGATGTAAGTACAGTAGTGTCTTCCTTTCATCAGAAAAGATTGAAAGCAATAAAATAAACAGTAACCAAGAGAGAAATTTCATCACAAGCAGGTGACAAATAAAAACAATAAGATTAAAGGCTACTATAAATGCAGTGTTTAAAATCATCCTACAGTTTGTACATTTATCTGAAAGGTGCATTGAAAACATGTAATACAACTTAATAAACACCATGTTGTCATACACAGATTGCAGTAGGTCTGGAGTGATGGTGGTGATCTCTTGCAGGATGAACTGTCATGCTGCTTCAGGTTTGTGGGATGTGTTGCAAAAAAAACTTTCAAATAACCTGAAAGAAAACACATTCAGTCGTCAGATCTGTTTGAGTTGCACTGAACAATGTTCTTTAATTAATCAAGTTTCAAAACTGAACTAAATTGGTTTGTTTCAGTAAAAACAGATATATTAAATGGTAGAAAAGCAATTTAAACAAAATTCAGTAACAATAATAGGTCTTCTGGTGAGCCCATGGGTCCTACATGCAGCCAGGGAAAGACAAGAAGAAGAACCCAAATAAATTTGAACAACACTCAGTATATAAGCAATCTTGTAAAAATTGTCTTATGCTCTGTTGATCAGATGTTGACGTTGCCGATTTCCTTTATATTTGTATCTCTGAGCTTTAAAACATGAGGGCAAATCAAATGAAAACCTTAATATTTTTTTACAACTTAATTTATTAAGCAAAAGTTGTATGCAACAATATTTTCCTACATAGTCTCCATTACATTCAAAGCAACTCCTCCAGCATTTACAAAGTGCATGAAATACCTTTACAAAAAAGTATTTGGCTCTGCATAACCATAGCTGCGTGGCCTCATGACTTCATCTGAATGAATCCTCTGTCCTCCCCCATTGCATGCTTGAATGGCCCAAACTTGTATTAATCACTTGCAGAGCTAGGCCAGGCAAATATATTGAATGTGAAAGGTCTTTAATTGTTGTGGCTTCATGGGCAGTATTGGGCTGCAAAAGGGCACCAGTAGATGGAAGTCCATGCCACTTTGATTTGCAACTCAAGGATGTGTTTTTAAGGAAATCTAAAAATTAGGTGGTCCTGATGATAATATACCCCCACCGTTGAATCTTTGCACTTGACAGTTCGTGTGGCTTCGCGTAACGTTGACCATACTGTGGTTGCAATGTTGCCAGAGTGGTTAGTAAACAACAGCTGGTTGTTCTCCTTTCTTTCATGTCTAAGCGCATACAAAAAGTGTACGTAAGTAGCGAACGTCAATGAATAATTAACTATTTTGTATTACTATTGTTAATTGAAAATAACTCGGCATAAACATTGCAACGTATGTAGAATAAATTAGCACTTTTGACACTATAGAAACAAAATAATGCAAATGTGCCTGCTACAATGAGGAGAAGCAAAACAAATTATAACCTGCGATTACAAAGTTATATTTACTCACGTTGCGTTCCAGATGGTTCAGGAATTTTGTCCTCTTTCTCTTGGAGTTTCACTCCTTTATAAATAACAGTTCTCGTGATTAGTCAAAGAGCTGCTGCAGTTCGTTGTACAGCTTTATCAGTAGGGATAGAGGGATTGCCATGAACCTCCACATACTCCTCCTGCTCAAATAATTCCTTGGTCCTCCTAACAGTTCCAATGCCTGACTTAAGTGGCACATCTCCATGGAAAGGATTTTTACATCATGAATCATCACTCTGTGATTGGCGTCATTTTTGAGACATTGAAATATATATATTTGTATAAACGAACACCAACAACAACTAGAAATATAAATAACATTGAACAATACCAGCTTGCAAAGAACAACTCGACGCACGTGCTAGTGATTCACAAGCTGAAACGTGGTTGGAAATTGCTAGATCCGGCAACAGAACCGTTTCCAATTCCACTTCCGTTATGTCATAAATCACCCGAAATGCTGTATTGTGTTTGGTTTAGGTAGTCTTAACGGTTAAAGCTTTTCATCTGTTCTTTTTTTTTTTTTGCGAGTGTACCAACTTAATCGCTAGCTGTCAAGTGCAACGTTTCAACAGTGGGGATGTAGGCACATAGTACTCCAAGACTCTTTTGTCTCAAAAGAGTCAACACAACCCTTCCTGTAGATGACTACATATGTCTTTATTAATGGTTGATGGCAGTGCACCCGGGTTTCTTCTGTTGCAACAATTCTTGTAAAGCAGCCATTACCTAACTGCCGCAAAAGTTCTTCACAGGTGTCAGCCCATTGCTATTTCATTTCTGGAGTCAGCTCTTGTCGCATGCACCTTACTGACACTTTACAAAATTGGAGTACATCACATGCTGAGTCATGACTGCTTAAAACTCCTGTAATTTGATCCATTTTCGCTTGGCAGTTTTCCACCATTGAGGATGCTGCAGAATTTTCTAGAATCACAACTCGTTTTGTCTGATCTGAGCAAGGAGCATCTGCTATAATGTCAGGCCATTTGTGAATTTCCTATTCATTTGTAAACTTGCTGCTGTAACAAATATGTATGGTGAATATCTTCATTTTATTAAAGAATTTCAAACAGCTTTGTACCTTCACAATTGACTTTAAAAAAAAAGAAAAATATACGGTCTTTCAACAAGAGTGTCCTATCTTTGAACTTAAATAAAACACGTTCTATAAATGATAGAGGTTTATTTCACTTAAGTGATGTTAGTGTAACAATTCCGACTCACCTTTAAATAAAGAGGTTTATTTCTTTTTTTATTTTGGAACATAATTAATGTCATTACATTTGGAAGAGAACTTCAGTTAAGTGACCACCGCAACTTCGTTGGGTTGCGCGTATACGGTTGACCCAATTTTCAATGACAGAAGAACGTAAATTAGGTCCAACTTCACGAATAACACGTGTGGTGGTATTCATAAGATCATTTACTGTTTCTGGCTTAACATAAACTCGAGATTTAACATAACCCCACAAGAAGTAATCCAACGGCGTTAAATCAGATGACCTCGGGGGCCAGTAAACATCACCATCACGGGAAATGATGAAACCTCTGAACTTCTCCTTCAAAAGATCGATTGTTTCGAGAGCAGTATGACATGTGGCACCATCTTGCTGGAACCAGATGCTTCTGAGATCCATACCATCCAATTGAGGCCAAAAATAGTCCCTTATAAGTACCCAGTATTCTTTCTCCATTGACAGTTAGAGCTTCTCCATCTTCATCTTGGAAAAAACATGGACCAATGATTCCACCATACCAAAATCCACACCACACAGTAACCTTTTGGGGATGAAGTGGTCATTCTTGAATCTGCATTGGATTGTGATAGCTCCAATTGCGGCAATTTTGTTTGTTAACACAACCATCCATCCAAAAGTGGGCTTCGTCGCTGAAGATGATTTTTCGACAAAAATCCGGGTCAGCTTCCAATTGCTCCATAGCCCAGTCAGCGAATACACGGCGCAACCTATGGATGTTGGCCTTTAGTTCTTGAGTTAACACCATTTTGTAAGCGTGAAACTTCAAGTCGAGATGCAGAATTCGCCAAGTTGTGGTCGGCAAAAGCTCCAATTCTTGCACTTGATGAGCAATTGATTTGTTTCCGTTCTCACGTACACACTGACGAACGGTGCCTACATTTTCGTTGGAGCGCTTACGTCGATTACATACAGGCATTCTTTGATCGCTGACAGAACCACTTCTTTCAAATTTATTGATCAAACGCCAAATCGTTCTCTCGCAGGGACGATTATGCACACCGTAAACTTCATGCAATACACGGAAGGTTTGGTGAACAGATGATCCATTTTGATAATAAATTTTCACAATTTCTACGCGTTGCTGAATGCTGCAACGCTTCATGGCTATTTGTCAATAACAACTGTAACCACATGAAAAAAATGACTGCTGTAACTCAATAACAATGGCAGCTGTCACATGTTAAGGATAGGACACACTTGTTGAAAGACCCTTTACAATAGAATAACAGAATACTGTTCTTGCTTGGTGCATGTCTGAAGTGAGGTGACATAGTTTTAGCTGATACTACACTGGTATTTGCTTGTCTACAGTATGCTGTAACCTACAGGATATTCCATAAAGTATTTGTAGCAGTGCTGCTAACTTAAAGGAGCGAGGCATGAAATTTCAATGTTTTATTATAAAAATAAAGCTTTTATTTGACTTGCCCTCATACATGTTTAAGTTAAGATCAAAAGCAATGAGATGATGTACTTTAAAATCAAACTTAACTTCTTTGTTTCTCTTTCAGAAAATTGATGGGAAAACACTTCTTACACTTACCAAAGATCAGATTATTGACTTAACTGGAATGAAAGTAGGCCCGTCTTTGAAGATTTTTGATCTTATTCAGCAACTAAAGATAAAAATTAATCCTGCTCAAGAAAGAATGAAAGCAAGTTTGAAAAAACTGTTATAGTGCTGTGCCTATGACCTCCATGCCTACATTTCCCTAAGGATGTGTTTTGTGGTGGAATAGACAAGACATAATTATTGTGTTGTGTAATATGGAGTAATTTGAACAGTTTGGTAAGCCCTGTTAGCTGCAGTTGCAGTGAATGCATTTGACAGTACAAGAAGCTATCTCATTAGTAGATTTAAGTGCCATTTAGTGTGAGTTATGACTTTTGTACATAATGTATCTCTTTATATGTTAACCTGCTAAAGGAGCAAGTTGGACATCAGCATGCGCTGTCCAGTATTGTGTTTGATGCAGGTTAAAAGTCAGTATTTTCTTGTTGAGCTATGATTTAAATGCACTAAGCCAAATGGAAGAGCTATTGCTTTTCCATAGAACTCTTTGAAAATGACAGACTTTATGCAAATTGACAATTGATTTGCAGTAAGTGTTAAATTTCAGATGGTTGATATTTTTGAAATTATGACAGGCAATCACATGGCATGTTGAGATGGAAGGTAAATATATTTTATCAACAAAATTACAGAGCAGTCTTGTAGAATGTCAGCAATAGCATAGAACATTTTAGTAAATTATTTTACTTAACTACAGGGATGTAAAAACTGCCTTAGCATCGTTTGATACCATTGTTCACTGTCACTTATTTATACCCTTGAATTGAATAATGCTAAATTTTCATTTAGGTCTGATTATTTATATGTGTGAAGAAAGTGTGTACAATAATTTTTTCAGTAATTTGAATTTTGGTATCGCGCACTTATTAAAGAGCACTGTGTTAGCACACATTGACTGTTTTTTGTCTCTCATGCTACAACTCTATTCAGAGTTTTACCTTAAGCTTCCCCAATGATGGTGATAATTGTATATATTATTAATAATGATAATGACAGAAGTTCATTTAACAACATTAGCAACTGTCAGGCATATTAGCATCTCCAGTAGGCTGGAATTATGTCCCACAAGTCAGTAAATGTATTTATTTGAGGCTGTTGCATTTAAGCACACTGAACGGGATGTGCTACTAAATTTAGGCCAAAAGTCAGCAATTTTCATATCTTCCAATTTTGCTGCATAATATGCCCAGTATTATGAAAAGCAATTGTGAAGTTTTCAGTGTTACTCCAACTCTTGAGTGCCTCTAATCTCAGTTTTTTTAAATGAGTACAAGAATTTAAATGTCCAAAGGAAGTTGTAGCAAATGGCTCTATTTTCATTACAGTAAGATTTTATCACTTTGGCCTAGAGATAGAAGTTGTAATACATGACAACTGACTTTCATTTGAAAAAAATGTTGAACTAAACAATAAGCATATGTACAAACAGAAAAAGTCTGAGATACTTCCCTGTATGTATTAACTTTCATTACTTATTAGAGTCTTAAAAAGAAAATTTTCAATCCTAAGTAAAAAAAAATATGTTTAAATGTGAATTCTCTCATTTTTTAGCATTTTCATCTATTAGAAATCATTTGTATGGAAAATTATGCATGGTATTAACACCAAATTTTTATCACGTGATAAGAAAGTATAAACGGAATTGTGTATTCAAATGTGTAAGAAAAACAAGTTACCTGTAATAACACACTTAAAAATTGAAAAAGTTGCCATTAAAAGATGTATTGATAAACCATACAAAAACCAATACATTGTTCCATTATTCAAACACTGTGGTACATTTTAAGACACAATATTCTTTTACAGTTCCAAAAGTGACTAGTGTGTTCAACAATATTTTGAAAACATACCTCCCCCCCCCTTTAGTTTTTAAAAAATAAAAGTTGAAATTTTGCATTATTATTAAGAATAAGCAGTAACAAACAATTTGTACAGCATACAAAAATTCTAGAAGCTTTAACTTTCAGTTGCACATCCACTTTAAATGCCACTGATCTATGCCAGGATCATGCCCACAATCTTGAGTAGTAAATCACTGTTCAACTAGTTGCATCCCCTGTCTAACTCCAGCAGTTACATTAGAAGTTTGCAGCTACAGTAGATTCTTCAAAACATGTGACACTGAAAAATCACTTAATTGTGTGGAATAAATTAATATTTCTGCATGTCTTAAATACGGCATTTAAATTATTTTAAGAGAGTATAATAATTAGCAATCCACTTTCCAAAGAGGCTTAGCTACTACATAATTGTAGTATATTAATTGCCTTTGATTCACAGCCTTATCTGGCTGTAGAAGACATAAAATTCCCTAGCTCATGGTGATTCTGCCCTGTGGAAGGAGAGATTGTAATATAAGGGGGAACTCCAGATTTACTCCAGGCATCTTCACTATGCTTTAAGAATAGAAACAGAGGTGGGAAAAATGGTTATTTTTCTGTAATAGTCCCAAATAACCATTCCAAAATATTCGGATACATCCGTGAGTACCTAGTTATAACTATAGTTGGATGTTTAAACATTTAAACATTCAAAATAGGTAGGCAATAAAAACCCAAAAAAAGGTACAATAAATTTTAAGAAGCCATTCAAGACATAATTATAATATATTTAATAACCAATATTTTGTTTTAAAATTATACACTTTTGTTGTTGCATACTACCATGAGGTATTGCTGTAAATGTTGTGTTAGACTCTACCAGTATCGACTAAAGGTTGCTTCACAACCACCTGTGAACAGTAACCAAAACAGAAATGAAAACAGGAAGCACTGCAACATGCAAGATTTTGGTTCACAACAGCCCAGTAACGAGAACGGGAATGCATATCGATGATCATCTCGATTACAAAAGTGAAAGTTGATTTTGCGCATTAGGATTTCATTTGTTTTTATCTGACCAATATTTTTTCACCTACTTTCAATTCAGCCAACATAATGCGGGTTAGCCAGCATCAAAGTTTGATAGTGTCAACATTAGCTAAATGCATATCCATTATATTTCTGATCCTTCTAGTCGTACCAAGCTTTCATTCCTTTATTTAATGGCATAGATTAAAGTTGTTTATTGTTCTTTGTTAATTTCTACCGGTTTTTGCTGCTCTTTATAGCTTTTGCTATTGTTTTTCAGGCAATAGCCAGTTTTGAGTTGATATAAACAAACTACAGATGACCCTTTCACTAGAACAACCAATGCTCAATGGATCTGCAGGTGTTAGGATTTGAGATTAGGTAGCACATATATTACTAATTTCTTCCATTCATTCTACAGTTTCATGTTTCCAGTTTGTGGCTGTTGGTTAGAACCACCTAGATTAATCTCTGCGTTGAAGAGTCTAATATGCATGTGATATGCCGTGCCCAGGAATGAGAACAAGAAAGTCATGGGCAAGTCTGTTTGCTAGATGTGACAATGGCTGTTGGAAGTAGCCTTTTATTTTCTTCTCACCACTCTTTGAAGCAAGAGCAGATTTATGATTTATTGTTAACATATGTTGACTGCCAAAATATATTTTTTGTGTTTTAACCATCTTTTCACAAACCTTACACAGTAAAAGTGTTCCGTCAGTTGAAAACGCATGTGCATCAAATTCTCTAACATAACTATGAAGTTTTCTTTTCAATGTTGAATAAATTCAGACATTGTAACTATAATGTTATGCTTTGACCATCACTATTTGTCAAAATGTTTTCCTTAAAATACTATCTAATACTGGGGAACCCACTTTGAGAGAGGAATGCTGAACACTTAGCAAACATTACAATACAAAAGATGGTCACATTTCAAAGTATGTCCAACAAGTGTCCATTCTAGAGTTCCCTGAATGTAATAGAAAAATTGAAAAGTTTAATTTGACTTTAAAAAGACAAAATTAACATTTATAATTCAAATAGGCACCTATACTTTAAAAAGACAAAATAAAAATCAGTTCTATAACATAACATCTCAATCTGTAGATCCTATAGTGAGCTAGACCAGCTTAAAAAAAGCTAGTCTACTGTAGGATGTAGATTACGTCATAAATACATAATTACATTGTGTACTTGTATGTAAATAAATTGTAGTTCTTATGTAGAGTATGTTAGAACTAACAAAATTTGAAAACAATATTATTTATACTTAATGTATTTATAAAATTCAGTAACATTTTATAGTCAGTTATTTTTTTGAATGAAAGAAATCCTCCTCTTTATAGAAGGCGTGAGTGATGAGATATCTTTTCAATGCTAACTTGAATTTTTTTTTATTAGTTTTCAGTTCCTTAATATATGATGGAAGTGAATTAAATAATACTATACCATTGTAGTAAGCCCCTAGTAGGTTATTGCTTGGCCTGTGTAAGTCCTCCCCATTTCTGGTTTGTTTGCTGTGTATGTCTAAATTTTTTATGAACACTTCTGGGTGGTCAACCACTTAAAAGTACAGCTAAAATATACTCACAGGCTAATGGTAGAATTTCAAATGTTTTGAATAGTGGTTTACAATCAGTTGATTGCTTTACACCTGCCATTATTCACTTCCAAATACCTCAAAATGTAATTATATCTACATAACTTTTGATGTATTACCACCCAGTAAGAAAGAGAATTTCTCTAACATCCGGGCTGTTAACCATATAACAGGCAAGTAACAGTGGATACTCTTTTTCCACTGTTATTTGCCTACAAATGTTCTTTGGCATCAAGCATGATTCTTCATTTTATTCATAAAAATGAGCAGAAGACAGTGCTCCCCTCCCTTTCACCATGCACACAAGAATTGATGACATACTGTTAGGAACACCACCTAGAATAAATAACCTCTACATTGAAGAGTCTAATATGCACGATATGGATCTGATATGCCATGCCCAGGAACGAGAACAAGAAAGTCTTGGGCCTGCTCACTTAACTCATTAAAGGAACTTTTATTCGTCATCATAATCACCATGCATAAGTTTCCATAATTGTAATGATTGTATGTTCCAGAATGGCATCTCGGGTAATTGTCAACTGCATAACTAAATTTGATTGTCCAAAAGATTTCTAGTGGTCATTGCCACCAATTAGAACTTGAAAGCACTAAAATAGGGATGATTTCAAGGTCTCATCACATACACACTTGTAACTTATGTATTGTAATGCAACATACTCTCTTTGGAAAGGGGATACTTTTGGAACTAATTATAAACTTATTCAGTGCAAAGTTGGATGACTTTATTTTGAACTGTATAACTGGACCTGTGGTTATTTTTTTAGTATTTTTCCATTATCAGAATTACTCAGAAATAATGGTTACATTATTACTCTACTACGTATAGTAAGTAGGGGAAGTATTGCTTTCCACCCAAAAATTTAATACCGATATTTCGCCAGAAATACATGTTTTGAGGCCCTCTGAATCCAAAAAACCTTTATGGAAAAATGTCTGTCTGTCTGTCTGTCTGTGAACTGCATAATTCAAAAACTAAAAGTCGGATAAATACCAAACTTGGTATTTAGAATCAATATCTTCCAAAGATGCAACATGATTTTCAACAAAATCCTCCCACCCCAAACTACCCTTTATGACACAAAGTTTTTCAACAGAAACCCCCACCCCAAACTACCCTTTACATAGAACATTTTTCGAAATTTCTGATTTTTCTAAAAACTGGCTCTGAACAATTTTTATTAAAATACCATATATGAAAGATAATTACATATCAAATAAAATGAATATCTTGAATTTTCTGGGAACATCTAGCAGTCCTCTTAATTTGGAAGGAATTTTATATAACTTGTAAACGTTAAGCTATACACAAAAAATGTAGATCTCTTTAAAACACTCAATTTACTTAAGTTTTTTTTGTGGCATAAGCCGTTTCTAAGATATGTTATTAAAAGTTTGAATTGTTCAATACTTGTCATTATTTTAAAGTCCTGTTGATTTTAAGTTGTTTCTCGTGATTGCATGGAAACAGTATGGGATTTTAAGGCCAGCAAGTAGCGTCCAGTTCTTAAACATTTGACTATCGCTGTTCCCTTTGTATCCATAAAGAAATGTGTAATGTAGCTGTTTCTGCAAAGGTTTATATGAATTAAATGTAGTAGATAGAAAAATAAGCTATAGTAACAATAGAATTAATTATTCGTCCACACGAGCCGTGTTCTTCCAACACACAGCTTGTGTGAGAGGATAATTAATTCCATTAATTGACCTAATAGGGTTGAAACTATGAAGCATGGGACTTCAAGTACTTACAACATTGTAGGTCACCATTGAGGTATGTCATCTCAATACAATTTGAGATCTCCTTGTGGTTTAACAGGAAAAATGCAAATCAGTTGGGAAATTTAATGTCGTACTGGCAAGTTGCCATGGTAGTTCAGTGGTTAGAACAACCAGATGGAGACCGGAAGATCTGTGGTTCAAATCCCGGCTATGGCATTGAATTTTTCAGTCATCTGATTTTAGTAACAATAGTTTGTATAACACTAATAAAGATAGAGGGTAGAGAAAGTCATGTGAATGTATCTTTTTTTTTTATTATTTTTTTTTTTACCTACAGCTAACAGTGTTCATTTAAAATTACATTTTAGGTTTGTTCACTGCTTCAGTATATTGAAATAAGAGTCTGAAGAAAATTTGCACATGTACAAAGTTTGGATGAAATCAAAATTATGGATGGTGTATATGGAGGGAAGCTGACATTTTTAGAATGATTTATCAGAATATATACTATCAAGGTGCAAAACACAATGTGTCAGATGTATTTGAAATTTAATGCTAAGCATGCATAGACATTTTTGTTGTATCTTACCTAAATGTATAATGCCCCAGCTTCAGTTTAGCATTATTTGACTGTTAACCTCATGAAATTATAAATTTAAAATTAAGCATTTTGATTAGAGACGTTTTCTCTGTAATTTATATGACACTTTGGCATTTGTCATTGGTTTTGATTTCAGAAATACTCTGTCAGCAATGATGTATACTCGTGTGTATTTGTAATCATTAGGTTTTAGAATTTTTGCTTTTAAGTGTTGAATACCTCTCTGTAATGCTGTGAGTTTGACAAAATCTTTCTTCTCCTTGCTTCTCAATAGTTAGAGATGATGTCCTCAAATGCTAATTCTGTGTCTCATTTTATGCATCTCATATCCATTTTCTCTTTTTTGGAATATGAGGCAAATTGGCAATTTGAATACTCCAATTTTCTGCATATGTTTTCCCAGACAATTGTCCTGTGACCAATCTGAAAGTGGCTACAGTTGATTTGCAAGGAAGGTGCAAAATGTTAATAAAGAGATTCAGATGGATTTTCCTTTCAAAGTTTTTCAAGCTCTTCATGATCTTTAAAAACTTAAAATAGATAAATGAATTAGAAAAAAAAAACAATGCGTTGTCTTAATTCAGCTAGTGGATTCTTATATGTATACTAAAATCTTGTCTCATAGTAGAACGTTCCTCTTGTAAACATATGGGAGGGAAGAAAGAGAGAGATAGACAGTAAGACTGAACACTTTTAGCCGCTGATTGGTGGAGGGAAACTCGTGGGTGTTTTCTTTTATTTGTTATTGCACAATAAGTGCCTCTAAGAACTACAACACTATAAGTAGTTTTCTAATCACTACTCAGTGCAAATTAATGTGTTCTAGGCTTGCAAATTCTGAAAGGAATGCTTACAACAGACATGTATGTTATACCATACAGCCCTCTCAGAACAAAGGTCTCGAAGTGAATGCTCATTCAGATATTGTTTATCGTGCAGAGTCACTTCTGAGATATATATATATATATATATATATATATATATATATATATATATATATATATATATATATATATATATACACAGGGTGTTTCAGAAATACTTTTACAAACTTCGGGTATGGGTTCCTTACACCACAAGCAGGAAAAAAGTTCATATGAACATACGTCCCATAATCCTTTGTGTTCTTGTTAGGAGGTGTTCAACACAGTGGTACACTTATAACACACAAAACTCATAAGAAATGCTCAAAATATCCTCGTCTTACTTCTATGCATGCCTGTACTCGTCGAATCATGGAATGTCGCAACCTGTCAAAAACTCCAGTAAGATTTCGAATGGTTTCGCAGGCTTTCATGACACGTCGAAGCGTTTTAGCATCCATGATGGCTGCTCCATAAACCAATGATTTAAGATGCCCCCAGAGGTAAAAATCCACAGGATTCAGGTCGGGAGAACGTCAGGCCATGGAACTGGTCCTCTGTTTATCCATCAGTCATGGTAGATTCATGTTCACGAAATGAATATTCAGCTATGGTGGAATGAAACACGTGCAGTTAACTCACTACATGTACACAATTGAAACGTTGAAGACAGACTAATGACAAACGTAAACAAGTCTCCATGGCAACACTTCGCCATCTACCGTATGTAGTACAATGGGTCAACGCCTTCTATGAATGCATAGAGAAATGAAGTTTTGAGGTTGGACTCCAAAGGCTGTTGACTCACACTTTCATTGTTATAGGAATAACGCGAAAACCAAGGATTATGGGACATATGTTCATATGAACTTTTTTCCTTCTTTTGGTGTGAGAAACCCATACCAGAAGTTTGTAAAAGTATTTCTGAAACACCCAGTATACACGCGCACATACCTGTATTTCCTATGCCTCTCGCATATTTCACAAGTCCAAAACGCTTACATACAATTTAAAAGCTGTCAGCTTATCATAGAGCAGGCCTGTCAATCTGCCGAAATAAAACACAGCAGGCAAACCTTAAGAAATGGCGAGAGGCAAATGATTGCACTTGTTTTGTGATGCTTAAGAAATAAATCCCTTATGGTACTATACGATAATGTTAATTCTGCAACATACAGATTTAATAAGTTACTAGCAATGTCTTACTCAATTTATTGTCAAGTTACTGCTGCTACAGCTAGTGTTGCAAAATTTATTTGCACACATGTAGCATCAAACACATGGTGGGTTGAGTCCGCTCCTCATTGTTTACAACAGGTTCATTCTAATCTTAGACTATAGTGAGTTGAACAGCTTAAAGAATTGTTCACTTTCAGTTGCATGAGTTTGAATGCTTCAATAATTTGGGGAAAATATGAACCTACTATGCATTTCAAGATACTTCACTCTAAATGATCCAAAATATTTACATTATTTGTTATAAATGATTTCTGAAGGAAACTGGAATGGAGATTGAGTTGCGTTTAAACCAGTCCAAGAAAAATTGACTTTTCTTTCACAAGTAACAAAATTAATAATTACTTGCCTGACTTGTTTTGCCTTTCCAACTCATAATGGCAATGTTGAAAATATATTTTCTTTAATGTAGATGCGATGGTGCAAAGACAAAATGAGCTAACTACAGATTGCATGAAGAGATTCCTCAATGTAAATTCAGAAGTGTATTATTATGTGAGGTGCTGTATTTCGCATAAGAAATAATGTCCTGCTTTAATGAGAACATTTATGTTTGTATCAAATTTCTAAATCACAAGAGGTACGAGGGGGAATGTGTTGAAAAGTAGTAATTATTTCTAAGGTGTGTCCTGTCGATCTTTTAACATATTTTTTTTAATAATCTCAGTAATTACACATGGAAGGTGAATAAGGCGGTCAGTCAGTAAATTTTCAATAGAATTTAAAAAAAAACAAAATAAAAATTATTCAAAAGAAATGAACGAGGAGCAGGAAAACTCATTCATTTTCATTTGAAATACTTCACTATCAACCGCTTCTACATTATTACTTATAATTATTTAAAAGAATTCATTAAATTCAACTTAAATATATGCATGCATTTTTCTCAGTTTGTCAAAGTTTGTCTTTGGAAAATAGATTTTTGGAAGATTACCTCTGTGATCAAAGGGTAGTGTATCTGCCTTCCAACCTAGAGGGCCTGAATTCAAATCTTGCTTGGGCTGCATTGCCTGGATAAGGGTCCTCCTCTCCTCAGGGTTTTCCCTAATGTTCAAATGTTGGGAAACACAGCACTCAAGAGGACTGCTAGCCTCTAGTTCCTGAGGTCACGGGTTCAAACCCGGCGGAGGGCAATGGATTTTTTGGGGCGTAAAATCCTTAGCATGGCTTCCTTCGGAAGGGAAGTAAAGCTGGTGGTCCCGTGTCGTAGATTTACGGCACGTAAAAGAACCTCAAGCCTGATAAAGAGGCCTCTGAGCAAAATTACCGGTCTTTCACACTCAATATAGAATTAGACGCTAAGTGCCATAGTAGTTAAAGAGCGTCCATAAATAAAACTCAATTTAATTTCAATTTAACTCAGAGTACCCCAGGCTCATTTGATAATTTTATTTACTATCTCTGCAGACCATCATTCTCAGATGTGGGTCGACTGAAAATCTAGCATCCAGGAATTGGTCGTCTTCTGGTAGGTTTGAGTTCAAATTCCTTTAGATAAAGCTAACCTGACAAGCTTTTGCAGCAGTAGTAAGGCAATGCCACGTTGGGTGGCTTACTTCTATGATACATCTCTGCATTTCATTTCCTACTTTGACATCATACTGAACCATGGGCTGATTAACCATCAAGGGCGGATTGTAATCGAGTGGTTGCTTCCCTCGACAATCTCAGACCTGACGTATTGCTTGATATCCTTGAGAGGTATGTTAAAAGGAAAAGGAAACAGAATGAAGAAAAGTTGTTCTTCAAGCAGATAAAAGTGTCTATCAAAAATTTTCAAATGAGCCTGGGTGAAGTGTTACCGCATGAACCCAATATGTGAACTACAGTTTTATGAATAAAAGAAAAACTTTGCACTGCTCACACTTAAAGTGAGCTTGCTGTTCCTGTAAGAAAGTTCACTAGAAACTAGGAGTTGATTCCCAGATCTTTGTCACTTGTGTGCTATAATTAAGGCAGCATCAATAACAAAAAGAGTGTTAAATGGTTTTTCTATTGAGCATAGCATATTCATGTGATAACCAAAAAATAATTAGCGGAGAAAACAAAGATTAATCATTGTTAATAGATATTAGGAATTTCTAAGAAGTCAATGCTATCGGAAGAAAGGTAAAAGAGGATCTCTGCATTTGCACCGCATGTATAAATAAATGAAAAGGACCATGGTACTCAAATTACAGGGTGATTTGTGAAGAACTGACACGTTTATTTCTTTAATTGTTTCGAAACGAGTTATGCTAGCGACACTTATTATACCTGAAATGCAGAGGAATTTTGGGAGATTATTTACCTCTATAGCAAATGTTGAAGTCCTTCATCCTGCATAAGGCACAACTCAAAACGTCGTTCCATGTTACTGGCCACTCGTTGGAGGACTCTGTTGTCAATAGCTGGAATCTCCTGTGTAATGTGCTTCAGATCGTCCAATGTCTGGGGACGTGTGGCATAAACCCTGTCTTTTCAGTAACCCCATAGAAAGAAGTCCGGCGATGTCAAATCCGGAGATCTCGGTGGCCACAAGTTCTTGGAAATTATCCGGTCATCAAAGAAACTTGCAATTAGTGCCATGGATTCATTTGATGTACGGCATGTAGCGCCGTCTGCTGAAAATATTCTTGACTCAGCTCTACATCGTCTACTTACTCAGCAAACTCCATGAAAATCCGTCAGTACTCTGCAGTGTTCACATTGTTTTCAAAAAAACTTGGTCCTACTATTCCCTGTGTGGATATTACATACCAAACTCCGATTTTAACTGGGTGCACAGGTGCTTCATGAATAACATGTGGATTTTTGCTGGCCAAATAGCGTGAGTTATTTGAGTTCACATGCTTCATCTGTGAACCATGTAATGGACAATATGGCAGGATTTTGTACAATGAACGCCTGAAACCGACAATAATTCAGTCTATCCTTATCTGGTTCCTGTAACTGATGGGCAACCGTAAATCCTATATGGCTTTAGGCCTGCACTTTTCACAGCTCTCTGACACATTGAGTAGCTGTACTCTATCTCCTGTGATAAACGTCTTAATAATTTTTTGCGTGACTGATCCGGTCGTGCTCTTAAGTCAACAACCACCATGGGAAGCCTGGATGAATGAATTTTGCCCTTTTCACTCACCACAGATGCAGTTGTTTCCAATTTGTTTACCAGTCCCAGTATTGTGTTTCTTTGGGGAGGATTCCGAATGCCAAATTCTCTTTGGTATGCCCTTTGAGTAGCTGTAATTTAATTTGTAATCAAGATTTGCTTTACAAGGAAGAGTCATTCATTTAATGTGTACTCCATTTTCACATTGACTAGAACAAAATCTCAAAAACAGTTGCTGACAATAAAACTAACAATTACAAATAAAACATGAACATCTGCGCATCTAGTGACAGGCAATTGAAACTTCAAAACATTCTGTTTAATTTGGTGCTAAAATTGGGGCATTGAGAATTTTGAACAGAAAATTAAAGAAAGAACTGTGTCAGTTCTTCATAAATCATCCTGTACTAAGGCACAATAAGCGAAAAAAATAGCAAATATGAAAAGCAAGCTGAGAAAGAAGACTGGAAACAAACTAGTAAAGGTGAATAGCTGGAAAGTGCTATTAATCAAGATGAAATTTAAGAATATTGTGAGAATAAAAATACTAATGACAACAAAAGGGAATTCAAATGCACTAAAATTGCAAATATGCATAGCACTGGTAAAACTTATAGAAAAAAAGTAATTGTTATTCAGTAGTCTTTTGGAGGTGGACCTAGTGACAAAACAGCCACAACACATTGTGACTAACTCAAAAACACCACAAAGCAAAATTCACATCGTGGCTTTCATGATATTTGACCACTACGTGTTGTGGTGATTAAGAAAAGCCATAACGCATTCTGAACATTAGTTGATGCAACTTTGATAGAGGGTGTTGCGATGCACAATGGTTTGTAAGTATAAAACATGGGTTCTAGACTTGAAATATTTATATTTTCTCTACCACATATGTAGTAGATATTGTATTCCACCCAAAAATTTGATGTCAAGATTTCACCAGAAATACATGCTTTGAGGCCCCCTGAATCCAAAGAAAGCATTTTTAGAAAAAAGGTCCGTGTGTGTGTGTGTGTGTGTGTGTGTGTGTGTGTGTGCGTGTGCGTGTGCGTGTGTGTAAAGCATAACTCAAAAACGAAAAGTCGGATAAATACCAAACTTGGTATTTAGGTTCAGTACCTTCCAAAGATGCAATATGAAGATTTTCAAGAAAATCCCCCACCCCAAGCTACCCTTTACATGGAAGATTTTTCAAAATTTTTTATTTTCTAAAAAATGGCTAACGATTTTGATTAAAATACCATATATTAAAGATGTTTGCATGACAAATAAAACTGATATCTTAAATTTTCTAGGAATTGCCTGTAAAGTTTAGCAATAGACGAAAATGTACTACACAAAAAAAATGTAGATCTCTTTAAAACATACAATTTATTTCAAATAAATTTTTTGTAGCATCAGCCTTTCCAAGATCGCCGTTATTAATAGCTCAATATATTCAATATTTTATCGTTTTAAGTCCCATCGTTTTTCAGTTGTTTCTCACAATTGCATGGAAACAGTACGGAATTTTAAGGCCAGCATATAGCTTCTAGTTCTTAAACATTTGACTATCGCTGTTCCCTTTGTATCTATAACAAAATGTGTAATGTAGCTATTTCTGTAAAGGTTTATTTAGATTAAAATGAAGTAGATAGAAAAACAAGCTTTAGTAAGAATAGACTGTATACCCACTAATAAGTGATAGAAGATAGTAAAAGTCATGTGAACGTTTCGCATCAGATTCTTTTATGAGGATCGAGAATGTCGCAGAGTTATTTATTTTTACAAGAACTATTATCGTGACATTTCTAGTTGTGTTTTGTATTCCTTAAAGAACATTTGAAATACAGTTTCTTACACAGTGACACATAATAAACCCTTGCTTGCTTCCAGATGATCTCATAGATGCTGAGCAAAGTGTCAGTGAAGTTGTATGTCCTGAATGTTAATAAGAAATTGTAAATTCATTACGAGCATAAAGTTGATCAAGTCGACCTTCCTTGTTTCCTAACTGGAAGAGACCTGATGGATTAATACTCATAACAACAGCTAAAACATTTCTAGAAGCTGCACGTCTATCAACATCAGGGACCCTAACTGAAACTTCAGAATAGTTGGATAGTAAAATCATTTTAGTGGCTGTTTCTCTTGGCCGGATTTGGTAGATTATCTCTTGGTATTGATGCTGTTCTTTCTTAAACAGAGCTTGCAAGTGACATTTGCACCAAATCTCTGATTCTCGTTACTTTCTTCACAGTTAATGTGAACATATTCTTGACATTCTGAACACCTGTGAGAGCTCCTGAGGTTTCATTTTCACAAATAACACACATTTTTCTTAAGTTTAAATTTTCAGCTTTTTCTAAAATAATATCTTTGCTTGCCAATTCTTGCATTGATTTCTTTATCATCCTTCTTCTGCAATACATCTACGACTTCAGCGTTTTCATTTTGTGCTTTTTCAACTTCATCTTAACTGCTTATCATCTTTTCTATTATTCTGGTTTTGTTGATCATTTTTGTAGGTAGAAAGTAGTAGTTCCTGTAGTTCTTCAGTTTCTGGAAGTGCATATATCACTAGTAACTGATGAGTCTGCAAGTCCAATTTTTTGCGGCAATCCAAGCAGCTTTGTACAGACTTGTCTTAATCGCCAAATGGAGAACACAGTTCTTTTTACTTTGAATAAATTGCAGGCCTTCTGACCACTTCTGTGAACTATTGTCAGCCATCCAAGCTATTAACATGTCATGGACATCTTGATTTTACCTTTCACCAAGCCTTGGCTTTGTGAATGTCAAGGTTTTCCATGAACAAGCATCATCTCAGGCCATATTTCTGCTGAATTTTAAATGTTAGCAAATTCATGACCATTGTCACGTTGCAACATAAACGGGGCACCAAACAAACAAAATAAATCCAAAAGTTGGTAAGATACTTCTTCAGAATTTAATTCACATTGTTCAAATAAACTTATAGATAATTTTATAATTTGATGTGTATGTAACTGCAACAAAAATAATAAATCGTCTCGTACTATAAATCAAGGAGTCTATTTCATGCACACCTAAAAGTGCAAAAAACAAATCAACCATAGGCAAAACACATAATATAAGGAGAAACACGAAGAAACGTTAAAGAAGGAAAACCTATGTTCCACAAATTACAGTTTTGCTCCACTGTGCAGTGCTAACAAAAAAAAAAAATCTGATGTGTTACACTCACATGACTTTCTATACTCTTGTACAAACTATTTTTACAAATGCTTATTCTCCATCTACTTCATGTTAATCGAGATAAACATTTGCAGACTCTATCTTATTGCTAATTTTCTTGTAGATGTAAGGGGAATATATATTTGCAAGGGCAATATAGAAATACAGTAGCCTTTAAGCACATACATATCTCTTAATAGCTGGTTGCTAGGTGCAGCACCATTCCCTTTGCCACAGATCAATACTCTTTGCATATCCAAGACAAAAAATGAGTAACGAATTCCCATTTGAGAAAATAAGTATTGAAAAATTTAAGGGAATAACAAGCAATATCTCGAAAATGGTTCACTCAACAAAAAACATGTATATGACATAAATTGTGTATTTTAATGCGATCTACATTTTTTGTGTAGTAAAAGTTTGTCTATCTCTTATGGTTTACCAGTTATGCAAAAGTCGTTCACAATGAAGAATACTTTTGGTGACAGTCCCAGAAAATTCAAGATATACATTTTATTTGTCATGAAAATAACTTAAACATATGATATTTTAATCAAAATCGTTAGTCATTTTTGAAAAAATTAAAATTTCCGAAAAATCTTCCATGTAAAGGGTAATCTGGGGTGGGGGATTTTCCTTAAAACCTTTGTGTCGCATCTCTGGAAGATACTGAACCCAAATACCAAGTTTGGTGTTTATCCGACTGTTCGTTTCTGAGTTATGCTATTCACAGACACACACACACACAGACATGTTTCCAAAAATGCTTTTTTTGGATTCAGGGGGTCTCAAAACATGTATTTCCGGGAAATCTGAGTATCGAATTTTTGGGTGGAATACAATACTTCCCCTACTTACTATACGTAGTAGAGAAAGTAATTACATAACAAATCAGAAAAGACAAAAATCTCTTAATTCCTTTGGTCAGTCTACTTACCTCTTATCCGTTTGTGCCTTACACAAGTATGTGCTTTTTCCAAAATATCAAACAATTCATCCATCTTACAAAAGTGACAGTTTCTTTAATCACAAATGTTATCAGGCCCTCTTTCAATCAATTTTTCAGCATGACCAATTTTTGAGAAGCTGAGCATGTTTTCTTTCTTTAAGTAACGTTTTGTATCCTTCGTCACTAATGAAAAACTTAAAATATGTTCTTTTTACTAGCCATGATTGGTACACGGATGTTTACATTTGGACAGCCAAGGAGGAACACAAACTCTATGGGTGTTTGCAATACCCCCATTAACAAGTTACAACCTGTTCGCTCATATCATGGTTGCATCAGCTAACAGAACACCCACAACATGTAGTATTCAAATATCATGGAAGCCACGAACGCGAATTTGGCTTTGTGATCTCTCTGAGTTAGTCACAATGCATTTTGGCTGATTTTATAAGTGTCACGACACAAATATTGTGTTATGGTTGATTTAAAGAGACCATAACATGTCGGGACTTCCCCTTCCCCACCCACTTAATGAGTATTTTCAGTCTTTGGACTTAACAGATCTACACAAAGAAACTTAAAGAGCTTATTTATAAATTGACACCAGGATCTAAAAATCTGAAAATTGGACTTTAGGTTTTTTTTCCCATGTCTTCATGTGTACTTTTCAGCCAATTTTATTCACTTACAATTGTATTTCTTTGCTTAAAATGCATGTTTGAATATCTGAAACTAGCAATTCCATCAGATTGGTTCTTTGCAACCCTATTACCAGGAATGGATGTACAGAAGAGGAGAATAACATAAGTCTCCAGAAACTGTTGATACCATTGCTATTTTTCACAATAGTGTTGCACTTAAACATGCCACTGAACCCAAACTCACCTTATTTTACATTCAGTTAAAGTAAATGCTCCTAATTTACTCATATATCCCTGTGCCCATTTGGGATTCTTTGGTCCATCTATGCCAGTCCAAGATTTCCCATGAATTTTTTTTTCACCTGAGATTTTCAAGTAAAAAGCCTCCTTAAACAGTAAAACTAGCTTTTAGGAGTAGATGTGAAGTGTTAGAAAGTTGCACTGTTTTTAATGTCTCTTTCATTTTGTGTATGGCTGAAAAGTCACAAAATTTTCGCTTAACCCTACATTTTATTCTACTACCTAAGGGCAGAGATTGTTATCAGTGAATGTTAATTTAAAAATAATACTTAAGAATAAGGTATTCCACAATTGATGTCTACTCAATATTTTGATGCCTGGAGTATTGTGGAACAAATCAATATTGCTATGTTGTCAGGGGTGATGTAAGTAAACAAAAACAAAAGCTTTCTCCCCAAAATGTAACATTTACTTTTTTCTTCACCTACAGGAATGTATGCCACTTTACCAATGTAGTATCCTAAATTGCTGTGACTCGCTAGGGCCTAAGATCACATTGTATTTATTTTAACACTAAAATTGCGTTTAATAACATAATTAGATTATATTATTGTACACATTTTGAAGAACATGTCAGTTGACTTAGTGATTTATTCAGTTACTAATCTATCTGTTGTATTTCTCTCTCATCCATTAGCTTCTTGCAAGCTAATTCCATTGTTTAATGGAGAAGCTATTTTTTCTCATTTTGCACTTACATTTGATGATTTGAGTTTTGAAAAATGTTAATGTCTAATTGAAGAAAAACCGTTTTCTAGAGAAGATTTTACTCTGTTACTTTTCATACTTCCATTTCATAAAAATATAATTGTAGTCATCTTTTATGAGTACAGTTTTTTGATATTGTCTATTTCCAGTGGATTAGTTATAACTTTCAAAGCAACCATTAATATAAAGTACAATTATGTTGATTTGATTTTCTCTGCTTGTATTTAGGCAAAATATGTTCACTTAAAGGATGCGTAGGGTTTGAAAGAGCACCCTAATTCTTAAATGCTGGCCTCTGTAATTGAAATATGGCCCTTGAGTGGCAAAAGATTGGATGAACCGTGCTTAGGGGACATCATTGCACTGTACATCAGTCTTCAGACAGTAATACATTAGTGTGTAGAAGAAGGCATGTGTTTAAAATACCGTTTTAATATCTTGCTGCTGCTGTCATGATTTTGTGCATGTGTGATTCTTCCTCCATTCATTAGGAAGCTAGATGCAAATGTGAGCAATTGTCATTTTATGTTTTCCAGTTGTTAGAGCATTTCAAAATGTTCAAAACAATTTAACAACCTGCCGACCATGAAATCATATCATTGATTCGTTTTTTGAATGTGAGAAATGTTACACAAGCAAACATTCAGTGCCAATTGTGTGAGGTTTATGGGAAAACCATCATGAGTGACAATGCCTGACCCTACACAGCCAAACAAACTCAAGATCTGATCGCATCATGTGTTTGGGAACAATCCATCCACCCTCCCTACAGTCCAGATTTGGCACCAAGTAGTTTTCATCTCTCTCTTCATCTGAAGAAATTCCTTGGTGGAAAACATTTCAACAGCAATAATGTGAAACAAGAAGTGCAGACTTGGCTTTCGTCACAGGTGGCATCATTCTTTGATGAAAGGGATACAAAAACTGGTTTCCTGTTACGACAAGTGCCTGAATAACGCTGGTGACTATGTGGAAAAGTAGTTTAAGGTAACAAGTAGTGATAAAGTATTTGGAAGGTAATGTTCCAGTATTTTTTAAAAAAATTATCAGTACTTTAAAAACATGCCTTGTTATCAATATAACTCACTTCTTTGATCTTCATCACAAATATCTTTTACAAACATAATGGAAAAAGCATGTTATTAATTTACCATATTATTTGTTTATACAAAAAACATTTTGTCATGCCAGGTTTACAAATCTTTTATCCATGTCACATAGAATGATGGTACTGAAGCAGCTGCATTTACATTTTGTGAACCTATTCAGAAAAAACAGAAAAGGAAAAACTTTTTTGAATAAGCAATCCTCCACCCCTCCCTAGACAGGCCTCAAAAAATGTGTGCATAGTGTAATTTTTTTGTGAACTTAACCCATTGAAAGCTCCTAAGTTAAGAGATAGTGACAAAATGGGACCAATATTATCCTAATTCTATTTGCATTCTTTTATTTTCGCTGTTGCTTATTTTATTGCCATTTGGTTACTGAATATGTCTTAAATAATTAGTAGAAACTTAGTACGAGGGCTGATCAATAAAGACAGATTGATTTTTTTTCACAGATATTTATTACTCCATTTCAATGTTGACATGATCTTTTTCAAAGTAGTCCTCTCTTACTTGAATGCACTTTTTATAGCGTCTCTGCCAGTCCTCGAATACATGGTGCAGGCCATTCTTTGTCAGGTCTTTGAGAGTCGCCTCACTTTTCTTCAGTACTGCTTCAGTGCTCTCAAATCGAATGCCCTGGAGCTTTGCCCTTAGTGATGGGAATAAAAAGAAATCACAGTGGGCAAGATCGGGGCTATAAGACAGATGTTGAATTTACCCAAAAATTCCTGGAGTTGATTTACGATGTGAGGCCGCGTGTTGTGATGAAGTCGCCACCCATTCAGATGAAGTTCTGGACGTTTCCTTGCAATGTGCTTCCTCAGTGCAACTAATACTGATGTGTAGTACGCTGCTGTAACAGTAATGTGAGGGAGGACAACAATTACAGCAGCTGTGTTGACTTCAGTCATAGCAGAAGCGAAGCACCAGGCCCACCTTGCTTAGCACAGAGGACTCGTCCTTGAACCACCTTAACACTGTTGCACGAGGTAGTGCATCTTCACCGTATGCTTGCTTCAGCCTTTCGAAAGTTTCACAGGCTGTATGATTTAATCGAAAACAAAATTTTATTGCGCTGTATTGCTCCTCTCGTGTCACCTCCATTTTGTGGTATGCAAAATTCAAGTAGGGTCAACAATATACAGCATTACTACCAACCTACCGATACAAGAGTGCTGCCGCCTATGGGCATTATATATGAAACCCCGCTCTTTTCAAATATTCATGGTAGAGACAGGAAACTATCGAGGTGGCTACAGAAAAAAATCAGTCTCAGTCTTTATCGATCAGCCCTCGTATAAGGGGTCTGGACAAAGTAGTGCTTACTTACATTTTGAGTAGAGGCTTGTTTGCTTTAATGCAGAAATTTGTTTCCCAGGAATGCAACACAAGAGTAGTTACCCTTCTATCTGTTGGATTATTATAAAAGTTGAACTGGTATATTAGACTTATGTTTACAAGCTTTATAAAGTTGAAGGTGATCACGGTTTGACCTGATCCCCCCCCCTAAATCAGTTGATCTGGATTGCTCAATTGGTTAGGCGCTGGCCTTCTGATCCCAATATCGCGGATTCAAATCAGACTCAGACCAATGGTTTTTAAGTGTGCTTAAAAGTGACAGCCCCATGTCAGTATATTTATTAGCATGTAAAGGAACTGCGGTATGAAATTCTGGTACACCAGCGGCGCTAATATGATCCTGACAATTGACAGCATTGTTAACAATTAAAATATTTATCCTCCAACCCCAATTACTCAAGATGCTGTAGCATCTGCCTTCTTTACTCAGGCCCAAAGTTCATTTTGTTACTCTTCAGTGTCATTTGGAATATTTAGACATTTTCATCAAAATGATCATTACTGTTTTGTACTGGAAATTGTAATCAAGAACATTTATGACAAAACTTTGTCCTGCAAAATATGTAAAAATCTGTGTGCTGTGTTGTAATAATAGTTGTAACTTTTACTTTACAAATGGTTATACATTGCTAAAGAAAACTGCACGACACCCAAGAGGCAGAAAAGTTATGGCAACAGTTAACTGATAAAGTGTTTAAGGTGATGCATTGGTGAAATATAGTGAAAAGCCATTAAAAAAAATACAAACCTGATTGTTATATAATGTATCACTTTTATTCAGCTGCCTTCATTTGGGGCAACATAAATGAGTCACTATTTCCCGATTAAGCTGTACAAATATCGCCCTTTATTTATTACTGTATTGCCAAAGTGCTGACTTACTGTTTTGTGTGGCAGTTTTTAGTTTGAGCTATAATTAAGACCCCATGTAGCCTTTTACATACATCTGTGCACCACACAGAAGCAGTCTCATTATTCATAAAACCTTTTTACCAGCTTTATTTGGGATAAAACATTTTAATATGACAATTTTCAACTGACTTGCTTGAAGTTTTCAGATAGTAATAAAACTTATATGCATATTTTCAAGATACTGTGATGCAGAGTGATTAAGAATTAATTTGAGTATGTAATATGTCAGGAAATTTCATTATGCTTTACCAAAGAGAAGATTTTCTTTTTTTTTCCCTCAGATAACTTTTGAATATTTATGTAACCAAGATCACTGAAGTCATAAAGCTGTAATGATCTTATTGGGGCAGCAATAGCAGAACCCTCTCTGGTTAGGGCCAGCATGTCAATTGACAGACATATCGAAGTTTGGTACTGTAAACAGATGGCCACATTTCAGATCCACACTTCTGGCAGCTGACTAGCTTAGCATGAAGAATGATATGCAGTATGGGGACAGTTATTTAAATGTTGACTTGGACGTTCTAGAGTCTGGAAACTGCTTGGCAAGATAGTATTCTTCATGTGCGAGTGAACCAGAATTATTACACAGGCTAACGACTTGTTAGATTCAGAATGAGACAGGATTTTCATTTTTTCAAGCTCCATTGAATTGGACAAGTGAACTACATGGGTGCTATATAAGACTGAAAAACTGGACAAAGATGAACATTTACTAGAGTAGAAACTGTGCTGTCACTTTATAATATTGCCAGTAAGCAAATTTGGAAATGGATCTTCTTATGATTAGACTTTCCTGGCCCACATTAATACAGTAAAATGGTATCTACGCTTTTAGACTGTGCTTAAGTAGATGAGATCGCCTAATGTTTTGCTCGTCACTCCATTGCATACCTTCAGAGTGACAGACAATGATGGTTTCTCCATCAAGGACCATGGCCTAAAAGTCTGGAAACTACATCTTACTCACTTGTGTAATTTTTCTGTTCAGAATTAAAGATGCCTAGTGTTTAGGCTGACCACTTAGGATTTTAACTATTTCCCTCATTGCTGCAGCATGGTTTACAAATTAGAATAGTTTATCTTAATCTATGTAGGTGCCTTTGCATTTATACTTTGCTATTTCTATTTCACAGATCCATTGCTTTTGTAAAAATATCAATATATTGCATCTTGCAGATTTGAAATTTACTTTATTTTTGCACAGAACACCACGGATACATGATGTTTATGTCCAATAACAAATTAATCATAGTTTTATACAAAATTTAAGATTTTTATCCATCATAAAATAACATTTTATTAATTAAAATTTCACAAAAGTTGCTCAAGATCTAGTGATACAGAGTGAGCCAAAAAACTACGAACCGGCTGCACTGTGTTTTTCCTGTCTGCATCCTCGGCGCTCGTTACCATCTGCCACTATCATAGAAAGGTGCAGATGAAACCATACAACATTTTTAAAACTACTTTTAAAGGCTTTACTTACCAACTTTATGAAAGGAGATGCTGAAACTGGCCACCGTCGTTGTCCATACATTTTTGGCACCTCTTTAGGAAACTATCCATCACTCGCTGTAGTTCACGTTGAGAAATGCTGGCAATTTCCTGGCGGATATTTTGTTTTAATTTTTTCAGAGTGTGTGGGTTTGTCTTATGCACTTTGTTTTAAGTTACCCCAGGAGCATGATTTTGCCTTTTTTCAACAAGACTCTGCAACAGCTCATACAGCCAATATTTCCATAAGAACAATTGAAAATGTGTTTGAGGACAGAATTATTAGTAGAGATTTGTGGCCCCCTTGGTCCCCCGACCTAACCCCCTGCGATTTCTATCTCTGGGGTAATTTAAAACAAAGTACACAAGACAAACCCACACACCCTGAAGAATTAAAACAAAATATCCGCCAGGAAATTTCTCAATGTGAACTACAGCGAGTGATGGATAGTTTCCTAAAGAGGTGCCAAAAATGTATGGACAACGACGGTGGCAAGTTTCAGCATCTCCTTTTATAAAGTTGGTAAGTAAAGCCTTTAAAAGTAGTATGGTTTCATCCGCACCTTTCTATGATAGCGGAGACGGCAACAAGCGCCAAGAACACAGACAGGAAAAACACTGCGCAGCTGGTTCATAGTCTTTTGGCTCTCTCTGTACTTTACTAATAACAGATTTGCAAAATGTGCTTATTGGCACATAAAATCAATAACCTTTATTTCAAGCCCTCCTATTATGAAATTTTATATCATCAAATAATGCAAAATTCTATGTTTTACATAAAAATTATATTTTAAATACAAAATTCTGACCTTGTTCGTAAAGAATATTGTTTCTCTGGGGAAGTTCCAAATTGTTGCATAAACAAAAACAGACGTCATAAAGTTTTGATATTGTAGTAGTGATTAAAGAGACCTCTTTTGTGTGGGTTGTGATACCAGTGGTTAAGCCAAGTGACATCCTTATCACAGTCAGTACCCTGAGGAGATTGACTCATTATTGGACCCATTGTTGCAGCAGCCACTGTTTTGGCAGGAAGAAGGATGTCTGCATCTACAAGGACAACTCTTGAACATTGATTAAAAATGTTCTTAATTTCAGAAGTTTCTGGAACCAGAAGCCTCTGGAAACTGGACATCTACATAATAGGGAATTAGCACTTAGTGATTCTTGTGTAATGCACCAAGATGAGTTGAGCTAGAATTGTAAGAATTAATCGCCTGTTACAGTACTTCACAAGCGAGGCAGTGTTTCCATTAGTTCGAGCACCACAGAACTACATTTAAAGGGACATAATATGTGGATGGCACAAAAGACCAAAACACTGACATAAAAGTTTGCTGGGCCAGTAACTGCTTACAGTACTCTGGTTTATGGTTGCTAAACAGGTTTATTTGTACATAAACGTTATTTTCATTTTGCATTCAAAAATGCTAATGCTTATCTATAGCATTTTAGTTTCTCCTTTCTGCAACTGGCTACAAAAATAATATTTCATATTACTCTCTATAATTTTGCGTTTATCCTTTCCAATGTTTGCTTCACAGATCTCTCTCTCTCTTAAAGAGATAACTAAGCCTAGGTTCAAAAAATTCCTAAAATTGTTAATAAACAGAAATCAGTTATCATAGTGCAAACTGCACAACTTTTCCTTCAAAATAATTCCCTTCCACAGTGACACACTTCTCCCAGCGTGTGTAAAGTAACTGGAAGCATTGCTGGAAGCCATTTTGCAAAACAAGTCGCAGTGCATTGTATTTACACTAACTTCATCAGCATTCACAGATCTTTGCCCCTTCAGATGAGCTTTCAGCTGCATAAAGTGAAAGAAGTCAAATGGTGACATCTGGAGTGTATGGAGGATGCTCCAAAACAGTAACGTTGTGCCTGACAAGGTAATTTTACCAGTACTGATGGTGTGATGGTGCATTGTCATGCAAAAGAAACCAAATGTTGTGGGCCTATATTTCATTTGTACTGCACATTAGAAAGAAAATATTAAATTCCAGAAACTTTTTGAAATTAGTATATATAATACTAACTTTGAGGGTTATAACTCTCTGTGTGTGCAAAATAATACCAAATTATGGGCTTTAATGTTAAATAACATTGAAATTAATCCCAAGTTTAAGATTTTATTCAACACAGAATGACATCCCTATGCTTATCACTTGATTTGTATGGTGAAACTTGGGTAATTCAAACATTTTTAATTTGAATTATTCTTTAATTCGAACTTTTCCTTTGCCCCCTTGAATTTGCTATCTAAACAGTACGTAAATATTGTCTTTTATTCAAACATAATTTTGTTTAATTTGAAGAAAACATCTCCGGAATGACACCGAGTTATGGAATATGGCAAGGCAGGAAGGGACTCTACTATGAGAATATGCAAACTTCTACTTATAAAACTGGAATGCTGTATGATAGGAGCTTTTTCTGCTGTAGAGAAGCGAGAGACATGATAGTGGACTACCCTCGTGTGACTGTACTGTACTTCATTTACAAGAACGTCTCTGAGAGGAATTTGTAAAATCAGCAACTACAGTGATAAAAGAGCTCAAGTATGGCTCGATTCCGATATATCAACAAGTCTTACGCATGTCTTATAAAACATATGCTTTGTGACTGCAATGATCTACACATGATGTACTCTTGGCAAACCTATGTTGGAATGATTCATGATATTATTAGGCCTGTCATTCTGTGCTGCTGTTACCACTGTAGTGCATTTTTTCGTATTACTGTATGATATACTCTGCTGACTTCAGAATGCGTGTTATGTAGATTGCTGATATTTCTTTTATTTTTTTATTTGAATTCTTGGATAATTCAAATATTTTCTTGTGCCCTTCTCGAATTGCACAAGTTTCACTGTAGTAGTAGTTGTTTTAAGTCAGCACTTAAAAAGTGTACTAAATCATTTGGTGCCTGCAACAGTTTAATAAGCTATAAAAATCAAATTACAAAGAGAAATATTAGTTGCTCAGAAATGAGTAAACAGGTCATAGAAATTGTATGTAGCAATCTTTAATACTATGATAAAAATTTCAAGTTTCAGTTGAAAATTGAGAATTTAAGACTTTCACAGATGCATTGCCTTTAAGACATTGCTTTTTTTGGCTGTATGCTGTCTGTCTTGTGAACAGCCTGCATCACATGAGACTTCCTATTACACATTTGATTATGACTGCAACTTATTTTCAGATTTATATTACCTTTAGAAGCTGGTTACAATAAACTAAGTAAAACTTTTAATTATCTTGCAAATAAAAAGATGTGTGTATGTGTGCATCAAAGAAACTATATTAAATAGCAAGTGCTTGACCTCCCAATAAAGGGCAACAGATTCCAGTAAATGCATTAAGTTGCGAATGTGCCTTTAGTCTTTTAATCCTAGTCCATCTGTGTGACATAAATCCTCAGTAATTAAGTTTCATTAGCAGATTCTGAACTCTTATCAACAGTAATTTCATTAATTCACAGACTCTTGTCTGGATTAGAACCAAGGAAGGAAGTGACTTGCTGGATGACTAAACCAGTGGAGTGTTTTAAACTATGTTGTGTGCTGTGTTGAATCTCATTTTATGCAAACTTTTCTTAAAGCATTATTATATCTAAGCAAAAGTGAAATGTAACCTCAGAATCTGTGCATATTAAAATGTTGATTTGTAAATACTTTTTTCAAAGATAGCAATAATGAAGAGAATGAAAAAAAAAGTGTTTTTGATGCTGTTTCTTAAAATTTTGTAAATTTTTTGTTTGTAATGAGCAATGTAACAGTTCAATTAGAAATGCACAGCTTTCCTGCTAATTTATGTTTATAGGTACCTGTTCTCAGAAAATATGGCCAAAAACTTCAGTAGTAATCATTGATGTTTGTAAAGTTACAAACTTTCACAGATGCAGTGTATTTTTTAATAAACCAGTAATCTCAAACATCAGTACTTTCAAAGAAAATAAAGTGTGCTAATGCATTTTCACCTGCAGTGTATGTATTTAATGTAAAATGATGTTGCCTCTTTAATTTTTGTATATTCTTTTTATTTTGAAGGAGAGTTATTTACTCCTTAAGAGCAAAACTTTTGCTTGATGTCCTTTTGTTTAAGTTAAAACAACTTTAACCAGAAAGGTTAGTCAGCAGTAAATTAAGTGTGGAGGAATTTGCCAATTAGCTTGAGGGATGAGTGCTAAAGCATTATCCTAAAAACTGAGGAAAAACCCAAATAAAGTGCGGAGAGAGCACTCATATGAAAACTATATTAATACTTCACTGGCAGAATGGATGTCTTGTTAAGGGTACTTGTTACTGAAATCGTTAATTTCTGCAAATTTCATACCAACTCAGCTGAAATTTTTATCATGGATTTGTTGAACGTAATTATTAAAATTTATTTTCATGGCCCTAGTACCCAACTTTCCAACAACAAAAAAGTTCAAAAAAATGAAATTTGAGTCTCATATTAAATGTCCCATGTGATAAAAATTTGTATAGTTCTGGAAAGGTAGGATCACATGACTGAAAAATTAATGCCACAGGCAGGATTTCAACCATGGCAATGGTATTCATTTTGGCATTGAATTTTTCAGTCATGTGATTCTACCTTTCCAACCTTGCCCAACACACGGCTTGTGTGGAAGAACAATTAATTCCATTCACATAGTATCCCTTGAATAAAGTTATTCACAATCAATGATAAATCCTGTGTAACATAGAAACTGCTTTGGAAAAAAACATAATAACACTTTTAATTTTCTAAAAATCAGTTACACGTTAAATTACAAAATCTTATCTCCAAAACTATACTTTTTATGAAAAGCGTCTATAGATCTTGTGTACCTTCAAAAAGCATGTACTGAAACTCTGAAAGAAACGGTGCAAAAATTAGTGGGGAGCACTTTGAAGTAACAAAAATATAAGAAAACAGGATTACAAGAAAATCATATAGAATTTCATGCACTTTCTGCACATGGTCAGAAAGGCAAAACAGCAATTGTATCCTGATTCTACAATGTTTGAGGATATTTTTCTGTAAAAATGTGAAAGTTTAGTTTATTTTTTTTTTTCCCCTCAATATTTTCTCAGAATGCATTATCAACTACTCTGAAAATACTAGATATGGCTCCTGTTTTAAAAGGGTCTCAAGATGCATGCTTAAATGTACTCAGACAAGGCCATCCCTTGACAGCACGCATAAGCATAAGGAGTAGGATGTGCCAGCCAGACCAACTTCCTTTTCACATTTAGCCAGGACAGGGTATGAAGCAGAAATTCCATTACTTGTCAATGGCCAGAAGGAAACATACTTGCATGCTGTTTTTAGTGAGTGTATGACGACTGTGAATACTTAGCTTCCAAAGGTTTATGATTGCCTAAGAATGTCATTGGCACCATTGAAATGAAGGTTCAACCAAGGTTTTAATATGAGCATTGGCTCAACATACTATATGTAATTTATTTTCTCCATTGTCTTGATATAATCTATCGTATTAAGACATTAACATTACAAAAGTATAAATTATCTCAAAATAATTAATTTAAAATTGTGTGGGGCTGATCTTAACTTAATAGTTATTTATTCTTCATTAAATTTCCTTTGTAACAGTAGATTGCTTTTATTGAAAGGTGATATAACGTTTTTGCTCTAGGATAGGTATCTTTATTTCAAAATAGAACTGCATAAATAACTACTTGAAAAGCATCCATTGTGCCATTAGAAGGAAATATTGCATAACTGTGTAGTAGGAAATTAATGCAAACTAATTACCATCCTAATTATTTTGCAGTGTGTTTTTATCATTTTAGAGAACTAAGAACTGCTTCAATGGAGTGCTGAGTCAATTATCTATACATACAATAGAACTTTAACTGAAATGCTTGTGGTATTTTGTATGAATAACTTTTCCATGTCTGACAGGCTGCCTTGAAGCCGAAAACCACAGTTTTAAAATGTTTCATATAAGAACAGCCAAATTAATTTGCTGGTATTAACATAATTTAGCTCTTTTTAGAAAATGCACCATATGGCATCTTAATTACTTGTTCCAAAGGGGGTCGGGTTTAATATTTGTGTAGATTAGATAACAGGGGATTTTGATGGCATTTTATTGACCTTTTGCATGTCCGCCTAAAAGGCTTATTGTGCAACCCCATTGGAAAGGAATGCTTTCATTGTTTCTCAGAATCAGTTCCCTGAATGAGTTGCAGTATTTTGGTTCATATTTGTATATGTAAACCACTTATCATGAAAAATGTATAGTTCCAATTGCATTGCAAACATATGAAGGTGATACAGGTTTGTGTACTGAATCATTTATGTAGGCTTCAATTTTTAGTAACAGTCCAAAAAAAGTGGTTTTATTGCCTGTTTTCAGTATATCACTTGACATATTCATTGCACAGAGAGATGAGAATTGGAAGGGATTGAAATCAACAGTGGGAGAGAGGAAGGAAGCAACAGTGTGAGTCAGAGTAGAAGAATCACCACAGTCAGTGCAATAATGCAAACAGCTGCAAGTTGCAAACAGATATACAAAAAATCTGATGTGTTACACTCACATGACTTTCTCTACTCTTGTACAAAGTATTTTTACAAATGCTTATTCTCAATTTGTTCATGTTAATCGAGATATCGAGATGTCACTCTTATTGGTAATTTTCATGTAGAAGCAAGGGGAATATGGTAGGTTTTAAGCGATAGTCAAATATTTTAACTCTGGTTGCTATGTGGCGCATTCCATTCTCTTTGCATGTCCAGGACATAAAAAAAATTAATAACGAATTTGAGAAAACGTATGTGTTGGAAAATTTAAGGGAATAACAAGCAATATCTCGAAAACGGTTCACTCAACAAAAAAAATGTATATGACATGAATTGTGTATTTTAATGCGATCTACATTTTTTGCGTAGTAAAATTTTCTCTATCTCATGGTTTACCGGTTATGCAAAAGTCATTCACAATGAAGAACACGTTTGGAGACATTCCCAGAAAATTCAAGATATACGTTTTATTTGTCATGAAAATATCTTAAACATATGATGTTTTAATCAAAATCGTTTTTGAGAAATTTAAAATTTTCGAAAAATCTTCCATGTAAAGGGTATCCTGGGGTGGGGGGATTTTATTGAAAACCTTCGTGTCGCATCCCTGGAAGATATTGAACCTAAATACCAAGTTTGGTGTTTATCCGACTGTTCGTTTCTGAGTTATGCTGTTCACAGACATACACACACACACACACAGACATGTTTCCAAAAATGCTTTTTTTGGATTCAGGGGGTCTCAAAACGTATATGTCCGGTGAAATCTCGGTATCGAATTTTTGGTTGGAATACAATACTTCCCCTACTTACTATACGTAGTAGAGAAAGTAAAAAAGTTTGTCATACCTTTCTTGCAGAATAATGTTTCATGAAGTCTTGTCAATATATCAGCTGCCATTGACTCAACAGCCTGTGAAAGACTAGATTTGCACCAAGAGTTGATAACTGAAAACTTCAGCATGTGTAATTGACTCAGTTCTCCATTAAATTAGAATTTGCTTTGCAAAAAAGTCCTGTTTTATTTTATAGCTCCAACAGCATAACATTTTTCTCCTCTTACTGTTGTTCTTTGTGCTATTTTATTACTCATTTGTGTTTTTTTCTTTTATGAGGTTTTCTGTCCACGTCCAAAGACTCCAGTGTCAGAAATGTTCATACTTGGAATGTCTGCATGGATTGCATTAGACCTGAAAACATAGACAATGTTGAATGAATAATGAAACGGAAATGGCACTGAAAGAGAAGAAAAATTAAACAGAGGCCAGCTTTGAAGACATGCTACAAAGAATGGAAGTGAAGATCTCCATCTATATTATAGTGTATTCAATTCACATTAGTTTTGTATTCAGATCTAAGCTTTGAAAGTTGCCATTCTTGCAGCAGTCCTTAAAAGTTACACAATTCTAGGATGACAGATATTTTAATGAGAAAATATATTCATTTATATTTATTTTTAAAAATAATCAATTGTCTGGAGACATTTCTTATTTGCGTAGTATGAATTTTTCTGTCCAAGTTTATTACCCAAACCCACTAAGGGTACATTATATGTAAATTTGTTTTATTTCTAAGTTGTCTATCAAGTTTCTGTATTATATTAATTTTGGAGTTTACAGGATTAATTACTTCATAGCTAGAAAATAAGTTATAAAATGCAAACCTCGATATTACTCTTTGCATAGGGAGTAACAAAACATTGGTCATAACATTTCAGAAATGCATTGTTTAAAATCCCAGAAAATTCAAATGAACAACAGAGAATATCTCATAAATGACTAATGCCACGAAAAATTTATTTGATAGTGTTCACATATTTTAATGAGTTCCACATTTTTTTCTGGAGCAAATTGTTGGTGTTCCAGTTATATAAAATTCAGTGAGAATAAACAGGCTGTACACAACAAATTTAAAGATGCAAATGCTGTCTGTAATGTCAACATCCCAAACATCTGACATTTTAATCAAACATGTTAGAGCCATTTTTTTGAAAAGATAAATGATAAGAAAAATTTAATGGAAAGCTTAATTTGAGATGGGGAGACTTTTGTAAAAATTGTTTGCCTTGCATCATTAAAATATGCTTGAATTAAAATGCCAAGGTGTTGTTTACCTGAGTTTTCATTTTTGAGTTATGCAGCACACACACACACCCTTTTCTTCAAATTCTTCCTCTACCTACCATCACTGTAAATATCACTGAAATTCTTGTTATAGTACAAGAAAATCTGCTGCATCACACTTGCATGACTTTTTATTCACAAATGTAACACACTCTTTCATTAGAAATGTACTAGCAATATGAACTTGGTCGCATGTACAATACGGGGGGGGGGGGGGGGGGACTGTAGTGTCCTAATAAACTGATAAGGGAAAAAGTAAGCCTTGCATAAGATGCCACATGACGGTTCAACCTGGAAAAACTTAAAACATGTAACAATGAATATTTTGAGAAAAAGATTAAAGCTACAAAAAAATGTGATGTGTTACACTCATTACTTTCTCTACTCTTATACAAACTATTTTTACAAACGCTTATTCTCCATATGCTTCATGTTAATCGAGATATCGAAATGTTAATCTTATTGCTAATTTTTTTGTAGATGCAAGGGGAATTTGGTAGCTTTAAGCTATTGTCAAATATTTTAAGAGCTGGTTGCTATGTGGAGTATTCCATTCTCTTTGCATTACCAGGACAAAAAAAAATGAAAGTATTGGAAAATTTAAGGGAATAACAAGCAATATCTCGAAAATGGTTCACTCAACAAAAAAAATGTATATGACATAATTGTGTATTTTAATGTGATCTACATTTTTTGTGTAGTAACATTTTGTCTATCTCTTATTGTTTACCAGTTATGCAAAAGTGATTCACAATGAAGAATACTTTTGGAGACATTCCCATAAAATTCGAGATATGCATTTCATTTGTCATGAAAATATCTTAAACATATGATATTTTAATCAAAATTGTTAAGAGCCATTTTTGAGAAAATTAAAATTTTCGAAAAATGTTCCATGTAAAGGGTAATCTGGGGTGGGGGGATTTTCTTGAAAACCTTTGTGTCGCATCTCTGGAATATAGTGTACCTAAATACCAAGTTTGGTGTTTATCCAACTGTTCATTTCTGAGTTATGCTGTTTACAGACACACAAACAGGTTTACAAAAATGCTTTTTATGGATTCAGGGGGCCTCAAAACATGTATTTCCGGTGAAATCTTGGTATCGAATTTTTGGGTGGAATACAATACTTCCCCTACTTACTATACGTAGTAGAGAAAGTAATAAAGGTATTTGACATAAATTATATATGTTTCAATGAGCTCTACATTTTTATGTAGTAAGTTTTGTATCTATCAGAATATATTTTAGATGTTGACGGGAACAAGCATCTTGAATTTTCTCTGAGTAGCCTGTGAAATCCTCTTCATTACAATTAAATTTTGTATAATTTTCATAGCTAGGAAGCCATAAAAGAGAGACAAAGAAAATTGTGGAGCTCATTAAAATAGTTGCTTAATAGCATTAATTATTTTCAAAATATTCCATGCTGAAGTGTTACATTTTCCCAAATATAAGTGCATCATCTGATGTCAGTAGCGTAGCCCGAAGCTTATTAGGGGGTGTTATGTATAAGGAACCATCTTTTTAAATAAGTTGTATCATTCAAACGATAAATATGAATTGATTCTGAATTGAAATATTAAATAAATTTATTTTATATTCACAGATTAAGGTGCAGCAATTGGTATTAAAATTAGGATAGGATGTTTTGCATGTTCTAAGTGGCAAATGTGTTGTGACATAAAAATTAATGACCACTGTGAAGTACTGCTGCAGGCCATTTTCATTTCACTACAAAATAGTGTCTCTAGTTATGTTCTTAACTGGGAAATATTGCACTAATTTGGAAACCACTCAAATTGAGCATTGGAACAAAAACATGACCCTTATGTCTTAACATGGTTGCACCAGTGCCATCTAAACACCTTTGGTCATATTGTCCAAGACATGCAGTGTAATTATAGTGCTACCATGATACAATCAGGAAGTATCTCGTCCTGGCAACCCGGAGGATGCTATTATTTTAAAAAAAAGCTACTTTTGGTAGTAATTTTTACATTTTTTACTTTCTCTACTACATATAGTAAGTAGGGGAAGTATTGCATTCCACCCAAAAATTTGATACCGAGATTTCACTGGAAATACATGTTTTGAGACCCCTGAATCCAAAATAAGCATTTTTGGAAACATGTCCGTGTGTGTGTCTGTGAACAGCATAACTCAGAAACGAACAGTCGGATAAACACCAAATTTGGTATTTAGGTTCAGTATCTTCCAGAGATGCGACACGAAGGTTTTCAAGAAAATCCCCCCACCCCAGATTACCATTTACATGGAACATTTTTCGAAAATTTTAATTTTCTCAAAAATGGCTCTAACGATTTTGATTAAAATATCATATGTTTAAGATATTTTCATGACAAATAAAATGTATATCTTGAATTTTTGGGGAATGTGTTCAAAAGTATTCTTCATTGTGAACAACTTTTGCATAACTGTTAAACCATAATAGATAGACAAAATTTTACTAAACAAAAAATGTAGATCGCGTTACAATACACAATTTATGTCATATGCATTTTTTTTGTTGAGTGAACCATTTTCGAGATATTGCTTGTTATTCCCTTAAATTTTTCAATAATTTTCTCAAATGGGAATTTGTTATTCATTTTTTTGTCTTGGATATGCAAAGAGTATTAATCTGTGGCAAAGAGAATGGTGCTGCACCTAGCAACCAGCTATTAAGAGATATGTGCTTAAAGACTACTGTATTTCTATATTGCCCTTGTAAATATATATTCCCCTTACATCTACAAGAAAATTAGCAATAAGATAGAGTCTGCAAATGTTTATCTTGATTAACATGAAGCATATGGAGAATAAGCATTTGTAAAAATAGTTTGTACAAGAGTAGAGAAAGTCTTGTGAGTGTAACACAGATTTTTTTATTTATTTATTTTACTTTTAGCAAGGGAGGTTCCGGCCCCCAAAAAAATCCCCCTGGCTATGCCTCTGTCTGACATAATATACTTAAAAGTTTGCAGTACTTCTTTCTTTCTTTTTGTGTGCAAGAGCTCATTATTGTGACTTTTATATCCCATGCTTGATGTGTAAACATTTGAAGGTTGCCCTGCATGTTGTATGTTAGTGTGAGTGGATTGTTAACATTTGGTTTCACATACTAAGTTTACACTCAAACTTAATAAGCAAAGTAAAGTGCTGCAATCCACTCAATCTCAATTATTAAGAACTTATTGCTTAATTCAAAATTATTCTGGAATAAACTGTATTGCAAATAACACGATCTGAGTAGAAGAAGCACTTTTAATTAGTGTTAGATATATACACTCACATAAAAATCTGATGTGATACATTCATGTGACTGTCTCTACCCTCTGTCGTCAATTAGGGGATTATATGAATTATTCTTATGAAGGTTTATTTTTCTATCTACTACATTTTAATTGAGATAAACCTTTCCGGTAATAGCTACATTACACATTTTGTTCTAGATACAACAGGAATAGCGATAGTCAAATGTTTCAGAACTGGAGCTATATGCTGGCCTTAAAATTCCATACTCTTTGCATGACATCACAAGAAACAGTTGAAAATCGTCAGGACTTTAAAGAATGGCTAAGTATTGAACAATTTGAACCATTAATAACGGATATCTCAGAAATGGATGATACCACAAAAAGATTTATTTGAAGTAAATTGTGCATTTAGAAATCTTACATTTTTTGTGCAGTACGTTTTTGTGTCGCATCTTTGGAAGGTATTGAACTTGAATATTGAGTACTAGTTGTGGCATTTATACAAATTTTCGTTTTTGAGTTATGCTATTCACAGACACACATACGGACCTTTTTGTAAAAATGCTTTTATTTTTATTCAGTGGGTCCTCAAAACATGTTTTTCCAGTGAAATCTTGTGTATCAAATTTTTAGGTGGGATGCAACACCTTCTCTACCTACCAGGTACACCAAAGGCGTAAATCTAAATGCTGAAGGCTGTCTTTACTTTCTTGTTGTTCATAAGTGACTTTGTAATGGATAGAGAAAACTGAGTATCACATCAGATTCATTGTATACATTCCATTATATGGACCAGTAATCGCCATATATATTAAAACACTATTTGGATAAATTGTATGCAGTATGTCAGTTGGTGTTGACATGTCTATAATTTTGATTTAATTCATTACTAACTCAACTTGCAGTCCACTCGCATTATTCCATTAGCTGTGCAGATTCTTCTCTCTCTGCATATCATGTGATGTTTTGAAAGCTGGTTTTAAAAACCAAAAATTAACACACACATAAAAATTTATAGTACAGGAACTGTTCCTTATGATTACTATGCAAATAGGATTATACTGTTACTATTTCATACACAAGTATAATTATAACAAAAATAGCATTATACATTTTCAAAGAACTCTGTAATAAAGTAAATATTTTTATTTTTGCCCCATTAGAAATAAGATGACATAAAGCTTATTCTTTAAGTGGGACATAATGTTAGTAATTGGTTGAGTGTGTTTATTTATGTAATTTTGGCTTCAGTGCAGCCCATTATATACATCAACAGTTATACATAAAAATGTTTGGTTATAATTACATTATATATATATATATATATATATATATATATGATAGGAATGCCCCTTTTTTCTTCAGTGTTGGTGCTCCTCATGTATTTGAGATGGCAGCAAATAAAGTGCATGCAATTGGAAAACTTGGGAAATAGACAGAAGCTTGCTGCAGGGGAAAAAAATTATTGTTTATATGCAGTTAAAATAAGCAATTTGTGCAAAAACAAACTTTTTGTACCATTAATGTTCACAAAATATTTTGTGTTATTTGCTTAAATGTTGTGGTGGCCGAGTGGGTTAGACTGCTCGCCTCCCACCGAGGGACCTGCGGGTGGGATTTGTGGTGGACGAAGCAGCGTCTGGGCGGGTTTTCTCCGGTTTCCCCCACCATTCATTCCACCAACTGCTCCATCATCATCTTTCCTTTCATCCATTTCACCAACATTTCGCTTCATCTACTTCCTTCATCCCATACCAGGCATCGGGCTGATCCACGAGTGTCTGCTCCTCGACGGGCCTCTGACCCCAGGCGCCCGCCGTAAGTCCTGGGGGATGTAAGTCCTACTTAAGAGGAGGGTAAACAGATAATGAATGAATGCTTAAATGTTCCAATATTTCAAGCAGTACATCTTTGAAACCTCAGTTCTTGTGTTTCTCATTAACCCATTCAAGTCTAAAATTAGTTTTTCAGCATTAACCTGTCACCCCCAGCCTTTTCCTTTGTGTCTGTGAGCCCATAACGATGTATTGAAACAACTTCTGGAAAATATTTAGCATAACTATAAGAAAGTGCATAGAAAAATAAGCCTTTGTGTACATAGTTTATAGAGCAGCTGTGAAAATAAATAACTGGTAGCAAAATTTTGCAATAATTTGTTACACATTGGATTTTTCATAATGCGCTGTTTTATTCAGTCATTTCTTATACACTTCATGTTATTTTTAAATATGTTTGTGGTCAATACCTACACATAATGGAAGGGCTGAGTATAGAAAGTATGCTTGAATCCATTTATGGACAAGTCTGGATATTCTCCACATTAAGGAGAACCATAAAAATCAAAAACACTTCCTTACAGTTTTCTCATAACATTTTCAGATTCACATGCTAACTTAAACACCTACTAGTCACAAAATATAAGTAGGTGATAATTACAACAGTGAATTTATGAAAAACTGATAAGTAATTTTGTGTCCTTTATGACATTCTTTTTAATGAGAATGATAACCACTACTGGTGTGTAAAATTTGTTAAACTATTAAAACGGCCCAATTTGCTTTGGTCAAGTATTTAAAACATGAATTTGGTATGCAAATGTAAACTTTGTTGATAGTTTAAACTTGTGTTATTGGCCAGCTTTAATTCCGAATTGGTTTCTAATATAGCTCTCGAATCGTAACAATAACAGTTTTCCTTACTGATCGATAGCATGTTAAATTTGTTGTAGTAGAGAGGTTGTCCGATAGATGTCGTCAAGGGTAATGTAAGAATTAAACTACAGTTGCAAACTATGACTTTTAGGGCAAGGTCTTTTACCCAATAACCATATTATCATCCCATATTTAACAATAGGCAGAAAATCCCTACAATATCAGCAATTATATAGGGTTCAATTGAAAGAAAACAGTACATATATATGTACAATTAGTATGTACATCAGTTTGGTTAATCTCGTCTACTTTAAATTTTTTTTTATGTATATAATTTTCATCTATTGCATATATTCTGCGAAATTAATACAAAGAATGCTGAGCCTAGTGAGCAATCGCTTAAAATATGTAGTTAATAAGCTGGCAGATGTTTATCGGTCGCTTCCCGCCCGGTAACCGATTCACAACTGGCGCGTAGACGTATCCGCGGCACGAATGTAGTTCTGCATGTTTCTTGTTCGAATGTTTAAATAGCCAACATCCGAAGGATAGCTTACACATATCCTATACAGCAATTAACAGTAAAAAAATTTCTTGTAGTTGGATTTTGCAGTTATTGAAGAACGTGGTCACTATTTGTACGTCTTTGGCGCAAGAATATAACGTTACGTTGTGAGACCCTTCAGCTGTTTCCCGCCAAAGATCGCCATTACAAAACGCTGTGAGGCGTTGTATGTGCGGTCTGGGATCGAAATTCGTGTTCAAGAAGTGTCAATTTTCTTGTGTTTGTGAAAGACAAGTACAATTATTCTATAGTGTGGAGTGTTAAGATATGTCAGTATTTAATCGGAGTGAGGAGCAACGTTGTTTGGAAGAACTGAGACACCAAGACGAAGAAGTTATCGGTAGTTTGTGCAGGTAAGATCTTCAGCCCCCTATGACGCGCCGCTGTGTGAGTGGGCGGTATTACGGTGTTTCAAAGTGGTGCCACTCCCTCATGTACTATTCACTTTCTCACTCGATAAATATTATCCAGAGTTTGCAAACATTCTGAAGGATGTTGCACAAAACGACATGCACTAAACATGAAGTTAAAAGGGAAATATCGTGGGAATTATGACGAAGGTTATCGGCTGGACGTGGCGCGTAGCCGGTATAGTAACTCAGCTGTTGTTGCCTCGCCATGTTGTTGGTTCATTGATGTCACATGGTTTTATTGTTTTTCCATGTTTAAATAGAGTTTACTGTTTAAAAATGCGCTGTGAGGTAATTAATAAAAACTGTTTCTGACTATAGCAAAAGTTGAATTTTAAGAAACGATGTTCATTTTGCAGTTAATGTTGTAAAAACTGCCAACCACGTGGCGAGTTCGTCGTCTTGAGGACATTTTTATTTAATATGGGGTGGTATCTTATTACTACCACTCGTATTTAATAGCCGTATGTAGCTGTTGCACTTGAAGTTGTAACTAACCTAATCTTCATGGAATTATTACTTATCAGGAAAACACTTGTATAACATACATGTTCTGAGAAGTGGCAATGGAGTTGGTATCCATTATAATTAAATACCTGAAAATGCACGACTATCGTGGGAAACAAAATGCAGGCTATGCCTGAATAACAAATTCTCATACTTGTGGCGGATAACATCTGTGCTTGAATATTTGTTTACTTTCGGCCATTTTTTACGTAATCAAAACAAAACTGTTTAATTTTCGGAAAGTTTGATAAGTGTGTATAAATTTCAGTTGTGATTACTCGTGTGTTACTCATGTGTGAATGCATTTATAAGATAACTCGAGAAGCTGTGACACTAATATAGGATCCAAACATCCGGTGGTATAATCAGATGTTGGAATTGCTGGATGTACAGGTGAGATCATGGCTTTTAGGCGGTTGCGTAATTTTCAAGGCAGACGGGCTCTGTTTTTTTTAGATATATAGATTTAGTGCTAGTGTTTTTAAAAGCAGTTTGTAGGGAGTTAATTATTCAGAAAAGTGTCGATTGCAACATTAAGTGTACGCGTACCGCGTACTACGAGTTTCTTTGAAATTATTGTGCAAATGAATACCACAAATAGTCAAATTGTCTGTGGTCCATCCTACATGACACGAATTATATGAACGAGTGGTTTAAAATCGCACATGCATATAAAGGCAAATCCCTAGGCTTCAAGTTTGGAGTAACATACTTTGAAAGTTTGCTGTAACAGAAGTGTGCATGTATTTGGACTCATGTTTATTAGACTGTTATATAATCTGCATAACACCAATAACAAGACGCATAAAAAGTTTTGGTTGATGTTTTGCCCCATAAACTCTAGTATTATCGCCTGGATTTAAATGCATAGTTGTAAGAAAAGCGCGATTTAAAGAAACAGCTACGTTTTTTCGGCGTTAACCATCGGAATATCTCAATTAAAGTATCTTAAGGCATTGCTTTTCAAATACCAATTGCAATGCAGACCAGCTCCTTCCCCAACCACGCAAGGTGCGCTATCAAGAAGTAAATAACCCAAAGCTGGTGGGATACTGGGGAGAAACGGAAATCGAATTGTCTATAGACAGTGCGCTCCTTTATACAGCTGGTATTGTTGTTGACGTGCAGTGTCATTGGCAATTTCAGCCGGCATTAAATTATTGATGTTCACAAGTACTTCCCGCTTTGGTGATATCACACTTCTTTGCATCTTGTGCCTCGGCCTTAAATGCCTGAGATTTACAGGATAGACGTCCTCAGTCTGTTCAAGATTTGCCTGTAAGAATTGGTTTGGCCTCAAGACTAACTAAGTTTTCTGCACCGGTGACGTGGTTGGCGTGCCAAAGAATGTGAGAACGAATGACTTACAGTACACATTGTGGTTCACGCTGCCTGCCTTACTATGGCTTCGTCTGGGAATGTGCTTAACAATTTCTCATTATTTGTTATTCCGGACGCTTTGCGTTTGCTTGTTCTGGTGTTTAGGAGGTTCTACTCGCGTTATGCGTTTTAGCAAATATTCACTGTTCGTTTCTTATTTTGGGTGTACACTTGCAATTGTCTTTCGTGAGCAACGAATGGGTTTGGTGTAATTAATATCAACAATTACCATATATTTTACCTTGTGTACATTTAATCTTTCTAATGATTTGCATCACTTTATCGCCGTGTATTAGAATGCCCGACAGACCAAGAGCAAGTGAAATATCGCCACAAGAAAGTTGATCTATAATTTATGGAATATTAGGTTTAATAATTTTAACTCCTTATTTTATCTATTTGTCATTATTTATAAAATTACCTTTATTAGTAAGATTAATGGGTTTATGATTAGGGGGAATTTCATTTGAGTATAGATTAAATTATTATTTTAAATTATATAATTTTTTTTTTTTTTGCCAATGTGATATATATACCTTTAATTTTTACTAAAGGGGTGAGAAATATACCTTTGAAAATTGGTTTTAGATTAATTAAATATATTGATTTAGGTTGAATTATATTTTAATGAAATTAAGAGGTTTTAATGATTTCAATATAATGATTTAAAATCTTATTTAGTTATTTTTTATTACTCTGATTATAATTATATTTGTTATTTAATCAAATATGAGTATAATACTGAAGCTGTTATACTTAATTATCTTTGAATATATATATATATATATATATATAATTTCAATTAATAATTATTTCTTTTTACTTTCTCTACTACGTATAGTAAGTAGGGGAAGTATTGCATTCCACCCAAAAATTCGATACCGAGATTTCACCGGAAATACATGTTTTGAGACCTCCTGAATCCAAAAAAAGCATTTTTGGAAACATGTCCGTGTGTGTGTCTGTGTGTGTGTCTGTGAACAGCATAACTCAAAAACGAACAGTCGGATAAACACCAAACTTGGTATTTACGTTCAGTATCTTCCAGAGATGCGACACGAAGGTTTTCAAGAAAATCCCCCCACCCCAGACTACCCTTTACATGGAACATTTTTCGAAAATTTTAATTTTCTCAAAAATGGCTCTAACGATTTTGATGAAAATATCATATGTTTAAGATAATGTCATGAGAAATGAAATGTATATCTCGAAATTTCTGGGAATGTCTCCAAAAGTATTCTTCATTATGAACGACTTTTGCATAACTGGTAAACCATAAGAGATAGACAAAATTTTACTACACAAAAAATGTAGATCGCGTTAAAATACACAACTTATATCATATACATTTTTTTTGTTGAGTGAACCATTTTCGAGATATTGCTTGTTATTTCCTTAAATTTTCCAATACTTGTACTTTTTCTCAAATTCGTTATTCATTTTTTTATGTCCTGGACATGCAAAGAGAATGGAGTGCGCCACATAGCAACCAGCGATAAAATATTTGACTATCGCTTAAAAGCTACCATATTCCCCTTGCATCTACAAGAAAATTACAAATAAGATTGACATCTTGATATCTCGATTAATATGAAGCATATGGAGAATAGGCGTTTGTAAAAATACATTGTACAAGAGTAGAGAAAGTCATGTGAGTGTAACACATCAGATTTTTACAATAAAAATGTAATGTTTTATTTTAAACTACATAAATAATTGAGATAAAGATGTAAATGGATTTAAACCACTTGAATAATAAGTTAGCAGCTTATATTCGATCAACACATCTTCTTAATTGGAATTTAATTCAATTTTATCAGATTAAGCATGCTACCGACATAAAACGTCTTTTTACAGGATGCAATTAACCTGGTGAAAAAGTATTAAATTAGCAAAATTGCCATATTAATATTAGTTCCTGCTATTTTATTTTCCTTTCTTCCGCATGTTTGTGTTGTGTGTGAATTTCATAGGTTTGAAATTTTCTTACTTTTATGTTGCAATCGCTCTGGTTAATGCAGATTTTAGTTATTTTCAATGTAAAATACCTATTTAGTTCATGAAATGCGCAGGTGTATTGTTTTCTTCCTAGTATAAAAATATCTGATGTGTTACACTCACATGAATTTCTCTACTCTTGTACAAACTATTTTTACAAATGCTTATTCTCCATCTACTTCATGTTAATTGAGATAATCATTTGTAGACTCTTATCTTATTGCTAATTTTCTTGTAGATGTAAGGGGAATATATATTTACAAGGGGAATATAGAAATACAGTAGCCTTTAAGCACATACATATCTCTTAATAGCTGGTTGCTAGGTGCAGCACCATTCCCTTTGCCACAGATTAATACTCTTTGCATATCCAAGACAAAAAAAAAAGAATGACGAATTCCCATTTGAGAAAATAAGTATTGAAAAATTTAAGAGAATAACAAGTAATATCTCAAACGGTTCACTCAACAAAAAAAAATGTATATGGCATAAATTGTGTATTTTAATGCGATGTACATTTTTTGTGTAGTAAAATTTTGTCTATCTCTTATGGTTTACCAGTTATGCAAAAGTCGTTCACAATGAAGAATACGTTTGGAGACATTCCCAGAAAATTTGAGATATACATTTTATTTGTCATGAAAATATCTTAAACATATGATATTTTAATCAAAATCGTTAGCCATTTTTGAGAAAATTAAAATTTTTAAAAAATGTTCCATGTAAAGGGTTATCTGGGGTGGGGGATTTTTCTTCAAAACCTTCGTGTCGCATCTCTGAAAAATACTGAACCTAAATACTAAGTTTGGTGTTTATCCGACTGTTCGTTTCTGAGTTATGCTGTTCACAGACACACGGACATGTTTCAAAAAATGCTTTTTTTTTTTTTTTTTTTTTTTTTTTAAATTCAGGGGGGTCTCAAAACATATATTTCCGGTGAAATCCCAGTATCGAATTTTTGGGTGGAATACAATACTTACTATACGTAGTAGAGTAATAATGGGTGTTGGATGTGTAGAGGTTGGTAATAACTTAGTACTCTCACCACTGCTCATGCTTTGTTTCCGTCCACGTAGGGCGTTTATCTGCGTTAAAGCAGTGCAGTGATCGGGTGGCATCCCCATCCGCTTTGCAAGACCGGGAAGCCTACTTTATATCAATTCATTCCCAAGTATCTCACGAGACAGACCATGCCGGTACGGGTTCCCTTGCAAAAACACTGTTCGGCTTGTCTTCTTTTCACCTGTACTGAAGGCTTTTTAAAACTTCCATCCAGCTCAGTTTCTCAATGGGAACTTCCTCTGTAATTCAGTAGCTACTTCGAGCTCATTTGCAGGATTTCCTTGTCGAACTAAGCCCGGCCATAATTTGGATACGATGAATTCGGCAACCTCTTACCGAGCACAGAACGTCGCATTTGTACAAGCGTTGACACTTAAGGTGAAACAAACTAGTTGTGCAGTTTTTTCTGTGTGCTGACCTATCTTCCGTTTTCCTGGAAGGCCTGTAGGTGGTTGGTAAAAATTAAACTCTGCTGGAACATTATTTGTATATAAAACTTTAACTGCACAAGTTTATGGCATAAGGGATTATGTCAGCAGCTTGAGTAACAAAACTGGTTTGTGAACGATGAACGCTGTGGTAAACTAAATTCAGAGACAAATGAACACCACGCGAAGTTCGAAGGAGAGCACGCGGTTGTGCATTTCAGCGATAAGCAGGTGTGCCAAGCTTTTGAAGGCCAGACAGCATTAACAGTTGCTAGAATCTGCTTATAAGCATGTGACAACAGTCGTCTCATCCCCTCCTTTCCTTTTTCAATATTGTCGTTATAATCCCATACACTATTTCTCAATATGCAAAGCGTTAAAGAAAGCAACCATAAATGTTGTGTGGACAGACATGAAAAATGACTGCTCACCTTGAGGGTAGACCACGTGTCCAGACATAGCGACGTCTGTGAAGATTTCCTATTAATATGATTTATAAAGAATGTATAAACACATAAAGACTCCTACCTAAAATAAAATCTACGGGAACGCACACAAATGGCAATATTCAATTTAATGCATTGTATTTCACATGTTAATATTAGCGACTTTTTGTAAAACTGATTTTTACTTTCTCTCCCTATAGTAATTATTGCATTCCACCAAAAACTCAATACCGAGATTTCCCAGAAAGTTCACATTTTGAGAAAATGGCCCTCGTGTCTGTCTGCATAAATAAAAATACGAAAAGTCGGTTAACACCAAACTTGGTATTTAACTTCAGCATTTTCCAAGGAGGCGACACGAAGATTTTCAAGAAAATTCCTCATCCCAAACTACCCTTTAGGAGGGTGGCTTTTGGTAAATCTGGTGAAAAGAACAATTTTTTTTTCGTAAACAACTCGCCTTTGATGGCTATACATTTGATCCAGCGATCCTCCAGCTTTTTCAGTCGTTCTCCGTGGACTAGTGGTACCGTGCTAGCCTCCAGTTCCCAAGGTCGCGGGTTCAAACCGTCGGAAGGCGATGGATTTTTTTTCAGGCGTAAAAATCCTTGGCATAGCTTCCTTCCGAAGGGAAGTAAAGCCGGTGGTCCCGTGTCGTAGATTTACGGCACGTTAAAGAACCTCAAGCCTGATAAAGAGGCCTCTGAACAAAATTACCGGTCTTTCACGCCCAATATAGAATGGAACGCTAAGGACCATAGTAGTTAAAGAGCGTCCATAAATAAAACTCAATTTCAATTTCCAGCTTTTTCATCCCATCGGGAAAATAGATTCTGCAAAATACTCGTTGACGGCGACGATCACTTCCTCATTTGATGACAATTTCTTCCCACCAAGCCAAAGTTTCAATTTAGGGAACAGGAAAAAGTCACTTGGGCAAGTCTGGTGAATAAGGTGGATGAGATACCAATTCATGCACTTTCGTCGTTGTGATCGCTTATGTGTGGGACGGTGCATTATCCTGGTGAAAGAGGTCTTTTTTGCGCGTCAACCTTGATCTTTTTCAATTAAAACGCAAGTTTCAAACGATCCAACAATGAAGCATTATAAGGTTCAGTTATGGTTCTGCCTTTTTCCAAATAATTTATGAGGATTATCCTTGAAAATACCCCCGCCACCCCCCACAAAAAACAGTGCCATTTGCCTTGGTGTACTTTCGCTAGCTTTTGTTTTTTAATTATTATTTATTGCTGTTTTGACTGGTGCGTAATGATGGATCCAAGTTTTATCAACGGTCATAAATAGGCGCAAAAAGTCTTGCTGAAAGCAGACGGTGTGTTGAAGCGTTCTTCCGGATGCGCTTTTGGTCGTCTGTGAGCAATCGCAGCACCCGCCTCGCACAAAGATTCTTTATAGCCAATTCTCCGCGCAGGATATTGTGCGTTCGCTCAGTTGAAATGCCTACAGTCTCGGCAATCTCACAAATTTTTATTCCGCGGTCTTGCGTTACCATATCATGGATTTTGCCAATGGTTTCCTTGTGGTGACCTCAATTGGACGGCCGGACCGCGCTTCCTCTTCGGGGTTTGTCCGACCACGTTTAAATTGATTAATCCGAAAGCAAAATGGTCTTCAATGATGGTGCAGAGCGCACGTGAACTTCATCCAGTTCTGTTTTGATTTGAGCGGCAGTCCAACCCTTCAAATGAAAAGGTTTAGCAACAGCACGGGACTCAGTCTCCCCCCCCTTCTTTTTCTTCCTTCTTTCCTCCTTCCATTTTAAATCGTAGCCGACACATTGACCAATTCAGACGGCTGTCAACAGTGAACTACGATGTACCTTGTTAAAAACTTTATACGACCCTTTGAGTAATCAAGCTTACCAACCATGAAACCACAACAAGAATGTTCCATTCTTCCATGGAAATTTACCAGAATTAGGCATCAAAGCATCGTATATGGAAAATTTTACCTTTTTTATATTTTTTTTATCCTAAAAATGTCACAAAAGCCATTGGTCCGTGTCGTAGATTTACGAACCTCAAGTCTGATAAAGAGGCCTCTGAGCAAAACGTCCTGTCTTTCACGCCCAATATGGAATGGGACACTAAGAACCATAGTAAAGAGTTTCCATAAATAAAACTGTTTATTTATATAATTGCCGACGAGCAATTGTTCTAAAGGCAAAGCCGCCTTTATGAACCTTAGATGTTAAAAGCGGCATATAAATGGAACAAGAAAAGAAGAAATGTATAATTAAAGTTTGTCTCTATTATCGAGCAGTAGATAGAATAAGCATTTTTAAGAATAATTTATAGAAGAGAGTAGAGAAAGTCATGTAAATGGAACATATCAGATTTTTAACTTACAATAAAATGTATAAAGCACAAATACATACTCTTAAAATAAAATACAGAGTGAGCCAAAAAACCACGAACCGGTTGCGCGGTGTTTTTCCTGTCCGCGTCCTCGGCGCTCGTTGCCGTCTGCCGCTATCATATAAAGGCGGATAGTTTCCTAAAGAGGTTCCAAAAATGTATGGACAACGACGGTGGCCAGTTTCAGCATTTCCTTTCATAAAGTTGTTAAGTAAAGCCTTTAAAAGTAGTTATAAAAATGATGTGTGGTTTCATCCGCGCCTTTCTATGATAGCGGCAGACAAGGAGCGCCGAGGACGCGGACGGGAAAAACACCGCGCAGCCAGTTCATATAGTTTTTGGGGGGGGGCCTCAACCTGTATATAATGTACCGTGCTAGCCTCTAGTTTCCCAAGGTCGCGAGTTCAAACCCGGCGGAGGGCGATGGAGTTTTTTCGGGCGTAAAAATTCTTAGCATGACTTCCTTCGGAAGGGAAGTAAAGCCGGTGGTCCCGTGTCGTAGATTTACGGGACGTAAAAGAACCTCAAGCCTGATAAAGGTCTCTGAGCAAAATTACAGGTCTTTCACGCCCAATACAGAATGGGACGCTAAGGACCATAGTGGTTAAAGAGCGTCCATAAATAAAACTATTTAATTCACTGTATATAATAATACACTTACCATAAAAGACAACTCAGCGTTATGCAATGAGTTTTACTGAATATCTTCCAGGTATGCATTTTGTATCAGTCGATTACTCTTACTTCAAACTGTGTATTCAATTTCTTGAGATCAAATGGTAGCTTATTACACACACAATAGGGGGTGTTTTCTAGTGAAGTAACTTGACATTTCTGTGTTGTATTATATATGTGCGGTTGTTTTGTATTGATATGGAACTAGTTTATAGTTCCAGCAACATCTTCAAAGCGAATCCTGCGATATGAGTTATATTCTAATAACTTTCTTTCCATTCACTACAACTCTCCCTTAAGATATAATTTAATGGAAGTATGAATACTTGTTACTTGAGCAAGATATGACAAGCATTGTTTGATCTGACAGCTTTGCTCTCCTTAAGTGTTCCTCGCGCATTTATATCCCTTGAACCCACCAAAATATTGACATAAACACGTTCTTGTGCTACTAAAATCAAATGTGTTTGAACAGATGTATACTTAATCCACTTTACTGAGTGCATAAATTAATTTAACTACATCTTAAAAACTGCGCGCGCGTTCACATACAAACACATATCAGGGGAACAAATGTATTCGTAACTCTTGAGCACTAATTGGAATCATTTCGCCAGTCTTTAGGCAGTAATGAAACAACTCTGGAACCGCCAACATTTTTTTTTTTTTTTTTTTTTTTTGTAAAATTGATAGTGATATAACAGATATTAAACTAAAATCCGGACTCGTGGAGCATACGAAATAGGAAAGTGCTGGGACGAAATACAGGAAAATTAGAGTTTTCCCCCTAGAAGCGAAAGATTAACACACATGGGGAAGAAAAGAATCGTAGGGAGGGGATATATCTAACGCCATGGGTCAGATAGCAAATACAGCTGTCGTAAAGGCAGTATGTTCCACATCCTTGTCCAGACGATAGTGTATTCGGCTGGGATTGGGGTCAGCAACTGGCATTTGTTCGCGGATGTGAGCAATTAAAATGCTGGTACTCAGCTGCGCATTGAGCTTCGGAGTACAGCTGATGGCTTCATCATTGTGATCGACCGCTTCTTCAGTGATACGAAAGGCTGCTTTCTGCAGTTAGCCATTGGCCATAATATGTAGTATATAAACTGGCAAAGCAAAAGTGGAACAAAACCATGGAAATCTTCCAGGATCGTGGACTAATGATGCATTTCCTTCGAGAACTTCCCATCATGGAATGCTTATTACTCGTAGTAGATAGGAGGAAAAGAGCAGTTTTCTGCACACCTAGGAGAAGCGGACGATTTCATTCCCGGGGGTGTGAACCCCTTTTTGGACTGGTGATTTCTTCCACTGCCAAGCCGAAAGGCTGTGGTTCCCATTCGGGAGGTCCGATTTTAAATTCGGTGTACTGACTAATACGAATTGAGTTATCCGTTTACCACAGTTGCAAGGTAAATACCGTATGTAATATTTGTCACGACCCAAAGTTCCAGCACCATTAAGAAAATGGAAGTAAAACAGATGGTACAGGAAGACAGCTATTTAACTAAAGCCATGTTTAACAACCACAGCAACTTAATTCCTCGCCCCAAAAATCCACCTACCGATTAAATCCTTGCTTCTGAAATTTTGCCAGCTAGTGTCGATCTGCAATTCCTGTACGGTTATGTAGCAGAAATGTTTGCGGTAGCACATTAACCGATTTGTGTGGCTGAAATAAGAATCTAAACCATTAGCCTGATTCGAATTATAGTAAACATGTAAGTGATCAATTCATTATTTCCGTTCGCTTTAATTAAAAGAAGAATTTTAAAAACTTCGGAAATACAAGACTTTTCATTCTTTGCAGCCATTTGTTTATAATTATAAAAAAGTAATAAGGCAAACCATAACCCCAGGAGTAAACATAATGTCCAAATTGAAGCCTTCAACAACTACGCAACTGGGAGAGATCCTTATGCTATTGGAGCCAGTGTTTCTAATAAATAATTACTATGATATATATCAAAACTAAACAGGGAAACAGTTTAACCAGTCTGTGTGCTCCATGTATTTATTTAGATTGCTGGTTTGAGCTTCTGGCCATTTAAATGCCCAAACGCGAAAATTGACAAGTGCAAGTCTGTGCAAATACAAAACTAGCCACCGTCGTCCATACATTTTTGGCACCAATTTTTTTCGAGTCAGTAGTTGAAGCCCTTGCATACGTGAATTCAATTTTGCCCCCTGTTTTTAGAGAATTAACAGACAAGGAGTGTGATTTTGCCATTTTAAAACAAGACCAATATTTCGATGAGATCAATTGAAAGTGCTTTTGAGAACAGAATTATTATTAGAGATTTGTGGCCCCCTATGTCACCCGACCTAACCTCTGCGATTTCTATCTCTGGGGTAACTTAAAACAAAGTGTACAAAACAAACCCACACTCCCTGGAAGAATTAAAACAAAATATCCGCCAGGAAATTGCCAGCATTTCTCAACGTGAATTACGGCGAGTGATGGATAGTTTCCTAAAGAGGTGCCAACAATGTATGGACATCTTTCTAAAGTTGATAATTAAAGCCTTAAAAGTAGTTTTAAAAATGTTGTAAGTTTTCATCCGCGCCTTTCTGTGATAGCGGCAGACGGCAACAAGGACGCGGACGGGAAAAACACCACGCAGCCGGTTCGTAGTTTTTTCGCTCTCCCTGTAGTTCATGAAATTTTAAAACTTGACTTTCTCATGGTGCCATTTTTGTTCCTTTCAATCTTTTAAAATACATCCTTTGAAGGTAAGCGAGAGATCTAAAGATCCATTTCTTAATATGAGGTATATTTTTAGAAAATTGTGTGTTAATACTTTTACTTTTTTCTGGAAAAAATGTGATTAGAATGCTACGAAAACATTTGTAGAAATTAGTAATTTCAGTATCGGGTATACCATTAATATGATTTGTGAATCAACGGTATCAAAATAGGTATAAAAGTTATAATTTATTTATCAGATTACTTGATTCCTGTTAAGTTGCCTGTGCCCTCATCTTACCGAGCTTCCCCTCGATATGGGAACCTCTGGACTAAATCAAAAGAAATAACATTGGTGGAGGAAAGTAACTGTCTTGTGTTACTTCCCAGTTAAATCGAAGGAAACTGAACTGATTTCCTCCGCTTTGGGAGACCTAAGAGGATGTTATCTGTAATAAAATTAAAGTAGAAGGGGTGCTTCACTTCGTTTATGTAATATTGTCTGTTCAGGCTTCGCATGAATTGTTTTAGGACGGTTAAAACGTCCGCCATATCGCTTCTCCCACCCTAAAATACAGTTGTGTTATTTATCAGTGGTTGGATATGATGAACTTGATGCAAGCCAATAGAAATTGGAACCTGTTGCAACAGAAATTTGATGACAAACTGGCAACTTCATCACCACAGGTGCTGAGGTGATACTTAAGCTGTCTAGAGACACGCGTTCTCATAATCGGCTAACTGCCACTACGTCACTTCCGTTCCCACAGCTGAAAAGAATCCCGCTTATAAAAAATGCAGACAGTCCTCAGAATTACAGAAAGGAAAGGAAGAGGATAGTAAAAAAAAAAGCGGTTCCATTCAAATGCCTGACAATGAGAGAGGAAGAAAGGGTCGATTAAAAAGAACTTACCCTAAGATACCTGACCTCCCTCCTCCGCCACAATATGCAAGCAGGCACATCAAAGACACACTGCTTTGAATGAAGGGGATGATTTACCCTCGCACCGAGTGAACAATAAACCTTCCAAAACAGCTGCGTTCTGTTTCAAAACAAATGGAGCTTAAGAACAAGAAAACATTTTTGTCCTGTTTAAAACAAATGGAATCTAAAAACACGTGATCTTTTTGTTGTTGGAATTCAAGAAATAGTCTTAGTTCTCAAAGGGGAAATTTTGCTGGTATGCCTGTTCTTGTGGAGGGCTTCAGTTTTATACCTTTTGCTAGTTTAAAAAAAATCCGTTTTCCCCCCCAATAATAGAAGTGTTTTCTTGTTTATTTCGTAAACTTGTGGATCTATCTCTTGACGATTCTGCAGTTTAAACCGACAGCACACCGGCAGTTTATGGCTTGACTTAAATGAGAAAGTAAATTTGATATATAAACATATGACGCTGAGGTGCATTTACCAGGAAGGGTATCTGTTCTTTTGGCAGGGAGTAGGAACCACAAATGTAGGTCATAATCATCGGTGCCAGCAGGTGAGCTAAACAGATCCCAGCAGCCTTGGCAAACAGGCGCCCGCCGTCGCGGAAAAATCGGTACATGTTTATACCAGGGGTGGCCAACTATTTAATTGTCCGTGAGTTGGATCATACATATAGATATTGTTAAAATCAATAAGCTTGACGTTTCCTCACAAAAATTTTCACCATCGCTTCCTCTCGATGTTACATGACTGTCTAACAATGTCAAATTCACATATATACTATGGCATTTATATAAACAGATTATCATATCCGCTCTACATTACTCTGTATATTACTTTCTCTACCACGTATGTAGTGGGTAGAGAACGTTTTGTATTCCACTCAATACCGAGATTTCACCGGAAACACGTTTTGAGGTCCCTGAATAAAAAAGACCGGTGTGTGTCTCTCTGTCTGTCTTGTTTTCTGTGAACAGCATAGCTCAAGAAAGAAAAGTCGAATAAATACCAAACTAGGTATTATGGTTCACTGGTACCTCCCAAAGATGAGACACGAATATTTTCAATAACCCCCCCTCCCCAAACTACCCTTTACATGGAAGATTTTTCGAAATTTTTTTAATTTCTAAAAATGGCTGTAACGATTTTGGTTAAAATTCCATGTATTAAAGGTATTTATATTACAAATAAAATGTATATCGTGAATTTTCTGGGAATAGCCCACTTCAGCCGGTAGAATTTATTTATAATCTTGTATAACTGATAAACGTTAAGCGATAGACCAAAACGTAATACACAACAAAGTAAATCTCTTTAAAACTCACAAATTATTTCAAATAACTTTTTGTTGCACTAGCCATTTCCGAGATATGTGTTATTAAAGTCCTTGCAACATTCAGTTGTTTCTCGTGGTTGCATGAAAAGAGTATGGAATTTTAAGACTAGCATATAGCGCTCAGTTCTTAAACACTTGACTATCGCTGTCCTCTTTGTATCTATAACGAAATGTGTAATGCAGCTATTTCCGGAAAGTTTTATCTCAATTAAAATGAAGAAGATAGGAAAATAAACTTTCGTAAGAATGATTTGTATACTCTACAAGGTTGAGAAAGTCATGTGAATGCAACAAGAATGGTTTTTATATCTAGGAAGTATTTCAAATTGGTTTCAAAATGCAGAAATAGCATTCAAAAGTTTATTCGTGATAGAAAGAAAAGGGGTTCTAGAATCAATAGGTGACGCTCGGGACCTAACTTGCAACGTGGTATATTTCGATAACGCTACGAAAAAAGTTGACACAAACCGTATATTTTAATGAGCTCTACATGTTCCTGTAGTTTTTTTTTATTTACTTGTCCACTATTAGCCTATAATAAGTAGAGGATTACATTCTACCCCCAAAAAAATCTGTACTGGAAATACGCGTTTTGAAGCTACCTAAATTAAAATAAAAAAAACAAAACTTTGTTTTAGAAAGGTGTGTGTGGGAGTGTGCTTAAAACACTATATTTTCGCCACTTGTTACATTAATAGCTATTTGAATTGTTTAGCATCTGTCTTAAAGCCTTGTATTCCCTTTGTCGTCAACTGTCGCGCTCTGTAAAACCGAGAAATAATTGAAGCGATTCTCGAGTTAACTCATTTACGGAAAGAGATACAGAACGCTTCTTTTCGTTTACTTTAGATGTAGGTGATATGCTTCATCATTTCCGTGCCACCTTTAGGTTTAAATGCCTGTCGAAATTTAAGTTTTGTTGACCCGATTTCTCAAGTGTTCAAAACTACAGTGGGCGAAGGGCGTGGGTTTGTTTTAGCTCCTCCCTTTGGAGGGTTGTCGTGCACGGAGCAAATCTTGATTCATTCAGTGGAGGACATTCGCAGCCAGGGCCACGGGACGCGGAGAATTAGCTTGATTTGATGTCAGGAGACATCGGTACGCATCCTACGCTATTCATTCACGGACGTCCTTGGAAGCCTTAGCGCTTTAATACGAAAATTAAAGATTTCACTTGTAACCTCGGAGTGTTATGGTATTCAGGGTTTGTGTTTGATAATTCTTTCATGCCTACACAAATCAAATGGTTGATAAACGTAGACAAAGTGTCTGCTGCTTTAGATCAACTTGAGTTAAGCCACCTTGGTTAAACTGAATGTCCATGAACAGATATGAATATACTTCAGAAAGTGTTTGTTTCCAAGTTGAAACATTCTGGCAACCAAATTAACGGAAAGAAAATGCTCATTTTTACTTTCTCTACTACGTATAGTAAGTAGGGGAAGTATTGTATTCCACCAAAAAATTCGATACCGAGATTTCACCGGAAATACATGTTTTGAGACCCCCTGAATCCAAAAAAAGCATTTTTAGAAACATGTCCGTGTGTGTGTCTGAACAGCATAACTCAGAAACGAACAGTCGGATAAACACCAAACTTGGTATTTAGGTTCAGTACCTTCCAGAGATGCGACACGAAGGTTTTCAAGAAAATCCCCCCACCCCAGATTACCCTTTACATGGAACATTTTCCGAAAATTTTAATTTTCCCAAAGATATCTAACGATTTTGATGTTTAAGATATTTTAATGACAAATGAAATGTATATCTCGAATTTTCTGGGAATGTCTCCAAAAGTATTTTTCATTGTGAACGACTTTTGCATAACTGGTAAATCATAAGAGATAGACAAAATGTTACTACACAAAAAATATAGATCGTATTAAAATACACAACTTATGTTATATACATTTTTGTTGTTGAGTGAACCATTTTCGAGATTTTTTTATGTCCTGGACATGCGAAGAGAATGGAATGCGCCACATAGCAACCAGCTCTTAAAATATTTGACTATCGCTTAAAGCCTACCAATTCCCCTTGCACCTACTAGAAAATTAGCAATAAGATTAACATCTCGATTAACACGAAGCATATGGAGAATAAGCGTAGAGAAAGTCATGCGAGTGTAACACATAAGATTTTTAATATGCAGAATGAAAGTAAAGCATATTGCAGGTTCTTGCGTTTTGCTGCATTTTTCATTTTATTGTTTTTTTCTTTGTTTTTTTTTTTGGTGGAATTTACAAAATTATTACACATTTATTTAGCAGAGCAAGTTCTTAAGTAATACCTAACAATGTCCCCAACAAATGATTTAAAATGATGGGGAACTAAATTTGTGAATCAAAAACAGACGTATATGAAGAAATTAATTAAAAACGTAATTTCTGACTTCGACATATTTTCCTCCGTCAGATCAAAACCAGTTTTAGCGTCCTCTGTGAATTAGGAGCCTCAGTTCCATAGGCTAGCATAGTACCGACGGCGGGCAATGGATTTTTTTCGGGCTTAAGATAAGAGACCTCTGAGCATAAATTCCTGTTTTTTACGCCCAATGTGGAATGGGACGCTAAGAACCATAGTTAAAGGGCGCTCATAAATAAATAAAAACCAGTTTCACCGCGATTTCGTGTTATACCCAAACATTTGCTCTACTAAATGCCTTAAATAGTTTTGAAAACGGAGATCACGTAAGCTGTAAGTTAGTTCTTTCTGTGTATTAAAAATCAGAACTTTGGTTGCTAGATTTTCTAATGTGCAGAAGAATAATTTCTGGAGTCGTGGCAAGTGGTTGATTCTCATATATGAATGGATTTTAAGCTGTAGACAGGGCTGTTTTATTTCTCAAATGAATTTTTGCTTTATCTGCTCATATGTTCTAATTATAATTATGCTAATGCGCCTAATTCGTACATTTGTTATAATGGATAGTGGCCAGGAAATAGAAGAGGCAATTTTCATTAGTGTTTTCGTAATTTAATGAATTTTGAGATAAATTCTCATGAAGTTTCCTTGAAAAATTCTTTCAAGATGGAAGCCTTTGACTATTTGAAAGTTAGTACGATTAGAGCTCTCAAATCAATTGGATTTCCGAGTGCCAGTATTGACGTTGAGCAGTATTCTTTTCCTTCACGTTCAAAGAGTTTTAAGTTAGTAATTTTTGTTTTATGACTAGCATTGCAATTATTAAATTATCTGTAATAAAATTTCATTGATGTCATTCAGTAATAATTTCATTCTAAGTACTAATAATTTTAAAAATCCTCGAATATATCGAGGTGTAACAAAAAACCGGCGTAGCCTAAATTCTTTGTAAGCAATTTCTGTTCAAACTAAAAGGAAATTAGCTTTCTGCTTATTATTTAAGGATTACCGATAAAAGAACTGGAAGAGTTGCAGGCATCACCAACACGAATGAGCATTGTCATAGAGCCTTGTTAATTCTATTTGAGATTGGTCAGGTGTTGGTGCGTAATTGGGTAATAATTTAGTTTCCGCGACGGCCCAAGTGCCAAGCAACAGTGGGTTGTAACCAGAGACGGGCTGGCTGAAAATGTCTCGACGGTGGATCACTTGTGCAAACTGGCGCGACAGGACCCAAAAATAAAGAGCGGGTATCCCGCCGAAATATATTTAGACGGTCTGCTTTCGGTGTCGGAACGAAACTCGTGACGTCATGGAATCAGAGGTGTGGCATCAGCTGAGTAGGTATTGTAACGGAAGCATATTTCGATCTACAAGAAATGAATGTAGTTTCAGGGCCACTGAATGTTCGGTGATACAAAGGTCCGTAGGGCCGGAATTTCATTAACTCTGTCATTGTAAAAGCTCTGCAATTATGGAATGTGTTCCAAGGCTTAAGGGTCTCGGAGTGTTTCACAAAGACCGCTTAAGGTACTCTGAAATGGTCAAAACTCACATTCTTTGTTTTAGACACTAATAAAATATCTGTTATTTCCGGTTTCAGAAAATATATACTTTTTAGGGGCTAAGAGGTTTTTAAGACATTTAAATCCTAGTCTGCATTCCTTTATAGCTCTCATACAACGCCCCTTTTAGAACATTTGTGTATCTTTCAACAACGAACGACTATATCATGCCCAGCAAGCAGTTCAGTAATTAACAAAAGAGGCTAGGACCAAGAGAAGGCAACCAGAAAAGCTGAAGTAATCCAGGAATGAAAGTGCAGATGATTATGACCCTGGAACGTACTGAATTGTGTCAGAATTTTAACGTTCAAACTTTAATTTTAGTTTTCTCAAAACAACATTTTTGGATACTTATGTACCTTTTCCTCAGAAAGTATGAGAGGTAGAGAGTTGAAATTTTCAGTACATGTATACAACACATAGTTAAACTCTGAATCACAATCACAATTTTATGATATATATTAGTGATATTAAGAAAGCAACAACATTGCAAATTTTCCATTTTTACTTTGCAAATAATTTTTTTTCAATTTCTAGTTGAACTGATATACATGACTAAATAATTGAGGTTCAGAAGATAGCTGATTATACTAAGAACAAGCATGCAAAAGTGTGATTCTGTATTGCAAGCAGTATCAGAGCAAAAGGTACATAAATTCACGTGTTTTAAGAGTAATTGTTGTTATATTTCTGCTGAATGAAATAATTTTTAAGGACTTAACTACATAAGCTATCAATGCAAACAACCACTTGAAATAATTGTCATGATTTATAGAATAATCCACAAACATTTCAGGAAAAACCATTGTGAACTTTAAAAGCAGTGGTAATTTAACACACTTAAGGGGTAATTTCCATGTTTATAGACTACCTTGTCCCCTAAGTCGGCGAAAAATGCGGAAGTTTTCATTTATTTACTTTCATGTCCGAGGAAAGACTTTCAAGTACAAAGTATTGAACGAGCCTTTTTGGGAGGAGATGCGTGTTCAGACCGTTTTAACCATGAAGGGAATGATTAGAACGTGAAAATTAAGATGGTTGAAGTACTTTTTGCAAGTTGTGCTAAACTGTTTGACTTTGATTGTAGTATTAGTGTCACAGACACGAGCAAAGAGAAGTGTGTTAGCATAGAGAATCGCAGACAGGCGCTGTTTAATTTTGAAAGAATATTACAAGAAATACTAATAGCGTGATTTTTAAATGCTTTTTTTATTTTCTCCACTACTTATTTACAGTAAGTGAAGTATTGTATTCCGTCCAGAAGTTCGACAGTACATGTTTTAAGTATCCTTGAATCCAAAACAAAACATTAAAAAAGTCGGTGTGTGCGTGTGAGAAATGAAATGAAATTGAGTTTAATTTATGGGTGCTCTTTAACTACTGTGTTCCTTAGCGTCCCATTCTATATTGGGCGTGAAAGACCGGTAATTTTGTTTAGAGGCCTCTTATCAGGTTTGAGGTTCTTTTACGTGCCGTAAATCTACGACATGGGACCACCGGCTTTACTTCCCTTCCGAAGGAAGCCAGGCTAACGATTTTTACACCCTCCGCCGGGTTTGAACCCGCGACCTAGGGAACTAGAGGCTACCACGGTACCACTAGTCCACGGAGGGCGACTGTGCGTGAGAGAGAGAGAGAGAGAGAGAGAGCTCTAAAATGAAAAGTTCCATAAGCGTCAAACTTTTTATATAAGTTTAGCATCTTACAAAGCTGCGACATGAAGATTTTCAAGATAATCCTATGCCCCAAACTAACCTCGCTGGAGCATTTTCTGAAATTTCTAATTTTCTCAAAAATTACTAAAGATTTTGATTAAATGCCATATATTTAAGACATTTACACGGCAAATAAAATGTATATGTTAAATTTCCTGAGAATAGTCCGTGAAGTCCTCTTCATTCGGAAAGAAATTTGTACAGTTGCTTCACGATAAGAGAGAGGTTAAAACGTTCCACGCAGAAAATATAGAACTCTGTAAAACATACAACTTTAACTCGAATAACTTATTTTGTAGCAGCCGCTTCCGAGATATCCGTTATTGTTTTGAATTTTTCAATACTTTTTTTCACTTTTTAAGCGGTGTTGCTATTTAGTTGTCACGGAAAGACTGGGATTTCAAGCCCAGCTTATAGCGATACCTTTCAAACATCTATGGATTCAGTTTCGTTTATCTTCCTTGTATCTGCAATGAAATGTGTCAAGAAACTATTTCTGCAAGGATTTACTTCAATTAATGTGAAGCAGACAGTAAAAAAAATCTGATGTGTTATACTCACATGACTTTCTCTACTCTTGTACAAACTCTTATTCTCCATATGCTTCGTGTTAATCGAGATGTTAATCTTATTGTTAATGTTCTTGTAGGTGCAAGGGGAATTGGTAGGCTTTAAGCGATAGTCAAATATTTTAAGAGCTGGTTGCTATGTGGCGCATTCCATTCTCTTTGTATGTCCAAGACATAAAACGAATTCCCATTTGAGAAAAAGTATAGTATTGGAAAACTCAAACAAATAAACAAGCAATATATCGGAAATGGTTCACTCCACAAAAAAAGTGACATAAATTGTGTGTTTTAACGTGATCTACATTTTTTTTGTAGTAAAATTGTATATCTCTTACGATTTACCAGTTATGCGAAAGTAGTTCAGAATGAAGATTTTTGGGGCCATTCCCGGAAAATTCAAGTTATGTGTTTCTTTTGCCATGAAAACGTCTTAAACATCATATTTTAATGAAAATCGTTAGAGCCATTTTTGAGAAAATCAAAATTTTCGAAAAATCCTCCATGTAAAGGGTAGTCTGGGAAGGGAGATTTTCTTGAAAATCGTGTCTAATCCTTGGAAGATACTAAACTTAAATACCAAGTTTGGTATTTAGCCGACGTTTCGTTCTTGAGTTATAATGTTTGCAGACTGACAGGCACACACATGGACATGTTTCCAAAAAAAAGCTTAATTTGGATTCAGGGCGCCTCAAAACATGTATTTCAGGTGAAATCTGGTAGAAAAACTTTGGGTGGAATGAAATGCTTCCCCTACTAGTAAAAATCTGATGTAATACATTCACATAACTTTGTCTACTCTCTGTCCTTTATTAGTGAGTATACAAATGATTCTTATATAAGCTTAATACTTATCTACGACATATAGTAAGTAGGGGAAGTATTGCATTTCACCCAAAAATTCGATACCGAGATTTCACCGGAAATACATGTTTTGAGGCACCTTGAATCCAAATAAAGCATTTTTGGAAACATGTCCGTGTGTGTGTGTGTGTTAACAGTATAACTCGAAAACGAAAAGTCGGATAAATACCAACCTTGGCATTTAGTTTCAGTATCTTCCAAAGATGCGATACAAGATTTTCAACAAAATCCCCCCACCTCATACTAGCCATTACATGGAACTTTTTTGAAATTTTTTATTATTTTTTTTTAAAGGCTCTATGAAATTTCTTCCAAATGAAGTGGACTTCATAGGTTATTCCCAAAAAATTCAAGATAAGCATTTTATTTGCCCTTTAAATATCTTGAATAATTGGTATTTTAATCAAAATCGTGAGAGCCATTTCTAGAAAATTAAAATTTTCGAAAAATATTCCATGTAAAGTGTAGTTCTGGGGTGGGATATTTTCTTGAAAATCTTCGTGTTGCATCTTTGGAAAATACTGAACTCGAATACCTAGTTTGGTGTTGATCCAACTTTTCATTTTGAGTTATGCTGTTCACAGACACGCACGGACCTTTTTTTAAGAATGGTTTATTCAGGTGGGGCTTAAAACATGTATTTCCGGTGAAATCTCGGTATCGAATTTTTGGGTGGAATACAATACTTCCCCTACTTGGTATACGTAGTAGAGAAAGTAATAAACGGAAGTGGGTAGAAAAATCACGAAAAACATATACTAATTTTACTTTCTCTGCCATATACTTACTTAGTGGGTAGCGAAAGTATTGCATTTCACCCAAAATTCGATATCGAGATTTCACCTTAAATACATGTTTTGAGGTCCTCTAAATCCAAACAAAACATTTTTAGAAACACATAACTTAAAAACGAAAAGTCAGATAAACACCAAACTTGATATTTATGTTCAATATCTTCCAAAGATGTGACAAAGATTTTCAAGAAAACCCACCCCCCACCCCAAACTACTCTTCACATGGAACATGTTTCGAAATGTTTTTATTTTCTAAAAGATGGCTCTAACGATTTTCATTAAAATACTATATATGAAAGATATTCATATGACAAACAAAATGTATATCTTGAATTTTCCGCGAATAGTCTATGAAGTCCTCATTGGGAAGTAATTTTGTATTATCTTGTATTACTGGTGAATGTTAAGCTATAGACAAAAACGTACTACGCAAGAAAAGATAGATGTATTTAAAACACACAATTTAGTGATTTGGGGGGGGGGGCTGCCATAAGCCATTTCTGAGATATCCGTTATTAATGTTTCGAATTGTTCATTTCTTCTCCGTACTTATTTCTCGCGATGTCATGGAAACAGTATGGAATTTTAAGGCCAGCATATAGCGTCCAGTTCTAAAACATTTGACTATCGCTGTTCCCTTTGTATATAAAACGAAACGTGTAGTGTAGCTATTTCTGTAAGGCTTATTTGGATTGAAACGTAGTAAATAGAAAAATAAGCTGTAGTAAGAATAATTTCTGGCCAATGTTGCACCAGAGGTCGACGTGTCATGGCGGGTGCCGCGCAACGTCAGGCAGTCTACCCTGTAGAAAAAAACATCGCTAAAATTCCGCGAATGTATGGCATTTGGCCTTTTAAATGCCCCAAAGTTGTTCAAGCACTTCCAGTTATATACTCTGGAGCGATTTATTGAATTGGTTATGTATTCTGGCGTGATTTTGTCGCAGTCAACAATCATGGGGAACTTACGCATCGTAGCGGAGAATGAGATCTTAAATAATAACGCTGTCTTAATGGAAAATTAGGACAAAGAACAACTTGCAGAGGAGCTAGCAAGCTTAGGAGGCAGTTCGGCACTTCTCAGGAGCTATTCAACTCATACTTGCATGAGTTCATGTACAGGAACAGCTGTCCCATTCGGAGAGTGTTTCAGAATTTTCCTGTGACACTCTCCGAGAATTATCCTGCGACAGCTCTCTTTTGGTTCGTCTTCTCCCTCTTTCTTCCAAAATTTCATATTTCTTCATTGTCTATCCTCCAGAGCTTCATCTTTCTTATATGCATCGATGCAAAACAGGCTTTATTAAGGCTAACAATTGCATCGTGAAAGAGCAGATATGTCCTTGGACATAATTACAGTAGCATTCATTATTTAGTTGTATTATATTTGCTTATTGCTTCGCGGTAATTGTTTAGTTGTATTACATTTGCTTACTGTTGCACGGTAATCATTCAGTTGAATTACATTTATTTAGTAGTGTACGAGCGCCAATGGTCATTACTAAGCCCCGAATTCTTAGGTTCTGACCTATTTTATTCCTGACCTCTTACACTCCAAACTTCGGTTTATTTTAATGTTTTAGTTACCAACGAGTAATATACTTCAATTTTATAGAGCCTAAATTGATCTAATTTTACGTTAGGACCTAATAAAACCTATTTTTCGTGATAGAACCTAAAAGTGCCTAATTCGGTTATTTAAGCAAATAAGAGTAGATTTATAAATATAAAGCGGTTTTTAAAACGAAGGGAGACCGTTCGAATAAGGAAACTTAAATAATTAGATTATGAAATCTTGCGCAATACCTTACAATAATAAACTTTAATTAAACCGTCCACCACAATAATAAAGTAATTAAAACGTTCGCCGCCTTCAGTTATCATTTTCTAGCTATTGTCGAAAGAGGTAGTCAGTGGCACGCGGCATTTCTGAAACGTGTGATGTTTACATGCCGCAACAATAGGTGAAAACTGGAGGCAAACATTTTAATAGCGCTGAGTATTATGCATTATTGCTTCTTCCGTTATAGGGAGTTTCTAACACGACATTTTTGAATTTGCTACTTTCAAATACATACTAATGTTACAGTTAATTTAACTTTTTACAATTTAAAGTTAGTGTTTTAAACAAAGTGCCCAGTGATTTCCATTAATATATATGCCAAGGATCCTATAAATTCCTAAATTCAACATATAAGATCCTACAAAATCCTAATGCACTGATACATAGAACCTAATTTTAACCTTTTAGAACCTAAACATCCGGGGCTTAGTCATTACTAAACGCCACGCATTAGACAATAACAATATTTTTTACTGCTTCGCGGTTATTATTCAATTTTATTGCATTTATTCACTATTTCGCGCTTTTCTATTACGACAGCATATAACAGTTTACAACAATACCAAACTGTTTCCGGTTTTACTAACGCGGCAGTGTTTTTTCCGTATAACAGTTGGTACCTGACACATTTACATCGTCCGCCATGATACGTCGACCTCTGGAGCAACATTACCAATTTCTGTAACCAATAATAAGCGATAGAGGCAGAAAAAGTAATGTGAACGTATCACAAATTGTGCAAGTACAGGTTTGTGCAGATAAAACCGGCCCCACCTCATTTTATATGATCTGTAAAGAAATTATGTTGGCTACCCTTTCTCCCGCGTGTTTAGTTTCATTGTTGTTGCTTACACGTGATTGACAATGACTTATTCAATAGTAGAGCGAATATTCATTGTAGAGGCGTCTATACAGACCAACTCTTATCAACAATTCACACAAATATTCACTTCGTCCAGTACCAGCGAAAAGCAGCAATCAAGATATGGCCTACGACTGGATCCATTACAACAAAGAATAGCACGCCTTCTGACAGCACACCTCAGTTTATGGCGCGAATTAATGAAATGATGACTATTGTAGAACCGCGGCCTTCGTAAAGAATAAGGCCTGACACAAGGATTCGTGACGTCACACGTGTATGCGCCTAGCGCTAGCAACGGTGTTTATTCAGGTAGAATAAATAGAAGTGGTCGCGATATGAGTTTATAAATGAAGCGACAATAAAGAAATAAATAAAAATCGTTCGAAATGGATTGCTGAACATAAGTTCCTATTGAAAGGTCAATTATTACAGTAAAATATGAACTGACACCGCTTCAAACACATAATCGATGGAAACGACGATGGTTGAATAGCATAATGATAATCAAATCTATCATCAGAACGTTGCAAGGGGCGAACACGGAGAGAATCACTGTTACAAATATAACTATTTTTAGATTGTTGAGTTCACATATTGCTGGTAACTTTGTTAAATGCGCGGGACACACTTGTAAAAGTTTCTTAGGTTTGTTGGGGCCCACATTCTCACACTTTCGAACAGGTGAACTGAATCAAGTGACAGAAACATCCTCTTTGATAGCTCACAAGGATTCTCAATATATGATTTGATCTCACCATTACAAAGAAGTTTAAATGAGTTACAGTCTATTCTATTATTGTCACAAATGAAGGGAAAAGCAATATGACCAGCATCGTGTAATAACTGAAGTGTTAACTTCCTCACTTCTGCATTTGTTTTTACAGGATATAGGGTAATGATCTCATAGAAACAAAACAGAAGATAGCATGAAGGCCTGACTTTTATTTGCTAGGCTATTGCTTTCTGTCAAAACTTCCAAACCGCCACCCCTGTATGTTATCTTCTGCATTGTGTATTTCATCAAACAGGATATTTACAATTTTTTCATGTAGCTGCAAGCATTTTGCTTTCCCCTTCAAATAATGCATTTGAGATGCGTTCAAACCTACTTTAGCCTTCATGTCCACACATAATTTTCTTAAATATGTAAGGTGAGGTAGGGTAAACGCATCTTAATTTCTCATTTGAATACATGCACCAGGAAGTCGGAAAAAGACAGAAGATGCGCATATAAATGTACCTGGAGAGTATTTTGGTTTACAGAAACAAAGTTTAAGCTGTTCTTTTAAGAATTTTAGCTTCTGGATAAGTAGTAATGCATTATCGGAATCAAGTAATTCTGAAATACAGTCATCCATACTTGAGCACGTGCTGTTTTTTTTTGGGGGGGGGGCCTATCTAGAGCTGAATAAGTTGTACACAACGATTCCCTAAACTCCACTTATATTTTTCAGAGGGTGTTTTGAACCCATTTAGGTAAATTTGCACACTTAAATCTTTGAAAATTTTAGAGAGACAACAAATGTAACATCTTTTGTGTCCAGCTTGTAAAGCAAAATATTGTCTGCATAATTCTACCAGAAAACTGTGGTAAATGTGTCTTTCAACTTACCCCTTCCGTTAACTTCAGTCTTGTTCTAGGCAGAGTTAACACAGAACCACCCGGTCGTTTTACACTGTCTTCCCGAATGATGTAGCTTTCACTAAAATGTTTAATGCACTTACTGAGCACTGAATTATTCCTGTGTTTAGCACGAAACTATTTTTCTCGCGCTCTTGTGTCACGAGGGAAAATAAATGTTAATACAGGTTGGATGGCATTCTTGGCACCAACACATTCGTCCCATGTTAAAAAGATACAAAATACATAAATGAGGTTAAAGTTGAAGGTTAATCTTGCCTAAAAACTGTTATAGGCTAATTTTCCCTTTACGTAATACTGATGCACGTTACTTCAAGTTATAGAAATTGCTAGCACTAATTAAACACGCTTCACTGTAACTGTTTATTCTCCAGTTCGCGTAAATTTGAGTGCCATAACCTAACAATCCTTGTTTTCACTTCAAAATGATGTTATTCGATTAATCACACTGATTAACACGCAACATGACATTTCCTGATATTCCAAGAGCAAGTTTCACTAAAGTGCTATACTGTAATACCCTCAAATAACACTTAAAACTGATACAATTAGTAAGAATCTCATGTGGATTCGTTACTGTTTAACGACATAGTTTGAACAGCACCGTTTAGCGACGTCACACACCCGAGCTTGTCAATTGAAGAGCGCCGGATATTTACGAATATGTACCGCGCTAGAAGACCTCGAAAGTCTACCACGAGATTGGCTCAACAGGTTCATGCGAATACGAGAACTTGCAAACTTGTGTTTTAAATCTTGGAAATTAAAACCGTACCGAAACTGAAAATTGAGTAGTTATTTATGGACGCTCTTTAACTACTATGGTTCTACAGGATGAGCCAGAAAACTACGAACCGGTTGCGCTGTGTTTTTCCTGACCGCGTCCTCGGCGCTTGTTGCTGTCTGCCGCTATCATAGAAAGGCGCGGATGAAGCCATACAACATTTTTAAAACTACTTTTAAAGGCTTTACTTACCAACTTTATGAAAGGAAATGCTGAAACTGGTCACCGTCGTTGTCCATAAGTTACCCCAGAGATAGAAACCTCGGGGCGACGAGGGGGCCACAAATCTCTACTAATAATTCTGTCCTCAAACACACTTTCATAAAGTTGTTAAGTAAAGCCTTTAAAAGTAGTTTTAAAAATGTATGGTTTCATCCACGCCTTTCTATGATAGCGGCAGACGGCAACGAGTGCCGAGGACGCGGACAGGAAAAACGACATGCAGCCGTAGTCTTTTGGCTCTCCCTGTATATTGGGCGTGAAATACCGGAAATTTTGCTCAGAGGCCTCTTTAATCAGGCTTGAGGTTCTTTTACGTGCCCTAAATCTACGACAGGGGACCAGCAGCTTTACTTCCCTTCCGAAGGAAGCCATGATAAGGATTTTTATGCGCGAAAAAAAATCCATCGCCCTTTGCTGGATTTCGTGACAACTGTACAGCAACTGAGGGAGCCTGTAAATTTCTGTCACTGGTTGTTGAATGGCTATAGATGGTCATATGGACCCGCTGATGCTTATGAGTGATGAGGCTTGATTCCATCTATCGGATATGTAAACTTCCAGAACAGTAGGTATTGGGCGACACAAAATCCTAACCTATAGTTCGAGCAACCTCTACAGGACCAAAAGATCGATCGATGTTTGGTGCCTTAAGTCTGTGAAACGCATTATGGGTCCAATATTCATTGATGTCAACGCGGATGTCTATTTGACCTTTTTGGATGAAATTAATTCCCAACTATCAGAATAGGAGCGTAATTACTGCTTCTTTGGCAAAGATGGGGCAACATGTCACATCTGAGAGGTCACTTAAGAAAGGACTGTGAGCAAAGGCTTATGCCACCGGTCACCAGATTTGTCGACATGTTACTTTTATTTTATGGGATGCTTGAAGGGAAAAGTGTACGAGCAGAATCCCCATTCCGTTGATGAACTGAAGGATAACATCAGAAATTGCATCCGCACTATCGCCCATGAGGAATTGGCACGTATTTTTATGAACCTTTATGACGTGCACAGAAGTGTCTAGATTCAGGCGGGGGCACCTCTAACATTTATCATTAAGGTAAATACAGGACACATTCATTAATTCCATTTGAAGTTTGTTTCAAATCAGTGTGATAACACGAAAGTGTGTTTAAGGACAGAATTATTAGTAGAGATTTGTGGCCCCCTCGGTCACCCGACCTAACCTCTGCGATTTCTATCTCTGGGGTAACTTAAAACAAAGTGTACAAGACAAACCCACACACCCTGGAAGAGTTAAAACAAAATATCCGCCAGGACATTTCTCAACGTGAACTACGGCGAGTGATGGATAGTTTCCTAAAGAGGTGCCAAAACTGTATGGACAACGACGGTGGCCAGTTTCAGCATCTACTTTTATAAAGTTGGTAAGAAAAGCCTTTAAAAGTAGTTTTAAAAATGTATAGTTTCATTCGCGTCTTTCTATGATAGCGGGAGACGGTAACGAGCGCCGAGGACGCGGACAGGAAAAACACCGCGCAGCCGGTTCGTAGTTTTTTTTTTTTTTTTTTTTTTTGGCTCTCTCTGTACCACATTGTATAGAATGTAATTGCTTACATATTTATGTATCTGTAACTATTATTATTTCAGACATATCACCCAAGTGGTGTGTACAATACACCAAATGTGCTACCAACTGTAGCCTAGTTTTGGAAATAAAAAATATGTTAACGCTTGTTCTGTTTACTATTCCCTTATATTGTTCATGTTCACACTTACGGTAACTGTCATTCAAAACTTCAGTAACAGGATAAACCAGATGGATTATATAGTTGTGGTTTAACACAGTAGACTCCAGTCAACCAGACGTTTATTCTGGGGAAACACGTCTGTTATCTCAAGCAACTGCAATACATCCAGCCTTGTCGGGAGGGATGTGGGATTGTAAACAGCTTATCAAGTAGAGCAATATAAAGGAAATAAAGCTCAACCTCGCTACGAGGATGTTGGTCGGCGTCGTGTTCCCTTGACCGGCAGTAGTCACGTGACTGTTTGTTTACGGTTCTGATGGATTTCCTGGAACGTAATGTGCGTATCGCTCATTGAGAGAGCGCGCGGTTCAGTGTTGTAAACTGAAGCAAACAAGGCTGAATTTTGGTGAAAGTATTCGTGTTTGCTTTCCCTACCACTTATGTGGAGTGGGTAGAGGAAGTCTCGTATTCTACACAAAAATTCAGTATAGAGATTTTACTGGTAGTATAAGTTTTGACGTATGAAAACCAAACCCCGATGAAAGAAAAAGGGATGGGGGGGGGGGGGAACGTAAGAAACGTGTGTTTGTATTCTGTGAAATAACACAAAAACCAAAGGTGGGAAGTATATTCGTATTTAAGTCTGGTATATCAAGAGTGCAGCACACATTTTTAAGAAAAATCTGATGTGTTACACTCGCATGGCTTTCTCTACTCTTGTACAAACTATTTTTACAAACGCTTATTCTCCATCTACTTCATGTTAATCGAGATAAACATTAGCAGACTCTATCTTATTGCTAAGTTTCTTGTAGACGTAAGGGGAATATATATTTACAAGGGCAATATAGAAATACAGTAGCCTTTAAGCACATACATATCTCTTAATAGCTGGTTGCTAGGTGCAGCACCATTCTCTTTGCCACAGATTAATACTCTTTGCATATACAAGACAAAAAAATGAATAACGAATTCCCATTTGAGAAAATAAGCATTGAAAAATTTAAGGGAATAACAAGCAATATCTCGAAAATGGTTCACTCAACAAAAAAAAATGTATATGACATAAATTGTGTATTTTAACGCGATCTACATTTGTTTGTGTAGTAAAAGTTTGTCTATCTCTTATGGCAATACTTCCCCTATTTACTACTATACGTATAGGTAAAGTAAACATTCTAGCAGACAAATTAAAATAGAGAAAATTCCCATTTATAATACAGCGAAATAGCAAGCGATATTAAGTTTGCGTGAAGTTTTTAAATTTATTAGTTTTATATATTTTTTTTAAATTGCGCCAATTTTTCAATTTTTGCATGTATGGTGTTTACAAAATTATTTATATGCATTTAATAACTACTTTATATGTACCTGACAAAGTGCCCAACATGTGATTTACACTGACGGAGAAGTAAAGCGCGAAGTCGTAAAAACTGAAGCGTAAATGAGGAAGTTTAGAACAAACTTGATAATTTGTGGCTTGTGATATTTTTCCTTCGTCAAATGAAAGCTAATTTTTTCCCATAATTTCGGGTATTCTAAGCAACAAATTTGCTCTACTAAATTCATGGAAATTTTCTGAACACCACAAGGAAAACAATTGAAAAATGCCAGAAATTCTAAGCTGTAATGTCATTTGTTCTTTCTGCACACTAAAAATGAGAATGTCCTCTCCGTTAATTTGCTTGGAGACAGATACTTTTTTAACTCACTGACATTTGGAAAAGATTTTTCGTGAGTAATAATTCGCTCTTTGAACCTATCCGTTTTTCTTCGTTCCTGTTGTTCACTATGTGGTTGAAGAAAACAAATGATGCACCCACCAAAATTCTCTGTGAGACTTGATCTTAAAGGCTTGGTCACATTTTAAGAACATTGTGAAGCGTTACTGCGAGGAACGCTAAAGGATGAGACACGGTGTCCTTCTTGGTTCTCATCAAAGGTCACAGGATGGGAGTTCTTTGTTTTTCCCTTGCGAGACTTCTAATCGCCGCTACATCAGTGAAGGAATGCCGTCAAAACAGAGCACATAAACAAAAGAGTCGCGCTTTTCAGGTTTCTTGTGAGCTGTGATCACGCACAGAAACTGGATTTTTCTGGTTTAAGATTCACGAAATGGCACGCTGGCCCTCCGAGGTCGAATGTTCCAATTTCAACTACCTCGTTATTGTGCCAAAAATGGAATTTCGATTCAATCCTGAGCACCATATGAACTGTTTGGTTTCACTGTTGGTGATGGAAGTGTTACATATTAATCGTTACTGTATCACAATTAAGTTTGCGCTTCAGCAAGGCTGATGAAAATCGCGAAGAAAAAAAATAAATAATGGAATTGAGTGGTAGTCATTACTTTTTTTTTAACCATCAGCTACTGAATGAGATAAATTAAAATCATCCGCTGTATAACCATTTACCAGCAATAATATACATTAGTTTTGCCTGAACTATTGCATACTACACCCAGTGCTTTCATCATCTTCTTACTCCAATTTCTTTTGGTATTGACCTGTTATTAATCCGGTTAAAGCGACACTTCCTTCTTAAACTATTCATGTCTGTACTTTGGAGGCGTGTTTCTATCATATTATTCATGTTTGTCGTGCACCAAAATTCGGACTAATAAAATATTCTCGTTTCTTTTCTAGTCCTTTGCTGGATTTTCATTTGAAAGGATAATCATCCGGTACCATTTGTGATATACCGAGTTTCTCTGAATGACCCGACTTGCAACCCACCGATTTCACGGCACTACTATACGAATCCTTTCGTCCAGTAGCGGCGGACATGCCCGTCGTTTCCCCCCTAGATAATGCTAACGAGTATGATACATTCTTTATGAAGGGTGTTTGAGAGGATGTTCTCCTGCAACTATACAAGCCTGAGACCTGTTGAACACTCGTCAGCCGAAATATTGGAACACGCCCGCCCGCTACTGTCTTCTAATTCGTCGAGGGTATTTGTTGCGTAAACTTTATCTTTAAGCATTCTCCATATAGATTTAGATCCAGAAACCGAGTCAATTATTCTGTCATCAAAAAACACGTTCTAATGCAAAACAGACTTCTTTCCACAACGGTCCTTATCTCATGATTTTTACTGGGTTAGAAATGTTGGCTGTCTGATTGACCAAGTCTGTTTGACTAAAACCTTATAAAGTGTAGATTTGTTAGAGGAACGGTGAAATTCTGTATATTCAAGTTGGCAGTCCAACATGTGACTTCGTTCGAGCAAAACTTAACACAATAAACACACGCTGTTTGCTAATACACACAATGATCTCTATACGCAGCTTCATATAACGTTATTCACATTACACGCCATGACACATGTCGTTACCCTACGTAGGCGCATGAGGAAGGCTATCGCAGCGCGACGTATTCAATGCAATACCGACTATGAGTCTGCCCAAGTGGCCCAATCATGTCATTCAATCGAACCCGTAGTTAAAATGCGCTGCCATTCTCTCCTGTTTAGGAATGTTATGTTTAACATAAGCTTGGCTGCATTACGTTTGTCAAGAAGCTGTTTAAAGGTCATAAAAAGTAAGGTATTTGGTTCATTCGGAATCTCACACTTAGGAGTGAGTCAGCTTTTGTTAACTTATTCACCAGTTCATCATCATTTGTAATAAAACAAATTGTATCGTTCCTTAAACCAGTTTATCTTGTGATGATGCTTCACTACCTGAATGTTGTTAGGAATGTTAAGTTAATGCTACCCTATGTGTTGTATGCGCATTTGGATGCAGCAACTGAATCCGTTCTTTCGTGCAAACAAGTAAAACTTCTTGGCATTTTTTTATAGAAAACTTTCATGGATGCCCCATATTAAATACTTAAAAAATACCTTCACAAAACCACTTAACGTCCTTAAAATATTGGGGAGCCGATTTGCATATATTTCTTAGTACCTACAAAGCTCTTATTCGATCTAAGCTGAACTATGATGCTGTGGTCATCTCCGCTAAACCTTCGATTCTTAAAACTAACACAATTCAAACTACTGCACTACGCCTTGTTGCAGGGGCATTCATTATGAGCCCAATTATAAGTCTACAATTGGAAGCATGTGAGCCTCCTTTGATTGTTCGCAGAAAAGTGCTTAGTCTTACATTTGCTATAAAAATTGTATCATGTCCCTCACATAAAATGCAGTGCTATGTTTTCCCACAACATATCCCTAACAGAGTGCCCTCAAAACAACAGGAAAGTCCATTGTATATCAGAATTGTGCATTACTCCCGATATTAATCTAAAAATGCCCTTTATCTATCCGAGCCAGACGACTCATTGGCGTATGCAACATCTGCCAAACTTTCATCCCATGTAAAACACCCACTCTTGTTAAATGTTCAGTCTTCTACTAGATAAGTGTCAACTCCATAAACATCTTTACCGACGGTTCAGCAGCTAATAAAGAACGTGGCTGCCCAGCGGTATACCCGACCATGTAATCTTCTATGCCTTACCGAACTTCCTTGCTGTGTCTTCTAGTGAAGTCTTCAACATAAAAGAAGCTCTTTTACATATAAACAAGTCATTTCAAAAAGCCCACTTCACTATCTTCAATGATTCCTTAAGCGCTACCATGCAATGATACAAGACATTTGTTCCTTGTATTCCAAAATTAACAACACATGGGGGGAAGGTATCAATGGCAATGAAATAGCCGATCAAAGCGCCAAAGAAGCATCCAGACATCCTGTAAGTGACCCATCTATAGCCTCCTTGCACCAAAACGTCATCACCTTCATTCAACGATCGTTCATGCAGAAATGGAAGACAGAGTGGGTATTACTTGACTCGAAGCTAGTTCAGGCTGTAGCAACTCTTTCAAACCTCTATGAACACACAAACAATGAAATCAAGTAATCATCTCCCATGTAAGAATTAGCCACTGCAAACTGACGCACTCTTTTCTTATAACTAGACTTCACATCTTTAGATCCTAAGAAATGTGATTTTAGATGCCTAAAAAGATCATAAAAAGTAGGGAAATAGGTCTTTAATAGGCACAATAAATAAACAAATTTTATGCATCACACCATGCAAAATGTAGTGATTAATGTTTTATTTCAAAACACACTTAAATACCGCAGATAGATAAGATAATATAGTAATTGAACAATCATTCTATAAAAAAATGGTGTCACTGTCAGTTGATTAAAATAGAAAGGATAGAATTATGTTTTATATGAATTTTCGAAATGAATGCAACATTGTTATTTTTTAAATGACAGATTCTTCAATTTTGCTTTTGGCCGTAATTTTGTCCACAAATAAGAAGCATTTCCAGATGATGTGGGGTAAGCTTATGTCTTTTGTCGGTCAGAATTAGCTTAAATGCTGAAAAAGATCTCTCAACATCTGCGGTGGTGACTGGAACATATTTGAAAAGAGAAACTATATGTGGATTAAATCCTGCAGGGAGATGTGCCTCACGTCCGCATAAAATATCTGATACTCCTTTCAGAACCGTACGTCCAGGATTTTTGGCGAGCATCATTTGTAGTTTTTTGGAAACAATTTTCCCAACCTCATCAACAGCTTTGTATAACTGACTCTGCTCTTGTAAATAATGTGATTGATTCAGTGAGACTGAGCTTTGATGATTTTAATTGCTCTATAGTATCTAATGTGAAATTAGCGCAAATATATGACAGATCCTGTCTCGTAGGACATTTTGGGCAACCGTAATACACTGTGATTCTTCTTCTGAAAAACTATTTACAACCTCTTCAGCACTGTCAGTGTTCAAACTAATACTTCACAGCCTGCAGCCACGTATCCCATCTTGTCAAAATAGGCGCTGGTGGCAAAGGCAGATTGTGACATCTTTCTCTGAAAGCTGCAATTCTAGAATTTGACTTTAAAAATAGTTTCTTTATGGAGGATATTAAATAATTGATTTTGGGGAACTGGTTTTGAACCTCCTCTGCTACTCAATGAAGAGAGTCAGACAAATAACGTGGTTAAATGCTGAAAAAATACCTTCAAAAGTTTCCCAGCTGCTATCATATATGGTGCTGCATCAGTGTACAGTGACTTCATCCTTTACACCATTCGGATACAGTACTTTTAGTCCAGCGTTTACGAAGTAGGTAACTGATTGAGCATTAGTTTTATCCAACACCTTCGAACAAATCAAATGCGAATTTCCATAATTTTCTTCATCTAATTTCCCTATATTAAATTTGATATACTTCGCTCCAGGGCGTCTGTGGTTTCATCTACAGAAATCCAGATCTAGGAATCTCCTATTTCTGACCTAATTTCATTCAGCTGTGATTCATACACCATCTAAAGATAATTTTTTCTAAGTGTCGATTCGGAGGGTATTCTTTCTCTGCAATACTTTTGTAAAAATGACTTCATTGTTGTATTTTCAACTACATTCCAAGGAATGTTGGTTGCAGCGAATGCTTTACACATATCAAAGTAGAACTGAGATTTTATTTTTGATGGTATGGGCTGTGTAAGTAAAGTTTGCTTCTGAGAATCTTTCTTTTTAGAATTTGCTTGATGCATTGAAGTTTTCTCGTGTTGTACCAAGTGACTCCTTTTTTCGGCAGAAATCTTATATAGAAGAATATATTTATAAATGTATTTTAATGCCGGTAAATAATATTTTGCTAAAATAATTAAAATTTTAATTGAATAACCAATGTAATTTACATAAAAATTAGTATAAATTAAAAAAAATTGTCTTTTACAAAATTAGTATTGTCTTGATCTGTTGTACTGTTAGACCCCAGTATTGGACTTAATAAAATGCATCAAACAAATTTGAGATTATTTTCAGATAAAAGAATAAGTCATACGGTACAATTAATCGCGGTAGTTAACATACATGGTCTCATGTGAATAGTAAAAATGACAGTAAAAAGCTTACCCCTTTATTGCAGACCTGACAAAAGATTATTTTCCTAACTGTTGTATAAGACTGGAAAGGCATGTTCTTATTAATGCACTTTTGGTAGATTTGTTCTTAGGCATTTTGCAGCACTAGCAGAAAAATTATCACAGCAACCAAAGACTTTAGTATAGTTATATTATGAACACGAACCGACACTTTGCCTTACTTTCAAATAACTGTTTCTGAGAACCAGACGTAGGCCAATTGTTGTTATTGTATTCCATTGCCGAAGTATTATTATCATCCTTTTAAATATATTTAAAGGACATGTCCAATTACAGATATAAAATAATTTAACAAGTACAGCTTATAATTTTACATTACTTCTTTTACATTGCATTTACATTAAGTTTAGCTTAAATATCATTTTCTATTAAGTATTTCTTTATTGTTTTCATCATTACATTTGGCTGTTTATGTTCTTTATTTCTCTAGGTAATTTATTGAATAATTCTCTTCCTCTAACTTCTATGGCACGATTATTTAGAGTTCCTCTTACTGTTATTCTATAATAATCATCATTGTTTCTTAAATTATGGTTATGTACACTGGAATTGTTTTGCGTATTTATATTTATCACAGTTTTTATGCATTCATTTTTTTTTTTTTTTTTTTTTGTGAAGTACATTTTCGTCTATCCCTGTTATTCTCAGAAAATTCAAGATATACATTTTATATGTTATGTAAATATCTTTAATATATGGTAATTTAATCAAAATCATTACAGCAATTTTTTTATAAAATCAAACCTCTCTTAAAATGTTTTATGTAAAGGGTAGTTTGGTGTGGGTCGCATCTTTGGAAGGTACTAAACCCCAACACCAAGTTTGGTATTTATCTGACTTTTCGTTTTTGAGTTATGCTATTCATGGACACATACAGGACATTTTTGTGAAAAGGCTTTTTTCATTCAGGGGGGCCTCAAAACATGTATTTCCGTATAATCTCGATATCAAAATTTTGGGTGGAATGGAACACTTTCTCTACCTACTAGGGCGTGGTAGAGAAAATAAAAATCTGTGTCCATTCTCATGACTTTCTCCTCCCACTATCGTTTATTGTTTGAAACTCTTCTACAAACTTCTTTCAATCTTCATGATAACAAAGATAAACGCTACATATTTCGTTGTAGGTACAGGAGGCTAAAGTGATAGATGTTCAAAAGGTGGTTCGCTGTATGCTGGCTTTGGAATTCCTTACGTGGTCAAAAACAAAAGAATAATGAAATAGCGCTTTAAGAAATGTATGATAGATGAATTGGAAAATTCGCAACAGCAAGGATGTGTACCTGAAATGTTTAATGCCACCAGAAAAGAAAGAAAAAAAAACCCACGACAGCCGAGTTTTTACCTGACTTGCATTTTTGTTCAGTAAATTTGTCTTTTTGCTTAATAAAAGACCAAAGGAAAATACCCAGTGAGAACAAAAATATGCATTGGAAATAATATCTTGGAACAAGTCATGGATTTTAATTACTTGGGTTGTGATATAAGTTTCGTTGTGGGTAGGGATATAGATAATAAGATAAATAAATTTCAACAAATATGCGGAACAATAACAAGAACTCTACAAAATAAAACAAGGAAAGAAACAAAGCTGAAGTTCTACAAGACCATGGCAGCGAATATTTTTTTTTTCAAAAAGCTTTATTTAGGGTCGTTTTAACCTTCCTAGGTTTTATCACGACCTTTCATGTACAGTTGCTTACATTATTGGATTACAGTATAATACTTACACATTATGTATACATACAGGTTACAATTTGGTTAAATGTATTGATATATATTAATTAATTTAAGAAAAGTAATTACTTTCTGGATGAAAGTTGCATCATTGAGTGCTGCAGAAATATTTCTGGGCATACCAACCTGACTACGTTGATTTTCAAATGTTGGTCATGTTAGTATAATATGTACTACTGTTAATGCTGTTTTACATGTTTCACAAATTGGTGGAGAGCTTCTATTTAACAAATAAGAGTGTGTCAGTTTGGTATGCCCAATTCGTAGTCGGTGTGTTACAATTTGGTTTCGCTGCTGTAGCTGTCTTATTGGATATTCTTGAGTAGAAGTTCCACGTACATCAAGTTTACTTGTAGAATTGTTCATCCAGCTGGTCAGCCATTCTTTGTGTATTTTCTTCTTAAAGTGTGTGACTGCATCTTGGAGATATATTTTGACATCAGTATATTGTGTTGGTAGTTCTGTAGCTTGTTTCGCTGCAGTATCAGCTCTTTCATTACCGGGTATGTTTTTATGAGATGGTATCCACATGAAATTGAGTGACTTTTCTAAGTTATAAAGAGTGGTAACAAGATTATGTATTTCGTTTGCAATACTATTGGTAGAGAACGTGTCTTGTATTGCATTTAAGGCTGATAGAGAGTCACTGATAATTATGTAAGAGTCACTATGTGAAGTTTCCAGAACGTATTCTAGTGCCTTTTTAATAGCATATAATTCACAACTATATATGGAGAACAAGGACGGTAACTTGTATTGGAGGACAATATCTCCACATATCACAGCACATCCATAGCGAATCTTGGATAATAAAAAGAAAAAGACAAAAGTAAAATTCAATCGGCGGAAATGAGATTTTTATGGAGAACTAAAGGATGTGCTAGACTAGACTTAATAAGAAATGAAACAATTAGAGAAGAGCTGAATATTTATAAATTATATGATAAAATTGAAGAAAATAAACATTATTGGAAAGAGCACATGAACCGCATGAGTGAAGAAAAAATACCACCATTAACTAATAAATATAAACCGCCAGGAAACAGAGACATCGGACACCCAAGAAAGATATGGGAGTAAAAAAGAATGCGAAGACAGAACAGGTGTAATGCATCGTTAAAAGTCATTTGAATATATATTTCGTGTAAGGGGTAGTTTAGTGTGAGGGTTTTCCTTGAAAATGTTTGTCATATCCTTGGAAGATGACAAACTTCTTTTGTTTTTTAGTTACGCTATTCGCATTATCGTACCCGAAGACGAGATTTCTAGTGAAATCTCATTATCGAATTGTTGAGTGGAATACAATAGTTCCTCTACCTACTGTAGGTGAATGGCAGAGAAAGTAAAATGAGTTTTATAACAAAATTTGTAATTTTCCTGGTACACCAAGGTACACCCTTTCGTAAGAAAATAGGACGTTCTATAGTGCCCGCAGTGTCGAGAATTACGAGCGCTAGCCCTTTTCTGAAGTTTTGCACTCATAATTGGTGTTTGCTTATACTATTTTTTGATCAGAATTCCGTAAACAGTGCTGTAGTTCACACTATTATGCAATTTAATGTGCTTACACTGTACTAGAACAGCATTTGCTTATTTTGTTCACCAACCATGAGAGATTGAAAACCACAAGGAGTATTCTCATAGAAAGTTGACTGTAGAGAGCCGTGTATGCCACTAGTTACGCAAATGTGACCATTGTGTTGAAGCACAACGTCGCCGTTGTGAATGGGACCCAGAGGAGGCTGTACCGCGCTCTCTCTCCCTTCAACCAACCGATCAGCTGTTGTGTGCGTGAAATGTCACTCAGCTGACATTGAGTCATCCTTTCTAATGTCAGCTGATACGGGCGCTTACCCTCTTTCCTGCCTCACGTTCTTGCGGCGGCACCATAGCGGAAGTATAACAATAAGGTTTTATATGTATAGTGTTTTTTTTCTCGACTGATTTTGTTTAGAGTGACCTTTATGGAAATGCATGTAAGGTATTTAAATCGCGGAAATGAAGCTGTATCTATTTACACAGTTATGGCAACAGTGTTTTCTGTGCCAACATTTCACTGCAATCCTACTCATTAATTATTCTATAAATCATGACAATTATTTCAAGTGGTTGTTTGCATTGATAGCTTATATAGTTAAGTCTGTAAAAAAAAGTATTTCATGGAGCGGAAAAATTACAAAATTTACTCTTAAAACATGTGAATTCATGTACCTTTTTCTCTGATACTACTTGCAGTACAGAATCACACTTTTGTATGCTTGTTCTTAGTATAATCAGCTATCTTCTGAACCTCAATTATTTAGTTATGCATATCAGTTCACTAGAAATTTAAAAAAGAAATTATTTGTAAAGTAAAAATGGAAAATTGCAATGTTGTTACTTTCTTAATATCGCTAATATACATTAAAAATTATAGTTGTGTTTTGAAAGTTTAACTATATGTTCTATACATGTACTGAAATTTTCAGCTCTCTACTCATACTTTCTGAGAAAAAGGTACATAAGTATCCAAAAATGTTGTTTTGAAAAACTGAATTTAAAGTTTGAACATTAAAATTTTGACATACTTCAGTACATTACAGGGTCGTAATCATCTGCACCTTCATTCCTGGATTGCTTCATCTTTTCTGATTGTCTTCTCTTAGTCCTGACCTCTTTTGTTAATTGCTGAACTGCTCGCTGGGCATGATATAGTCGTTCGTTGTTGAAAGATACAAAAATGTTCTAAAAAGGGGCGTTGCATGAGAGCTATAAAGGAATGCAGACTAGCATTTAAATGTCTTAAAAGCCTCTTAGCCCCCCAAAAGTATATATTTTCTGAAACTGTAAATAATAGAGGTTTTATTAGTACCTAAAACAAAAAATGTGATTTTTTACTATTTCAGAGTACCTTGTCCCCTCAACTAGTCGAAAATTAGCATGTACAACCCTCACATTATTAGCGTGTTTTCTGATGCAGTATACAGTTAATCAAGAAAGCATCCGTCTGCACTTTAAAAAATTCTAGCAGCCAAATTAATTGATGGAAAAATCAAATTTTTTGGACATAAAGATCAAATGGTAATACAGTTTACGTGTTTTGGCGGTTTTTCAGATAGTTCATTTTATCAGTTTTATGCCAAATTTAACTCTTTCGTACGTGGTATTTTGAAAATTATCTTACATGCATTGAGTGGAGCATAAAATAGGATTTTATTTGACGGAGGAATAAAATATCAAAATTGGGAATTTTCAACATTTTTGCCTTATTTTCGGCTCCCTTTTTACGACTTCACGAATTTATTTCTCCACCAGTCTTTTGTCGATGAAAGCATATGGATGTATGCACAAAACATGCTCTACCCACTGCGTAAAATATAATTTTGAAAGCACCACGCATATTTTTCAAAAACGTATGTAACTGGTAAAACAACTATCTGAAAAACTGCCAAACACGTAAACTGTATTACCATTTGATACTTATGTCCAACAAAATTAGATTTTTCCCTCCATTAATTTGGCTGTTAGACTTTTTACTTTCTCTACTACGTATAGTAAGTAGGGGAAGTATTGTATTCCACCCAAAAATTCGATACCGAGATTTCACCGGAAATATATGTTTTGAGACCCCCTGAATCCAAACAAAAGCATTTTTGGAAACATGTACATGTATGTGTCTGTGTGTGAACAGCATAACTCAGAAACGAACAGTCGGAAAACACCAAACTTGGTATTTAGGTTCAGTATCTTCCAGAGATGCGACACGAAGGTTTTCAAGAAAATTCCCCCACCCCAGATTACCCTTTACATGGAACATTTTTCGAAAATTTTAATTTTCTCAAAAATGGCTCTAACGATTTTGATTAAAATATCATATATTTAAGATATTTTCATGACAAATGAAATGTATATCTCGAATTTTCTGAGAATGTCTCCAAAAGTATTCTTCATTGTGAACGACTTTTGCATAACTGGTAAACCATAAGAGATAGACAAAATTTTACTACACAAAAAATGTAGATCGCGTTAAAATACACAATTTATGTCATATACAATTTTTTTTTGAGTGAACCATTTTCGAGATATTGCTTGTTATTCCCTTAAATTTTCCAATACTTGTACTTTTCTCAAATGGGAATTCGTTATTCATTTTTTTTGTCCCGGTAATGCAAAGAGATTGGAATGCTCCACACAGCAACCAGCTCTTAAAACATTTGACTATCGCTTAAAGCCTAGCAATTCCCCTTGCATCTACAAGAACATTAGCAATAAGATTAACATCTCGATTAACATGAAGCATATGGAGAATAAGCGTTTGTAAAAATAGTTTGTACAAGAGTAGAGAAAGTCATGTGAGTGTAACACATCAGATTTTTTAAACTGCGACGAATCCTTTCTTGAGTAACTGTCTGTAACCATTATTCACGTTACCCAGTACTGTAAATACGATGTATTTTATCACGACTCACTTTTTGTCTCCTGTCATCGGATATAACAACATAATAGATAAATGTACCATGTTAGCCTCTAGCTCCCGAGGACCCGGGTTCAAACCCGGCGAAGGGCGATGGATTTTTTCGGGCGTAAGAATCCTTAGCATGGTTTCCTTCGGAATGGAAATAAAGTCGGTGGTCCCGTGTCGTAGATTTACGGCATCTAAAAGAACCTCAAGCCTGATAAAGAGACTTCTGAGCAAATTTCCGGCCTTTCACGTCCAATATAGAATGGGACGCTAAGAACCAAAGCAATTAAAGTGCTCCATAAATAAAGCTCAATTTAATTTATTCATCCATTCATTCATTATCTGTTTGCCCTCCTCTTATGTAGGACTTACACCCCCCAGGACTTACAAGCGGGTGCCTTGGGTCAGAGGCCCGTCGAGGAGCAGACACTCATGGATCAGACAGAGCATCCAGGATGGGTGATCAGCCCGATGCCTGGTATGGGATGAAGGAAGTAGATGAAACGAAATGTTGGTGAAATGGATGAAAGGAAAGGTGGTGATGGAGCAGTTGGTGGAATGAATGGCGGGGGGAAGCGGAGAACCCGGAGAAAACCCGCCCAGACGCCGCTTCGTCCACCACAAATCCCACATACAGGTCTCTGGGATTGAACCCGGGCCGCCTCGGTGGGAGGCGAGCGGTCTAACCACTCGGCCACGGCGCCGCCCTCAATTTAATTTAATGTTAGACAAAACGGGGGACTTTAGATCGCCGCATTTGAAGGCACAGAAAACAATTTGTAAAAGGAAGTTATTACACGGTTCGCAGCGTCCTGGAAAGTTGGCATGTGTCAGGCTAGTTGGTTGATAGTTATTACATGTCTGGTAATTCGTACTGAATAAAAAACTGCATATTAAGGAGAATTACAACATTTTAACATTCTTTACCACATACATAGTAGGTGGAGAAGGTATTGCTTTCCACCCAAAATTTCGCCCCCTGAATCCAAACAAAACAGTTTTAGAAGGTCCGTGTCTGTCTGTGAACAGCATAACTCAAAAACGAAAAGTCGGATAACACCAAACTTGGTATTTAGGTTCAGTACCTTCTAAAGAATGCGACACCTCAAACTGCCCTTTACATGGAAGAGTTTTCGAAATTTTTTATTTTCTAAAAATGGTTCTTAACGATTTTGATTAAAATACCACGTATTAATGATATTTACATGACAAGTAAAATGTATATCTTGAATTTTCTGGGAATAACTTTAGAAGTCCTCTTCGTTCTGAAGGAATTCTGTATAATCTTTTGTAACTAGAGAACGTTAAGCTATAGCCGAAAACATATTGACAAGAAAAGTAGATCTATTTAAAACGCTTAAATTTTTTCAAATAACTTTTTCTTTGCATCAACCATTTCCGAGATATCTGTTTTTAATGGTTCGAATTGTTCATTACTGGTCTTTTAAGTCCTTTCAACATCCGTTGTTTCTAGGTATGTCGTATAAAACAGTATGGAATTTTGGCAGCGTATAACCTCCCGTTCTTAAACATGTGACTCCTTCCCTATGTATCTATAACGAAACGTTAAAGGTAACTATTTCTGCAAAAGATTGTTTGGAATAAAATGAAGTAGATAGAAAAATAAGCTTTAGTAAGAATAGTTTATATACCCACTAATAAGTGAGAGAGTGTAGGGAAAGTCATGTGAATGTCATCGGATTTTTTCCTCCTTAAAATCCCCTTCCAACCCTTGAAGTGATAAGTTTCGAATTAAATACAGAGGAGCTGTAATTACAGAGATAAGGTTGTTCACCTTTTTGTGACTGCAGTATCGGATTGATTTACTCCATCATAAGACTTCGGTAGCCCTCCCCCCCAAAAAAACTTTCAGCTATCAGTGACTGGATTCATTGTAAAATGGCTTGGTGATGCATTGGGCAATCAATTTTGAAGCCTACTGCAAAGTGTGCAGAAAAAAGTTTAAACTCGGTAATATGGAGCGCAGGCATCAGATGGGAGAGGAGGAGCTTTTAAAAATTGTGGTCAGGAAAATTAGGTTGACCTTTTTGTTGGGAACCCTGTATATTACCCGTCATATTAATAGAAGAGTAATTCAGGACCCAGGATTGGAGAATTCTAGATTGGATTTACATTTAAGAGAACAGAAATTCCTACTGTATTCCCGTTTCGAACCGGTCTACAGAGATATGATACTTCTGACATAATGAACACAGGAACTATGACTTAGATGCACTGAACCTCCATGAATTTTCTTCCATAAACTTACATCCTCGTAAGGGTTTGGGGCAACAAACTCGACAATCAGAGTTTCATTTTGAAACGAAGTCTTTCGAGATTCTCTTGGGACATGATATTTACCAGAAATCTTGAGGCTTAATCGGTTATAATGTGTTACTTTGGTGACTCGTTACAGTAAAGCGACGCATGCGCATAACATCGGCCACATGGTGTTAGTGCGTACGGTAACTTTAGAGTAGGTTCTGGAAAAACTATTGCAATTGTCCCACATTCAGAAATTCCTGGCTTCAAATCTAAAATGCATTTAAGTGGAATAATAATAATAACAACAACAACAATCCCTGCAATTATAGGGAAATACACTTATCTGTCTCACACTGCGGTCCCACATTCGAATGCCGATTGGATTAATTTGGCTCAGTATTTATTTGGAGTTTTTGTGGTCCTTTAATAAAATCAGTTAGCCTTAATGCTTTAGATTCCGGAGTGATGCGTGTATCGTCAGATTCCCATTCATTTCTTTAACCTGTATGGTCATCGGGGGCTTTCAGTTGACACACAACTGATGCTGGTATTACTCGTCGAACTGTTATGTTAACGTTAGTTTTTAATACTTCTTGCTATTAAGCACACTCGCATTCAGTATTCCAGGCTCTGCGGAGGTTAGGGAATGATTCTGGTTTAAGAAAATTTCCCCGACCCAGCCGCGAATCTCTGGGTTGAGAAGCCAGGACGCTGATCACTCGACTACATAAGCAGTCGTCAAATATTGTGTGGTTAAAAGGACGTTCACGAAGTGCGGACGCACATACTGAAAGTTATTATACAAATATTATAGGTACTGCCGCATTATTTGATGCATTTGAAAGTAAGATCGCTGTATTCTGTGTATATGATAATTGTTATTTCGCTTGAACCCGTCATACTATCAATTTACTTTGGTAACACAGTATTTACGTTACTCGGATGTTCCATTAAGCCCGGTTATATCAATATTCAAGTAATTTATATTTTCAAAGTATGTTATCGTGCAAAAATATTGTAGATCACCTTTTTGAACCCAGCGAGATGGTGTGCGACTCGCATTCTGGAGGTCCCGTGTTCTATTCCCCGGAGTTTTCCCGAGTCGTCAGGCGATTCCCTATCCCTTCATCCTTCACCCTTTACGTCTGTTACAGGGTTGGAAGTGTCGGCGATGGTGTTTCGGTACGGTGTGGCAGGGGAAAAGGATGCTCGGCTTTCGGCTGGTTGCCGAGGTAAACGGACCGCCCCTTCTGTGTGGCACGAGCGTCCCCGGTCTGCCTGTGCGACTGTCGGGGCGTCCCAATCTGAAACTGTATGGACCCTGTCATTGCTGTGCCGTCACTCCTGGTTCGTGCCTACTCTCACCTTTTCCTCCCTCCCCGGGGGCGTCGCTCTTGTGGGGATATAAGTACAGTATCCTCACTGGAGCAGTTTCGAGGTCCCTTCGATCATCAGGAAAAAAATCACCTTTTTGAACTGCTTTACAGAATGCTGTATATAAACACCGCCTTTTAATTGGTATGAATCGGCTCATGCACATAAGTAATACAAAAGTAGCTTGCTTAGGAAATTAGAAGCTGGGCAGTGCTTCCATTGAAAATATGGTGTTAACATTGTGTTTTGCACAATTATGAAGCTATAAAAGTATTGAGGCGCAGTCATGGCGCCACTGTTGTAACATTTGCAAGTCATTAAACTGCCACAAGCATAAAAGCGCTCGCTGGTGCAGTTGACTTTCGCTCACTCGATATAAACAATGTATGTCGACATATTTGACATGCAACTAATATTCCTAACGCTGGTTGTTGACCGTCTGTTGTACGTGCTAGGGGGCGCGTATAGGCGACTGACTTCACAGCTTCTCAAACTCTCGTATAAAGGGACTGCATTAAAATACCTATACTTACCTTTAAAGAATGTGCATTTTACGGTGCTCAAAATATGAACTTTGTAGCATTAAAACCTCCTGGAAAAGAGTGCAACGTTTTCAATTTTTTAAAAATAAATCTTGTATTAAGTACAAGATTATACTCAATATCAAGAAAATGGTCTTTAGATTTCTTCATCCACCATCAAAACTCTGATTGTGTTACACTCATATGACTTTCTCTACTCTTGTACAAACTATTTTCACAAACTCTTATTCTCCACCTATTTCATATTAATTGAGATAAACATTTGCAGAAACGATCTTTTGACATGCAAAGAGAATTACATTTTACACATAGCGACCAGTTCTAAAAATATTTGACTATCGCTTAAGGCGTACTATGTTCCCCTTGTTTTGTATTTGCAAGGGCAATATAGAAATACAGTAGCCTTTAAGTATAGACATATCTCTTAATAGCTGGTTACTAGGTGCAGCACCATTCCCTTTGCCACAGATTAATACTCTTTGCATATCCAAGACAAAAAAATGAATAACGAATTCCCATTTGGGAAAATAAGTATTTAAAAATTTGCCACTTAGAACACGCAAAACATTCTATCCTAATTTTAATTCCAATTGCTGCACCTTAATCTGTGAATATAAAATCGATTTATTTAAATATTTCAACTCCCATTATCTTTCTAATTAGCCACTGCACGAATGCTCGCGTACCTTTTTCTTAAAAATATGGGTTTTTTTATTCGCAGAACCTCAAAACGTGTATTTCCAGTGAAACCATGGTATCTAATTACTTTCTCTACTACGTATAGTAAGTAGGGGAAGTATTGCATTCCACCCAAAAATTTGATACCGAGATTTCACCGGAAATACGTGTTCTGAGACCCCCTGAATCCAAAAAAAGCATTTTTGGAAACATGTCCGTGCGTGTGACTGTGAACAACATAACTCAGAAACGAACAGTCGGATAAACACCAAACTTGGTATTTAGGTTCAGTATCTTCCAGAGATGCGACACGAAGGTTTTCAAGAAAATCCCCCACCCCAGACTACCCTTTACATGGAACATTTTTCGAAAATTTTAATTTTCTCAAAAATGGCTCTAACGATTTTGATTAAAATATCATATGTTTAAGATATTTTCATGACAAATGAAATGTATATCTTGAATTTTCTGGGAATGGCTCCAAAAGTATTCTTCATTGTGAGCGACTTTTGCATAACCGGTAAACCACAAGAGATAGACAAAATTTTACTACACAAAAAATGGAGATCGCGTTAAAATACACAATTTATGTCATAATTTTTTTTGCTGAGTGAACCATTTTCGAGATATTGCTTGTTATTCCCTTAAATTTTCCAATACTTTTTCTCAAATGGGAATTCGTTATTCATTTTTTTATGTCCTGGACATACAAAGAGAATATAATGCGCCACATAGCAACCACCTCTTAAAACATTTGACTATCGCTTAAAGCCTGCCATATTCCCCTTGCATCTACAAGAAAATTAGCAATAAGGTTAACATCTCGATTAACATGAAGCATATGGAGAATTTTCGTTTGTAAAAATAGTTTGTACAAGAGTAGAGAAAGTCATGTGAGTGTAACACATCAAATTTTTTAACTATGCAACTTTGCGTGTGTGTATGTGTATTATATAATATACACTGACTGCAGAAAGTATTCATTTCACTAAATGAAATATGCATATGACTCGCATTCGGGTGGTCCCGGGTCGTCAGGTGAATACTGGAATGGTGTCTTTCAGCCCCCGAATTTCATGTCCCTCCATTTCGTTCCATTCATCCTTCACCCCATTAGCTCTGTTTCAGGGTTGGAAGTGTCGGCGATGGTGTTTCGGTGCGGCGTGGCTCGGAAAGAAGATGCTCTCTGTCGAAATTTCTCCGTCCCTCGACTTTCGGCAGGTTGTCGGGGTAAACGAACCGCTCCTTCGAGCAGGGGGTCGCAATCTGGAAACTGTAGGGACCTTGTCATTTTTGTGCCGTCACTGCTGGTTCCGGCCACCTGTGTCTCCTCTCACCTCCTCCCTCCTGAGGGTATATAGGTACAGTAGGCACATGGAGCAGTGCCGAGTCCCTTCCGATCGTCAGGAAAAAATGGGAGAGAAAATTTTCATTTTTAAAAAGCAGTAAAATCAAACGGTATTACAGTTTGGTTTTTCTGCTTTTTGCCAAATTTTTCATTTTAGACTTTTATAAGTTTTTGAAACTGTGTAAATTTTTTTTTTTAACTTTTTAGGTGTAATGTTTTCATGCATTTAGTAGAACATTTTATATATATATATGGAAACTGGGAAAGACAAAGTGGAAGCCCTGGGCAAAGCGGAAATTTGTATTTCCTTTTTCTTTTTCCAGAGTTGAAGGATATCAGCACCGTCGAGCATGTGTTCTTGAAGTATCGGCACTTCCCACCTAACAGACTGAAGGTTGTTCATTTTGTGCGGACCATTGCTGATTTGTGGATGTTTGTTTTAATGAACTCGTTACAAATATGAAGTGCAAACCATATAGCAATCACCACAAATGTAGTTGGTAAATAACTATTTTATATAATAGACATAATCTTTAAAGTAGGTATTGTCTGTTTTATGTAGTGACTGATCTGCATTTTGTTTTATTAGATTAAACATTACCTACAGTTTTAAATCGAAAGTGCTTAGGGCAAAGTGGAAATCTTAGCTCTCAACATGTTCGTACTTCTTTCGATCGGGATGTATTTTCGGTAGCCGGTAGCACAACAACAATATTAACGGTAGTGTTGAGCAAGAATATCACCCCAGCTGAGAATTCCAATTCTAGAAAATATAATCCCATACCTGCACGAATGAATAATGCCCCAAATGATGATTCCATTCCTGTGGCGTGAAACTTGAGATACAGGCATATTTTGCCACAACTGTAAACCTAAAATAAGAAGAAGCAGCCCCAACGGAAAGCCTGGACTCAGTGGTGTGTGTGTGTGTGTGTGAGAGAGAGAGAGAGAGAATTATGTTCAGATGTTGAAGGGTTCGATAACGATGGAAATCACTGGGTACTCGAAAAGATTTAGGTTGTCGGTAACACTAAATTTCATGTTCTAATTATTAGAATTAGAATTTATGATTGAAATGCAAATAAACATAGTATTAAAATCTCTAAAATCCAATTTAAACCACTTTTTCACTTTACCCCATCTTACTTTCTACTTTCCTCTTAAGACCAGGGTAAAGTGGAAAACTACATGCTTGCATATAAATTTGCTTTCGGCTTATTTACCATCCCTTAATCACAGCACAGATTTTTTATTTCACAGAGAAGTCATCGCTTAATGTTTTGGGTTCTTCATTTTTTAATTTGAGATTTTTAGTTAAAATTAAAAATTAATTCCCTTAACATTTTCATTTTGCCCTTCCTTCCCCTATATAGGTACATATATGTAGTACCTGGCAATATTACTAAACATATGATCTAAACTGGTGCAGAATTAACGTACGTTAATAAAGAAATCCAACAAAAGTGCTGGAATCTCCTGACTTAGATAGCTTTTCCTTCGTCAGCACAAAACCCATTTTCACCGCAAAAGTTTCTCTATTAAAGATACGTGAAATAATTTTGTAAACACCACACACGAAAAAGTTAAGATGGTGCAATATTCAAGAAATTGTAAAAGTGACAAAATGTAAATTCTCGAGAAACGTCAGAACACACAAACTGTAATATCGTTTATGCTCGACCATGCCAAAAGGCAATATTTATACGGCTGGTAGCAGTACTTTAATGGGCCTCATTAAAGTACACCTGTTCATTAAAGTATTGGTATTCGACCAATCAGAAGTGGCCACGTAGCATTGTGAAAGCGCAAGTATCGATTATTCTGCGTAGTACCTACGTCTCACAACGCTAGCAACTTTGTTTGACACAGGTGCTACAAGGTCATTGTATTGTAACCATAGATAAAGGAATAACGATTGTAACACATCACTCAAACCAGAAACGAATACTTATGAAACCTTTAATTTAATTACGTGGTCGAGCATAAACAGTCGTATGATACTTGACTATAATGGTGATTAAAACGCTCGTATGATAATTATTAACCTCGCTTCGCTCGCTCGGTTAATAATAATACTCACGTTTTAATTACTACCATTATAGTGTCGTTGCATAATATACTATTGTTCATTCTGCATATTAAAAATGGCAATTTTCTCTCCGTTAGTTTAGCTGGTATTGAGATTATGTAGCGAAATGTAGCTGAAACATTAACGTACACTAAAAACGCGTTTTTCGGACCCTACTATATCGATTCTTTTGCTTACATTAGCACGATGTGGTCATGTGAACTGTGCCACTTGTCAGAGGTACATTTTTACAAGGGAATCTATCACATCGTAGTTTTTGTGACCTGATACAACCAGCCTGATGAGGGTGGAGGTGTTGTTTGACATTATCGTAACATGTGTTTTTACTTAAGTGGTAAGGTGTTTTCTGACATTCACGGTAGATTCCGTGATCACAGATGGTGTTTTTGCATGTTTGGCAATGGAGTTGTTTGTTTATTGGTGACACATGTGCAGGTTGAGTGACCGGGCGGCCTCCCCGACCAGCCACATGGAGCAGGAGAAGCGGATTCGGCGGGAGATCGCCAACTCGAACGAGCGACGCCGCATGCAGAGCATCAACGCGGGCTTTCAGTCGCTCCGTACCCTCCTACCCCACCACGAGGGCGAGAAGCTCAGCAAGGTATGTAGCCGTTCAACATTCATCAGATTACAGAGCCAAGTATCCTCTACTGCATGTATCTTTACTTCCTAGGCAAGCGAAGTTGGTAATCTTGGAAAGCCTCGATCGTCGGCAGAGTGCGAAAGGTTACGTAGTAGTTTGCAACCTGTCGAGCGCATAGAAGTAGAGTTACTTTAGACCTTAAACGTCCCTATCTCTTCCCAGCCTTAAAAAGAATGAGGGCATATTGTGCATGCAGTTGATAAACTAGCTGTCATAAATACAAGCGGCGATTGGCTAAAGTAATAATTAAAGATTTTAATTTAGCAAAACAATCAATGATGGGGGATGTATACAGTACAGCCATAACGTACGTTAAACCAAGGAGCGCAAGTAAAACGATTTCCTCAAGTGCCATTGACTTAACGCTGGTCTAATGTGTCTACTGTCTTCCACAGCAAAGAAAGTCCCCGGGGAATGAAGGGCAGAGGGGAAATTGCTGATTAGACACGGTCCGAACCCTGCCTACTTGCTTATGTTACACACCTTTATGACACACACGACAGCTCAGTTGAATAGTTTTACTCCTTGCGTAGCATGCGTTCTCCATCACACATTCACTGTCCTTGTCGCACTTTTTCCAAACAGATAAGGCTAGCACATTCCTGTCAGGGACTTTCTTTCCGTTGGCGAACAGTACATTAACTTTAATGACCTTGAAATATAGAGAGATTAGAGTAAATGGTGTAGAACAGCTATGTCATCTACTACCTGTCAGCGCAAATGCGCTCCTCGAGTGTTTAGCATGCCCATATTGCCCGTAACACAAAATGGTCAAAATACGTATGTGATTAGTGTTCAAAAGTATGAAGATTAGAAAATGTTTTATAAAAAGCTGTTTCTTTTGTGATGAGGAATAAGAATAAATTTGGTTCCCAATTACGAAACGTAACTTGACCCTCAAATGACCATCCATGGATGGTCCAGCCATTCATTGCGCTCTTCGTACACAGCCATTTAGTTTCGTCGTTGTTATTTGCAAAGTGCTGCTTTTCACAAATGTTGTTTACTTTTTTATGAGGAGTGAGAAAACAACGTAAAAAAGGTAGGTTCCCATTTTAAAAAATTAAAATGACCTCACAACGTCCTCCAAATAAAACACAACTAGTAGCATTTACTTTCCCCCATAATATCAAGCAACTTTTATTGAAGGCATTTTTTTTTTGTACAAAGCTTAGTTTTGGAGATATTGTACAGTCTCAACTTAAATGGTCCACCACCCTGTGCTTATATATTTAGTTTTGGATTATTAATTTGTGTATGGATAATGCATTTATTAACATTATTATTGTAACTCATACGTTATCACACAATCTATGTGAACAAATACAACTAAAAAACCAAGAAGAAAAACAATAATATGAAGAGTTCATTTCATATTCCCTTCGGACTTTGTGCACTAATACTTTCCTAATATAAGTACTACAGTATGCCTCTTAGCGCTTCACACCCGCGAGTACTGGCAAGGTCACAAAACCTCTAATTGACATCGCTGATGTAGAACAAGAGAAACATACCAACTGGCGCTTATCACCAGTCCAAAAAGAATAGCTTACTTTCCCCGATCTTAGTTTTTTCTGTAGTATTTATGTTTCATAATTGCTTCTGATTTATTTAATACCTTTAGGGTGCGTTTTATGGGGAAGTAGGCTTTCATAGGCGAAGCCGAACAGCAATGTGCGTCATATGGCAGTTTTTTTTAGAAAGTAAATGCATTTTTGCGATAAACGAATAAGGTTCTGGCTTCCATTTTGTCTCATACTCTCGTCCTTTTTACTGTGATATTCCACAAAAAGTAAATTACGTAGATAAATACATATCTCGCATTTGGCGGTAAATGCGCATTGGAAAAGGAAACAATAAAAGAGTTGATTTACGTTTCGATGTTCAGCAGTCATGATATAGGGTGTTGGAAATTCATAAAATGCCCTTCTTGTCATGAATAGGCTTAGGAATTTCCAAGCATTAAAGTCTGAACGAAAGGAAAAGGTTGAACCTGCAGGTGAACTGGACTCAACCCTTGTACAGACTGTTGGTGTTTGTACACCGACTCACCAGTTCGAGTTTACCTGCAGTCAGTGACTCTTGGACGCTGCTGTTTACATTCATTGTATTGACAATGGTTTGAGCGTAGATAACTGCTTAAGAATTCCTATGCCTGGTTATCAACATGTTTGGTAATGAGGAAATGTGTACATCACGCTCGCTTTCATATCGATCTCATTGCTGTAATAGTGAACGAATGCCTATCTCCCGATTCGAAGATTAATAGACTATGATGCACATTATCATAAGAGCCAGAATCTCAAAAACATGGTCATGTTACGACATATACATTAATGGTGATACATAATGCGTTTTGTAATAGTATTAGGAAACCGTTTTAGACCCCCAGAAGAATGTTTTCGTCACTGAAAAAAAGAAAAGGATGGTCGAAAGTGTTTTCCCAAGAGCTGGACGAAAACAAACGGGCTTTGGGTCAAAGAACTTGGTAAAACCAAATAAAATCGATAATGTTATGCCCTACTTGGATGCTTCGAGTGAGTGATCTACCGACCCAGTTGCGACTGTTTGAAGTGACCGCTGGCAAGGTTGAAACGCTTTGCATCAGCCCTTGATACACTTAACCGGTTTCTGCAATTGCAACACGTGTTTCTCAGTCTGTGATTCAATTGGCCTTCATGGGAAACACAGGCTTTTGACCGCCCGCCCATTGAGTCCATTGTTTTCACAGCTGTTGCAGCGACGCGAACCCAAGGCCGTTCAAGAGTTCCTTCACTTCCGCTCATATCGTCGCCGTGTTGCATTCCCATGATTTTCTCCACTCACTCTACTCTTTTCTACAAACTATTCCTACAAAATCTCATTTTTCCGTCTACTAGTTGTTAATCGTTATAAACCTTCGTTACACATTTGCACGTTCGTTGTAGGTATTAAGGATGCAGTGGGCTAAAGTGAGTCAGATTTTTAAAAAGCTGGTGGTTATGTGCCATGCTCTCTGCATGACCACGAGAAGAAAAATGAATAGCGACTTACTACTTGTGAGCCAAAAAACTACGAACCGGCTGTGCGGTGTTTTTCCTGTCCGCGTCCTCGGCGCTCGTTGCCGTCTGTCGCTATCATAGAAAGGCGCGGATGAAACCATACAACATTTTTAAAACTACTTTTAAAGGCTTTGCTTACCAACTTTATGAAAGAAAATGCTGAAACTGGCCACCGTCGTCGTCCATACATTTTTGGCATCTCTTTAGAAAACTATCTATCACTCGCCGTAGTTCATGTTGGGAAATTTCCTGGCGGATATTTTGTTTTAATTCTTCCGGGGTGTGTGGGTTTGTCTTGTACACTTTGTTTTAAGTTACCCCAGAGATAGAAATCGCAGGGGATTAGGTCGGGGGACCGAGGGGTCCACAAATATCTATCAATAATTCCGTCCTCAAACACTTTCATAAAGTTGGTAGGTAAGCCTTTAAAAGTAGTTTTTAAAATGCTGTATGGTTTCATCCGCACTTTTCTATGATAGCGACAGACGGCAACGAGCGCCGAGGACGCGGACAGGAAAAACACCGCGCAGCCGGTTCGTAGTTTTTTGGCTCTCTCTGTAGTAATAGTATCTGAAAATCAAACCAATAATAAATAAATCTCCTAAATGGTAACGCCACAACAAAGCTTATTTGACATAGATTGTGTGGTTTAAATGGAATCTATATTTTTCGTGTAGTAAGATTTCGTCTATCTCTTACGGTTTACCAACCGGGCGGGATGGCTCAGGCGGCAGCGTGGCCCGCATTTGGGAGAACCCGGGTTCGATCTTCGGCGACCGCACACTTTGACCCATGGGTTTTTCGCGGTTTCCCCGGGATCGACAGGTGAATGTTGGGATGGTTTCTTCTCTACCAGGATTTCCTTTCCGTCTTTTCCCTTTCATTCCGTTTCCTCATCTTTCAGGTGTGCTAGGTTTCGTGGTGTATGGCGGTGCCGGATAAATGCCGCGGATGCATGCTCACTGGAAAGAATATTCCTCATGGACACCAGAGGATTGCTTGACTGGTGGGTCGTTCATCGACACACGGGTCTGCGACTTTGGAAATGCTTGGAACTTCAGCGCGTCACTGTAGCCTGTCTGGCTACGGCCTGTAACCTCCTGTGTGGTTCCTTCACTTCCTTCCTCCTGGGGAAATGATAGGCAAAGTAGATCTCTGTACGTCGAGGTGTCCCCCTCAGTTGACCAGCTATACAAAAGTAATTCAGAATGAAAAAGGGCTTCAAAGGCTGTTCCCAGAAAGTTTAAAATATACATTTTGTCATGTATATGCCTTAACATACGGTATTTTACCAAAGGGTAGCCTGAGATGCGGCTATTTCCTTGAAAATCTTTGTGTCGCATACTTGGACGATGCTCAACTTATGGGTACAAGGAACTCTCACTTGGTCAAGAATCACATTTTTTGTTTTAGGCACTAGGAGGTTAAGAGGTTTTTTCACACACTTAAATGCTAGTCTGCATTCCTTTAAAGCTGTCATGCAACGCCCCTTTTTAGAACATTTTTGTATCTTTCAACATTGAACGACTATATCATGCCCAGCGAGCAATTCAGCAATTAACAAGAGAAGGCAACCAGAAAAGCTGAAGCAATCCAGGAATGAAGGTGCAGATGATTATGACCCTCGAATGTAGAAGTGTGTCAGAATTTTAATGTTCAAACTTTAAATTTAGTTTTCTCAAAGCAACATTTTTGGATACTTATATATCTTTTTCTCAGAAAGCATGAGAGGTAGAGCGCTGAAATTTTCAGTACATATACAACACATAGTTAAACTTTCTGAACCACAATCATAATTTTATAATGTATATTAATGATTTTAAGAAAGCAACAACGTTGCAAATTTTGCTCATTTTTACTTTTTTGACTTTGCAAATAATTTTTTTTTTTCAATTTCTATTGAATTGATATACATAACTAAATAATTGAAATTCAGAAGATAGCTGATTATACCAAGAACAAGCATGCAAAAGTGTGCTTCTGTATTGCAAGTAGTAGTAGAGAAAAAGGTACATAAATTCACATGCTTTAAGAGTAAATTTTATTATTTTTCTGCTGAAAGAAATAATTTTTATGGACTCAATTACATAAACTATGAATGCAATTAACCACTTAAATAATTGTCATGACTTACAGAATAGGCCATAAAATTTTCAGGAAAAACCATTGAGAACTTTAAGAGCAGTGATAATTTAACACACTTATGGTGTAATTTCCATGTATTCAGACTACCTTGTTCCCTTAAATATTAAGTTTGGCATTTAACGGATGTTTATTTTTGCGTTTTGCCGTTCATAGAAAAACACATAGAATCTTTTCCTAAAAATTATTGTTTGTTTGTTTATTTATTTATTGAATCATTCAGGGAACCTTAAAAAGTATATTTCCGGTGAAAACTTGTATGGCAGTTTGTGTGGAATGCAATACTCACCTCTACCTACTATAGATAAGTAGTAGAGAGAGTAAACTTAGTTTTAGTATCTGTAAAAAATAAAAAAAAAATCTGATGTGTTACACTCACATGACTTTCTCTACTCTTGTACAAACCATTTTTACAAACACTTATTCTCCATATGCTTCATGTTAATCGAGATATTAATCTTATTGCTAATTTTCTTGTAGATGCAAGGGGAATTGGTAGGCTTTAAGGGATAGTCAAATATTTTAAGAGCTGGTTGCTATGTGGGGTATTCCATTCTCTTTGCTTTACCGGGACAAAAAAAATTAATAACGAATTCCCATTTTAGAAAAAGTATAAGTATTGGAACATTTAAGGGAATAACATGCAATATCTCGAAAATGGTTCGTTCAAGAAAAAAAGTATATGACATAAATTGTGTATTTTAACGCGATCTACATTTTTTGTGTAGTAAAATTTTGTCTATCTCTTATGGTTTACCAGTTATGCAAAAGTCGTTCACAATGAAGATTACGTTTGGAGACATTCCCAGAAAATTCGAGATATACATTTCATTTGTCATGAAAATATCTTAAACATATGATATTTTAATCAAAATCGTTAGAGCCATTTTTGAGAAAATTAAAATTTTCGAAAAATGTTCCATGTAAAGGGTAATCTGGGGTGCGGGGATTTTCTTGAAAACCTTCATGTCGCATCTCTGGAAGATACTGAACCTAAATACCAAGTTTGGTGTTTATCCGACTGTTCGTTTCTGAGTTATGCTGCTCCCACACACACACACACACACGGACATATTTCCAAAAGTGCTTTATATGCATTCAGTGCACCTCAAAACTTGTATTTCCGGTGAAATCTCGGTATCGAATTTTTTGGTGGAATACAATACTTCCCCTACTTACTATACGTAGTAGAGAAAGTAATAATATAGAAGACGTAAACATTCTCTGTGCAGTGTGATAAACAAACCTGCCTTTGAAAACAGGTTAACCAAAGCATTGATTAATTCCAAAAGCACCTTCCGTAGGACGAGATGCCTTTATTTTGAAATTCGCTACAAGTGTGCTCATCACGAGTTACTACACAGACGCACAGTGACTCCAGAAAATATTCATCTCCACTTTTAAAAAAATTAAATTAAACATAAATAAATCCTATGGCGCTACCGCCAGCGAAGAACCTGGGTCTTCCAACCTGACTTCTTTATAGCAGCTAAATTAAAGGAAGAAAATTCAAATTTTTAATATACAGAAGAAGAAAAAACTTGGTTTGAAAATTGAAGTTAATTTTTTTTTCAACTGTTTCATGTCAGTCAGGAATTTATCAGCGGTTTTAATGAACTTCCGCATTAACGCTTCAATTTTTACAATTTCACAAATGTCTCTCTCCGTCAACTGTTTTAATCGATGATACAGCATCAGTGTTATTACGAGTAAAGGCTGGTTCACAACCACTCAAGAACGGGAATGCATATCGATGATCATATCGATCACAAAGGTGAAAGTCGATTTTGCGCATTGGGATTTAATTTGTTTTTAACTGACCAATGATATTTTTTCACCTACTACCAATTTAACCAAGCCAACATCAAAATTCGATAGAGTAAACATTATCTAAATGCATATCCATTACATTCCTGATCCCTCTAGTTGTGCCAAGCTTTCATTCCTTTACTTAATGCCATACATTAAAGTTGTTTATTCTTTTTTAATTTCCACCGGATTTTGCTGATCTTTGTAGCTTTTGCCATTGTTTTTAGGCAATAGCCAGTTTTGAGTTGCATATAAACAAACTACAAATGAGCCTTTCACCAGAGAAACCAACGCTCATTGGATTTGCGGGTGTCGGAATGAGGTTAGGAAGCATATTTACTATTAATTTCTTCCAGTTTCATGTTTTTAACTTGCGACTGTAGAGAGCACTATCGGCTGTTTCTTGTCACGGCTGCCTAGAATAATCTCTAGGGTGAAGAGTCTAATATGCCGTACCCGGGAACGAGAACGAGAAAGTTAAAAGTTGGGCAACTCTTCTTTCCCGTTCCCGGGAAGGCTTCCCGTCGATTGTGAACGCTCCCATTTGAATATATATATTTCAACTTTCTCGTTCTCGTTGGTTGTGAACCAGCCTTAAAACATTTGGACATATGGGTGTCGCGCCCTACCATTTGAGAAACACGTGGTATCAGAATATTGTATGGCCTGTGGCAACCAGATCTCCAGATTTTAATTCGTAGATAGTATCACTGAAGTTCTTAACGTGCAGTGGTGTTTACCCACATCATCATTGACCTTGTTTTGTGTAACAGAACTCCGTTGCTCTACACGATCACAGTCTAACATAGTTTCCTGTCTCTAGCATTTACCTATGTAAGTAGTAGTATTGCATTTCATACAATTTCACAGAGATTTCACCAGAAATGTGTTTTGAGGTTCCGTGAATCCCCACACAAGTCACTTTTACTTTCTCTGTCGTATAAATATACTAGGTAGAGGAAATCTTTTAGTCCCCTGAATAAAAATAAAACCTTTTTATTTCCTCTTTTACCTAGATATAGTAAGCAGAGAAAGAATGTATAACAGCCAAAAGTTCTAAATTGAGATTTAACCGGAGATACATGTTTTGAAATATCGGAATAAAAAAAGGGCAGTTTTTTGGGATAACGTCCGCGCGCGCGTTAGTTAAGCGACTAATAAAATGTAATCTTTAATTTTTTTTGCGAGTAGGAAACTTCTCTTCATTCTGAGTGGTTTTTTTAGCTGGTAAACAAAGTTTGTGAACTTGTTGTTTCATTTGTACCCCCCTTTAACTACATTGGTCTTATCGTCGGCCTTTCCAATTGGCAATGGTAAATTATTAGATCCTACACTCATTCATACTTATAGACTCTCGGGAGGATAGAAATTAATCTTGGCTAGAGAAAAATTCCCACGGCCAGGGAATCGAACCCGGGGCCCCTCGCATAGTAGTCAATTGCTCTACCGACTGAGCTACGGGGCCACCTCTTTGCTATTGGTTTGCGTTTTGTCATACTTAAATACAAGTCCGCATTCAGTTGTTTATCGCGATATCATGCAGTATGGAATTTAAAAGCCACTTATAGGGACCCTCTTTTAAAGAGTGTGGGTGTAAACCACAGATTTTTTTAATAAAACAGGTCGATTTGAGTTTCGAAGTGTGAGTTATTTTTAAAGCCGCTACAATTCTGGCTATTTTTAGCCGCAAACCTAGTTGCTAGAACCTGTAGATCTGAAGAAAATTAGCAAGTACTGGGTCACCATGATGTTGAAGCGTATTCAACCCAAAATAATGACAATGATGACAGATTTAAGGCCTTGTTTATACAGCACCCTGTAACAATAGAGCGCGGAACTCCGCTGCGTAGCTGGGCGGCCCGCACCGAATTGTGACCCACATTCTCTTATTTTAGTGCTTACTGGGGCTTCGTTGAGACACTACATTAAACTTCAAGGCTTCCCCCACCTATAGTCGGCGGCGGCATGATCAAAAACGTCTGTCTGGCCCACAACTTGCGTAACGAGGATCACAAGGTGGGAGAATGAATAAATGCTCTCCAGAAAGTGGTCGTCACAGGGGTCTAACGACACATGCTCTGATGTTTTTCAACATTCTTTGTTTGTTTATTTTATAAATTTTTGAAAGTTGCACAGATATTTCAGCTGTTTTGTCTGATCTCCCTATCACGTTAAATCATACACACATATGTCGGTGACATTGTCAGGTACCATAAAGAAATTATCTGTTACATTTACACGATTTTCACTACCCACTATCCTTTTTTATTTAAAACTATTGTTACAAAAGCCCATTAATCAATCCACTTCGTGTTAATCGAGATAAACGTTTGCAGAAATAGTTGCATTACATATTTCGTTGTGGATACAACAGGGATACAGGAAACAAGCGAAAGTGTGTCGCATCTTCGGTATATGCTGCAGTTAAAGGTACTCTGAAATGGACAAAAATCACATTTTTTGTTTTAGTCACTGATAAAAATCTGTATTATTTCCAGTTTCAGAAAATATATATATATTTAGGGGTTAAAAGGCTTTTAAGACATTTAAATGCTAGTCTGCACTTTAAAGCTGTCATGCAACGCCCCTTTTTAGAACATTTTTGTATCTTTCAACAACGAACGGCTACATCATGCCCAGCGAGCAGTTCAGCAATTAACAAAAGAGGCCAGGACCAAGAGAAGACAATCAGAAAATCTGAAGCAATCCAGATGAGTATGACCCTGGAATGTACTGAAGTGTGTCAGAATTTTAATGTTCAAACTTTAAATTCAGTTTTCTCAAAACAATTTTTACTTTCTCTACTACGTATAGTAAGTAGGGGAAGTATTGTATTCCACCCAAAAATTCGATACCGAGATTTCACCGGAAATATATGTTATGAGACCCCCTGAATCCAAAAAAAGCATTTGTGGAAACATGCCCTGTGTGTCTGTCTGTGAACAGCATAACTCAGAAACCAACAGTCGAATAAACACCAAACTTGGTATTTAGGTTCAGTATCTTCCAGAGATGCGACACGAAGGTTTTCAAGAAAATCCCCCCCTCCCCAGATTACCCTTTACATGGAACGTTTTTCGAAAATTTTCTCAAAAATGGCTCTAACGATTTTGATTAAAATATCATATGTTTAAGATATTTTCATGACAAATGAAATGTATATCTCGAATTTTCTGGGAATGTCTCCAAAAGTATTCTTCATTATGAACGACCTTTGCATAAGTGGTAAACCGTAAGAGATAGACAAAATGTTATTACACAAAAAATGTAGATCGCGTTAAAATACACAATTTATGTCATATACATTTTTTTGTTGAGTGAGCCATTTTCGAGATATTGCTTTTCTCAAATGGGAATTCGTTAATTCATTTTGTTTATGTCCTGGACATGCAAAGAGGATGGAATACTCCACATAGCAACCAGTTCTTAAAATATTTGACTATCCCTTAAAGCCTACCAATTCCCCTTGCGCCTACAAGAAAATTAGCAATAAAGTTAACATCTCGATAAACATGAAGCATACGGAGAATAAGCGTTTGTAAAAATAGTTTGTACAAGAGTAGAGAAAGTCATGTGAGTGTAATACATCAGAATTTTTTTTTTTACTGATCTTTCTCAATTCGAATAGACAAAAATGGCATATATAGATTAACATAATTAAGAAATATGACTCAAAGAAGAAGCATTTTATTCATAAAGTTTTTCGCACTGTATGCTTCATACTACAAGACTTTTGTATTTATTAATCAAACTGTTTAAATCTATTTCAAAAATAACATTTCGATGTTACATGTCAAAGTGTTTGCACCAATCTCTCACTGCAATATGTAAAGATTAATGTATATTAAGACACAATTTGGGGGCAAATGACACATTCACTTTTAACAGTGGCTTATGTAAATTATATTGCTGCCTAATGCCAAGCATTATATTTATTATTTAAATATGCAATTAAAACTAAATTTATTTAAAATATTAATTTACGTAACATTTGTTCGTTATCTTTCTTTTTGGGATATGATATATCTTCAACTTCCGAGTCTAGTGATGATTGTGTCATTTAGGGCTCTACAGGGATTGTGAATTTGGCGTTCTCTTCCACCATTTTTGTCCAAATTCTGCGCCCATTGTTATGGGTGAGTTCGCATTGGTAATGTGTGAAGAAGCTAATTTTGGAGTTCAAATGTACCTATAGAGCACTTATGTGAAAGAAAATACGCGAATTGCAATCCAGTGTGAGTGGGGGTTTTCTGGAGTTCAAGATGTTTATTCGATAGCTTTAAGGCTTTTTTACTTTCTTTACTACGTATAGTAAGTAGGGGAAGTATTGCATTCCACCCAAGAATTCGATACCGAGATTTCATCGGAAATACATGTTTTGAGACCTCCTGAATCCAAAAAAAGCATTTTTGGAAACATGTCCGTGTGTGTGTCTGTCTGTGTGTCTGTGAACAGCATAACTCAAAAACGAACAGTCGGATAAGCACCAAACTTGGTATTTAGGTTCAGTATCTTCCAGAGATGCGACACGAAGGTTTTCAAGAAAATCCCCCCACCCCAGACTACCCTTTACATGGAAGATTTTTCGAAAATTTTAATTTTCTCAAAAATGGCTCTAACGATTTTGATGAAAATATTATATGTTTAACATAATGTCATGAGAAATGAAATGTATATCTCGAATTTTCTGGGAATGTCTCCAAAAGTATTCTTCATTGTGAACGACTTTTGCATAACTGGTAAACCATAAGAGATAGACAAAATTTTACTACACAAATAATGTAGATCGCGTTAAAATACACAACTTATGTCATATACATTTCTTTTGTTGAGTGAACCGTTTTCGAGATATTGCTTGTTATTTCCTTAAATTTTCCAATACTTATACTTTTTCTCAAATGCGTTATTCATTTTTACTTTCTCTACTACGTATAGTAAGTAGGGGAAGTATTGCATTCCACCCAAAAATTCGATACCGAGATTTCACCGGAAATACATGTTTTGAGACCTCCTGAATCCAAAAAAAGCATTTTTGGAAACATGTCCGTGTGTGTGTGTCTGTGTGTGTGTGTGTGTGTGTGTGTGTGTGTCTGTGTGTCTGTGAACAGCATAACTCAAAAACTAACAGTCGGATAAACACCAAACTTGGTATTTACGTTCAGTATCTTCCAGAGATGCGACACGAAGATTTTCAAGAAAATCCCCCCACCCCAGACTACCCTTTACATAGAACATTTTTCGAAAATTTTAATTTTCTCAAAAATGGCTCTAACGATTTTGATTAAAATATCATATGTTTAAGATAATGTCATGAGAAATGAAATGTATATCTCGAAATTTCTGGGAATGTCTCCAAAAGTATTCTTCATTATGAACGACTTTTGCTTAACTGGTAAACCATAAGAGATAGACAAAATATTACTACACAAAAAATGTAGATCGCGTTAAAATACACAACTTATATCATATACATTTTTTTTGTTGAGTGAACCGTTTTCGAGATATTGCTTGTTATTTCCTTAAATTTTCCAATACTTATACTTTTTCTCAAATTCGTTATTCATTTTTTTATGTCCTGGACATGCAAAGAGAATGGAATGCGCCACATAGCAACCAGCGATAAAATATTTGACTATCGCTTAAAAGCTACCATATTCCCCTTGCATCTACAAGGAAATTACAAATAAGATTGACATCTCGATATCTCGATTAATATGAAGCATATGGAAAATAGGCGTTTGTAAAAATAGATTGTACAAGAGTAGAGAAAGTCATGTGAGTGTAACACATCAGATTTTTTTTATGTCCTGGACATGCAAAGAGAATGGAATGCGCCACATAGCAACCAGCGTTAAAATATTTGACTATCGCTTAAAAGCTACCATATTTCCCTTGCATCTACAAGAAAATTACCAATAAGATTGACATCTCGATATCTCGATTAACATGAAGCATATGGAGAATAGGCGTTTGTAAAATTAGATTGTACAAGAGTAGAGAAAGTCATGTGAGTGTAACACATCAGATTTTTTTTTTACAAAAGCTCGTGGCTAGGATAATGAATGGGGCCATTCACAGTGATTCTCGTTATCATGAACACTAACGTCAAACCTTGCAATCTCCAAGCTTTCATGTTCGCGTTAATGTGATTCGAGAGGGGGCAGACACTATCACATTGTATAGAAACAGAAAAGAGGAGAAATTAGCCATTTGGTGAGAAATTAATTACTTTATTTGAAAATCATCGTTGTCTTTATGACAAAATGCATAAGTCTTACCCTTTTCATTGATGCATGGAAAAATATATAATACAACACAAATACAATTAGTAGCAACATAAAATGTAGTGCTGCATGACAGTTAATCCCGCAGCCTCCATCTTTAATCGCTGTAACACTTCAATTGCTTTTGTTTTGACGTTAACGTTTTGCTGGCATTGTGAATGGCAAGGCGAATCTTTGTGTTCATGCGTACGTTTGTCCTCGCGTTTATGGTAATGTTTATGTGTGAATGGCCCTTTACTGAGCCCGGCGGTGCTGTTTACTATTTGAAATTATCTCATTGCTGCTTGCACCTATGATTAATTATGCAGTGATAGTGCACGTACTTAAAACGGTTTCGGAAAACAAAGGCCGAGGCAGCTGGTTTCAACGTGCACGCCGCAAAATCTTAAGGAAATTGTACGGGTGGCGTCGAATCGTGAGTAAATTGAATTTAATCGCTTTGGTGAAAATAATCCCACAATTCAAAAATACTAAATTTTACTGTATTCCAGAAGAAGTTAAGGCCTTGACATCATACAAAATGCATTCATCTCCGTTAATTGCCAAACAATGTCATTGTTTTGGAGGCCTTCTTCACAATTAAAATTAACGATGTAATGCGTACTTATTCAATGAGCAGACGAGCTGTTTGCTTCAATAATTATGAATCAAGGACACCATATGCTATGCTTAACCTTTTATTGGGTCGTGAAGTATTTTCATTTACTTTTTGCGAAAAATGGTTTCAATAACACATTCTGGTAATAGATATACAAGAGTATACAGGTAACAGCTGATCGATAAACGTCGAACTTGTTTGTGCTTACCCCTATGCTCATGAGAAACAAAAGAACGATCACTTAGCATTTTTTTAATGTGTATTGCTTAAATTGTTCGAAAAGGTCAAACGAAAATCAGCGGCTATTTTGGAATGGCACGAAAAATCTTATTGGTCTTAAATTATGCATTTTAATGAGTAATATATTTCTCCAGCTGCAAGTACTTTTCGTTCTTGAATTATGCTTCTCTCCCTCACACATACACATGGGTCGCTTTGACTTTTTAGAGGACCTTTCGTCTTATTTTTTGGGGTTCGAGTGTATTACTTCCTATGCCTTAGGTAAGTAACTAAGACATCCTCTTCCGAATGTGGAAGGGGTATTTTCAGCAAGTTTTCCCTACAAGTGCTTCTTTACCTGGAAAAAGATTAATTCGTTTGGAATTTTCAAAATATGCTCTTGACATTTATTAACATTTCAGGAGTTTGAGGTGTTGCTAACACATACAAATGCCTTAACATCATGAATTTTCTGTTAATGATTGTTATTCTTTATCTCATGTAGCAGGAAAAGAAGAAAGTTGAACAAATACCGCTGTCTCGATCTCTTGCATGTAACAAACATCTATAAATTACCTGTTTTGAAAGCATCTATAAGTAGAATGCGGGATTGACATAAAACATAATGAACATTCGTTTGATCATTCCATACACTTCCCTAGATTGATCAGAATTCAGAAAGCTTAAAGCTTTCACTTTCATTGTTGTATTTGGCGTGCCGGTGACGCCGCAGAGACCGGTCACTTACCTCACTGCGCCTCAGTGTGCACTGGCTCAGATGTTCCTTGTACTCGTATCACAACAGGTTTTCATTTTCGCAGCATCCCTAAAATAGTAGCACCCACGCTGTCTGCACATGAAAGCAAAGGTCACAAGCAAAGTGATGAACAATCTGCTTTTAAGTTTTCTTGGTGTTAGCAGGATACTTAAGCCTTTATCGTAGTTACATACTTGCCAGCTTTAACGGTTTCCCCGTAAAATGTACGGTAGCTGAGGCCTCTTTACTGCTCTACGGTAAAGGAGGCGTTTTTTCCGGCGTTGTAGACAGATTCAGTGTTAAAGATTTTCACTACAGACATGACAAATATTAAATTCTATTGCATTATATTGTAACTTAAAACTACAGACTGGATGTAACGTGCTAATTTGTATACAAATGATGCTATGATAGGCCATAGCTTAATCTGTGTGTCCATCCTTCATCCGATCACTGGGCTGCAACAAAATGCTTAGCATGTGGATTTAAAATTTGATTGCACCATTAGTGACCTCTAGTAACCACAAGTAAATGTGCGCGAACATTCATTAATGGACGACGAGAGTTGTAAAGTCAACTCCCTCGCGTAAATTCAAACCCTGCGGAGTGCGATGGAATTTTTTTCGGGCGTAAAAAATTACCGGCCTTTCACGCCCAATATAGAATAAGACGCCAAGGACCACAGCAGTTAAAGAGTGTGAATAAATAAAATTCAATTCATTTCTCACGTAAATTGATTCTTATTGCGTTCTATTTCTGCGGATTTAAGTTCACATTTTGACAGCTTTTGTTTATAATTTGTTATGAAGCTAAAATACGGCCCAGAAATCTGTATATAGCCTAGGGAGTGGTGTGCTTTGCGTTAATACGTGGTTTTTTTTATGGTACCAGTAGGATTTTTATCAATCCGATACTTAAAGGGTTCTTAGAAAACGGAATTCCCGTTGAGTCTACTTACATGCAGTTTTTGTTCATTTACTGCACTGAACATTTAGCCATCATAAATTTCAGGCTTTCTAGATGTCTAAAAATCTAAATCTGCAAAAATTATTACGCGTTGATGATCGAGGGAAAGGTTTACGGTTTCAATTTCAGGAAGTTGGCAATTACATATTTGTAGTTATATCCCAGAGCTGCCCAAAAAATGTTACGCTAATGTCCTTGGTAGCCACTGCTCCAGGAACTACCATCGTATTTTCTTCTCACACTGGACGATTGCGCGTTTATCTTCAGATGAAGGTTTTTGTGATCTCTTGCAGCAGAGATGGGAGGTCCTTGATGTTGAATGAACGGCCTTGTTAACTTGTGAGCCACTTCGTGGGTTGGATCACGTAAACGAATGTCAGAAGTGGGTCCTGCGATTCTGGAGATAACGAACCGATGTCCTAATTACTGTTCTTGGCATGCCGAACATTCCAGTGATGCATGTGACTTACTTCATGTGATGAATAGTTTAAAATCTGAAGATTGCTGGTCTGGAAAATCTTGAGAAAATTATTAAAACTGAGACGATTCTCATGAATTTGTCGCTTTTTCAGCACTTAATCTGATGTCGAATTAAATAATAGTGCTGGTCAAAATTAAATGAAAAAATCTTATGCTACACCACATGACTTTCTCTACTCTTGTACAAACTATTTTTATAAACGCTTATTCTTCATATGCTTCATGTTAATCGAGATGTTAATCTTATTGCTAATTTTCTTGTAGATGCAAGGGGAATTGCTAGGCTTTAAGCGATAGTCAAGTGTTTTAAGAGCTGGTTGTTATGTGGCGCATTCCATTCTCTTTGCATGTCCAGGACATAAAAAAAAAAGAATAACGAATTCCCATTTGAGAAAAAGTATTGGAAAATTTAAGGGAACAACAAGCAATATCTCGAAAATGTTTCACTCAACAACAAAATGTATATGACATAAATTGTGTAGTTTAACGCGATCTACATTTTTTTGTGTAGTAAAATTTTGTGTATCTCTTATGGTTTACCAGTTATGCAAAAGTCGTTCACATTGAAGAATACGTTTGGAGACATTCCCAGAAAATTCGAGATATACATTTCATTTGTCATGAAAATATCTTAAACATATGATATTTTAATCCAAATCGTTAGAGCCATTTTTGAGAAAATTAAAATTTTCGAAAAATGTTCCATGTAAAGGGTAATCTGGGGTTGGGGGATTTTCTTGAAAACCTCCGTGTCGCATCTCTGGAAGATATTGAACCTAAATACCAAGTTTGGTGTTTATCCGACTGTTCGTTTCTGAGTTATGCTGTTCTCACACACACACACACACACACACACACACACACACACACACACACACACACACACACGGACATGATTCCAAAAATACTTCATTGGATTCAGGGTGTCTCAAAACATATATTTCCGGTGAAATCTCGGTATCGAAATTTTGGGTGGAATACAATACTCCCCCTACTTACTATACGTAGTAGAGAAAGTAAAAATGGTAACTCAAGCTAATGTACACGGAATGGTTGTCATTGCACAGAGAGACGCAAAACTGCTTGTGTAAATGTAATTTCAGAAGCAATTCCTCAAGTTTGCATTCCTTAAATGCAGCTCTTAGCGTCCCCCATCACACAAACGAGCTAGAATAATTTGCTCCTTGCAGGAAAGACATGCAGTTAACCGAAGAAATCTTAAATTAATAAAAACTAAGCAATCAGCGCACTCTTGATGATACAGTAGGATTGTTTCCGGTTCGATCCTCCGTCCAACCAAAATGATTAGGATGATGGCCTCATAAGATTGTTCCTCTTAGGCTGCTTCGCCACAGGAAAATCCAGCTTTAAGAAAATAAAACACATTTTACCAGCTTGTAATAAGCCATTTTATGCGCCCTGCAAATCTTAGCCTAGTGTTACGCCTAGTTTAGAAACGTTACAAATTACCAAATAAATGTTTACGAGGGGTTATACAATTTCACTTCATCGGCGACCATTTACTCATACTCGATAAAATATATTCAGATCTAACAGGTTGCAATTGGATGGGCTTTAACCTTTTCCCTGAGATATATTTTATAGTTGTTGGGGTGCCGAATCCAAAGCATACTACTCTTTAGACAGTGGCTCGAAAATTCCTACTGCATTTATAAAATTGTTGATTCGTTCTCTCATACTTGTATTTCAATCTCCCGAACTTCCGATGATAAAGACGATCAGATTTTTCAGCAAATAAATAGATTTCATGGCTTTAAATATGTATTGGGCAGCGATGATTTTTTACTGTCGGTTTTCTAAGTGCAGTTCTGCTTGTCTGTAATTTTAATATACAATTATTAAAACGAAAGGGATAAATATGAAAATAAGTGATTCGGAAATGGATTCCGACATAGAAAGTACAGCGGAAGCTGTAATGAGACAAAAATCAGAGAAGTTATACGATATTAAGTAAATAGTTGGAATTTGTTTTCAATATTTCTAATTAGCATGCTTAAGAGTATTTATTTTACGCATATTACGATAAGATACAAAAAGCAATGACATTTGAATAGTAAAATGAGAATTGAAAATTCGTTATTATGAAACGACCGTCTGAAAGTATGAATGAATTTGGTTCAGAACTTTAATAAAATGGCTCAGTGTATATAAGAGGTGGAAACTTTGCTTGTCTTCCGTTGGGGGAAGGCCTGTGTGGTTCTATTTTCGAAGCTTCTACTCACTTCCGGCGACGAAAACGTACATTCCTGTTTGATTCATCCTCTACAGTACGGATTCAAGGTATCTTAGGAGCCTTATGAAATAAATTGCCTTTAATGCAACCGATATATTAAGTGTAAGAACGTGTAAGAATCTTATCTTTAGGAACGCATTTACGACCACATTCCTTGAGTAGAGCTAGGGGATGCCTAAAAAGTAACGTAATGAGAATTAGAAAGTAAATACGTTAACCGGCCACAGTTATTCTACATAATTGCCCATAAGTGACCTAGTAGAAAACTGACACTCTTATTACCGCTGGCATTTGTGCTTAAACGCCAGTATATACTACTATACTGTCCCTCAAAATAGCGCGGTGCTACCTTTGGAGATAGAAATAACTGCTAGGTGATTTGTGCCTTGTTACCAACTTCATTTTTACTGTCTCTATCACATACCTGGTAGGTAGGTTCCACCCAAAAGTTAGATACCGAAATTTCATGTTTTGAGGCCCCTGAATCCAAAAAAGAGCATTTAGAGAAAACAATTTGACGTGTTACACTCACATGACTTTCTCTACTCTTGTACAAACTATTTTTACAAACGCTTATTCTCCATATGCTTCATGTTAATCGAGATGTTAATCTTGTTGCTAATTTTCTTGTAGATGCAAGGGGAATTGCTAGGCTTAAAGTTATTTTCAAATATTTTAAGAACTGGTTACTATGTGGAGCATTCCATTCTCTTTGCATTACCAGGACAAAAAAAATGAATAACGAATTTGAGAAAAAGTATAAGTATTGGAAAATTTAAGGGAATAACAAGCAATATCTCGAAAATGGTTCACTCAACAAAACAAATGTATATGACATAAATTGTGTGTTTTAACGCGATCTACATTTTTTGTGTAGTAAACGTTTGTCTATCTCCTATGGTTTACCAGTTTTGCAAAAGTCGTTCACAATGAAGAATACTTTTGGAGACATTCCCAGAAAATTCGAGATATACATTTTATTTGTCATGAAAATATCTTAAACATATGATATTTTAATTAAAGTGGTTATAGTGATATTTGAGAAAACTAAAATTTTCGAAAAATGTTCCATGTAAAGGGTAATCTGGGGTGGGGGGATTTTATTGAAAACCTTCGTGTCGCATCTCTGCAAGATACTGAACCTAAATACCGAGTTTGGTGTTTATCCGACTGTTCGTTTCTGAGTTATGCTGTTCACAGACACACACACGGACATGTTTCCAAAAATACTTTATTGGATTCAGGGGGTCTAGAAACATGTATTTCCGGTGAAATCTCGGTATCGAATTTTTGGGTGGAATACAATACTTCCCCTACTTATTATACGTAGGAGAGAAAGTAAAAAAGGTCCGAAAGTCCGTGTATGTGTCTGTCTGTCTGAACGCATAAATCGGATAAACACAAGCTTGTTATTTAAGTTCAGTGCCTTCCAAAGATGTGACACGAAGATTTGCAAGAAAGTCTCCCCACCCCAAGTTATCCTTTACATGGAAGATTTTTCGATTTTTGTTTTATTTTCTAAGAATGGCTCTAATGATTTTGATTAAAATAACGTATATTAAAGTATTTACATACAAATAAAATGTATATTTTACATTTTCTGGGAAGAGCCTTTGAAGTCCTCTTCATTTGAAAGGAATTTTATATTATCTTGTATAACTGGTAACAGTTAAGCAATAGACGTAAACGTACTACACAACGAAAGTAAATCTCTTTAAAGCACACAGTTTATTTCAAGTGGCATTTTGGTGGCATCTGCCACTTCCGAAATATCTGTTGTTTATTTTTCGAATTTTCAATACTTGGACATTCTTTTAAAGTCCTGTCGATTTCCAATTGTTTCTCGCGATGTCATAGAAAGAGTATTGAATTTTAAGGACAGCGTATAGCGTCCAGTTCTAAAACATTCGAACTATGTCGTTCCCTTTGATATATAACGAAATGTGTAATGTAGCTATTTCCGGAAAGGTGTATCTCAGTTAAAATGGAGTAGATAAGAAAATAAACCTTCGTAAGAATAATTTGTATACCACTAATAAACGATAGAGGGTAGAGAAAGGCATGTGAATGTATCAGTCAGATTTTTTATTGTATTATACATAGTGTTATTTTGTTAGGTGATGCATTTAGCGCTTTGTAAAATCCTGCCAGAGCTGTTTGTGTGCGTCCAATACAAAGTATTCCAAGTTGCTTATAATAACACATCTTCTGTTCCCCTTCTAGCCCTTCCGATTAGTCTGTTCATGAAGTGTAAAATGAGTAAACCCACGATAATCACGTAACATGTAATTTATGCGAAAGGAAAATATGTTTGTGTGATTCTGCGTCAGTAGTTTTATATATCGAGTGGCTAACATTTTAAATTAGAAATCTCATTATTTTAATTATTAAGGTATAGTACTATGCCTAATTTATATTTTCGATCACAATGCGCTGTTATCCAATCTATGTATTGCAGAGTAAAATATCTGTAAAGGCGCACACACCAAAATGTTTTTCGTTAACTTTTTTAACAAAGAAAGTTCGTGAACATTCTGTTAGTAAAAACATCATAGTCAACAAAAATTTCTAAAATGTGGTGAATTAAATTATTAATTAACGTAAGGTGTTTTAGCTAAAAACTTGAACTTGGTCATTCGACCGTCATATAGAATACGATTCTTTTCTTTTCGGTCAGCCAAGCTACTTTATGAGAACTTTGCGTGGAAATAACAAGCAATATCAACTTGGTTGGAAATGATGCTATCTCATGCTACAACGAAAAGTTACAGCATTAATACATAGAACTGTATCCCATTTTGTCAGCTTCCAATTCGAAGGCACGTATATAAGGAGATAACATGGAAATGATCTGCAAATGCAATTTACAAATACAATGTTCAGGAGCTCTATCCAGCCGCTTGCTCTTCATTGTTCTGAAGCAGAAAAAGAGCTCCAAATTTTGGTAAATATGTAATGGTTCATCTCAAAGTTTAAAAATGCGACGTAACCTTTAAGCTTGCAGTGAGGGATGCTTGGTATAAAATAAACGTGCACTTGTGGCTCAAAGCATTTGACAAATCTGAAAGTCTACTCGATCATGAGTTCATAACTTACAAATTCATACATAAGTGTATTAATTATTACTATTAATTTGTAAACTCTTCGTCTGTATTAAATTGTGTCTAGCAGCTTCTGCATCTCCGCTTCTCTTAGTCTTGTCAATAATGTCGTATACTGTAGCAGTGCTTTCTTCTACCCGACCCTGTCCGCTGTAACCTTAAACAGGTTGCTTCGGTGTGGACTGAAATGTTGAAGTTAAAAGACTTCTTGCTATCAGTAAAGAGGATTTATAATCAAGGTTGTCATGAACACCAACGTTACTGGATGTCCAGTATGCCCATAGCTCTCTATAGGCTGCATTAGTTTAATTTTTATTATAAATTACGACACCGTATGGACCATAATTTCACATTTTAACAGTTTATCCATTTTAAACCGGTAAGCCGTAAGAGATGGACGAAATCTTACTGCACAAAAATATACATCTCATTAAAGCATACAGGATATCTTTTATTGGTTCAAATGATAAATCGCTATTCGTTGTTTTCTCGTGGTCATGCAGGGAGCATGGAATGTCAAAACCATATCGTAGCGATCCGCTTTTTTAAAATTTTGACTATCGCTTTAGCCAACCGTATCCTACAACCCCCATCCCCCGTCGTCCTCCGTGGTATAGTGGCTACCTCTAGTTCCGGAGGTCGCGGATTCAAACCCGATGGAGTTTTTTCGGGAGTAAAAATCCTTAGCATGGCTTCCTTCTGAAGGGAAGTAAAGCCGGTGGTTCCGTGTCGTAGATTTACGACACGTAAAAGAACTTCAAGCCTGATAAAGAGGCCTCTGAGCAAAATTACCGGTCTTTCACGCCCAATATAGAATGGGACGCTAAGGACCACAGTAGTTAAAGAGCGTCCATAAATAAAACTCATTTACTCCCCCCCCCCTTGTCCTTTAGCCTTGTGGAGCCATAGAGCTTAAATATACCCGACATTCATCTTTACACATTTAGGGGGAAAACCAGCAAGAAAACCTATCCGGATAAATCGCCCTAACCGAGATAGGTACCTCTAGAATGTGAGGCAGACACTACCTCAACACCACAGATGTGGGCAATGAAATGTTTAAATGCGTAATAAAGGTATCTAGATTAACAAGAAGTAAACAGAAATATAAACTACTGTAAGAAGAGTGAATATAGAAAGTCATATGAATGCTACACATCAGATTTTAATGACCCATTTCTTGGTAATCAGTAAAGAACAATAATAGATGCCTACCGCGTGGACCGTCGGGAACACGCTACCAAATGATCCTTCAAGTCAAGGTGTGTTCAGCTGATGGTTGGAAGAGTACAGACTGCTTCTAGGAAACCGACTATTTGTGTCAAGTTGTCCCACATGTGACAGCCTAGTGGTGACCTCGTTTCCGTTTATAAATGAACTAACTTCTCCCCCGTGTAACATTAGCCATGTCACCCCGTTGCTCATATCAGGTGACATTCTGTTAGTGCCGTTAGGATCCGCGCGCGCGAGCACTACGGGGCCAGGGACACGCGAGGGTTTTGCAACACGCATCTCGCAGCCTGGTACGGGGGGAGATTGTCAGCTCGCCCCATGTGCACCGCTTGTAAATCGGCGTACAATAATTATTTCAAGCGCTGCACACCCTGACTCAAGGCCGCCATTGACAGGGCGCTCGTGTTTACTCCTCAGCCAGTCGGTGCGTAGTGGGGTACACGAAAGCTTCTTGAGAACATCGACTACAGATTTATAGAGTATTCATCTCCATTTTCAAAAATTCTAACAGCCAAATTAAGGGATACAACATAGATATTTTAATGTGCAGAAAGCACAAATTATATTACGTGTTCTACGTTTTTCAAGGTTTTTCATTTTGTTGATTTTATTTATTTATTTACTTTCTTTAAAAATTGTGGGATTCTTTCAACTTTGCCATGTGTAGCGTTTAAAAAAGTATTTTATGTGTGGTTAGTAAAGCAATTGGTTTATATAGTATTGGTTACCATTCAAGAAAAATATGTTTTCTGTATAACTCTGCCGTCCTCCGCGGCAGTTGGACTGAAGGCCGATGCCGAAATTAGATCGTAATAAAAGGTTCTGTTTCGCTTTTCAGGCTGATAACAAAAAACCTTCTAACTCAAGTGAGTACAAATCTTACCTATAGTGAAACAACGGAGTGTCTTTTATGATTTGCGCTTAACCATTATAATATTTCGCGAAACGAGCTCCGTTGTGCAGAAAATGTTATATATCTGAAAGCATAGAAGGCCGCCTGTCGTCATGTTAGCCTCTAGTTCCCGAGGTCGGGGGTTCAAACCCGGCGGAGGGCGATGGATTTTTTTCGGGCATAAAAATCCTTAGCATGGCTTCCTTCGGAAGGTGGTCCCATGTCGTGGATTTATGGCACGTAAAAGAACCTCAAGCCTAATAAACAGATCTCTGAGCAAAATTACTGGTCTTTCACGCCCAATATAGAATGCGACAAGAAGGACCGCAGCAGTTAAACAGCGTCCATAAATAAATTTTAAAAAAAAAACGTCGTTTAGGATATGTTCGGAATACTAAATGATGCACATGCAATAAATTTAGCATTATGTTTCAGGAATCGTTAAAATTATAAATTATAGTGCATAAATGCTAATCACTTGACATAATGCTATCGTTATAAGGGTAAGATAGATATACATTTTACTAAAATTATTTTAAAGCAATTCTCAATCCCACGGTTTCATAGAACAGAAATATTATTAGAATGAGTTCTATAGGAAATTGTGTGCACGTAATTTAGCCTCTACATTAGCTTATTCTAATAGTATTCAATAACATTTTGTTTGAAGCTGGCATTAAAACAGACAGGAATAGAGGGACTCTGTTTGTGGGTGTAGTGGTAGAAGTTTGTCGCTTTAACGGGCAAAGACAACTTTTTGTATGTAGGAATTTCCTGTCTTTCTAAATACGGTCTGTGAACCTGGTGCAGCCTGCCACCCGCATAGATGGAGCATGCTATTTGAAACATATAGGTCAGCTCCTTTGTTTTTATTCAGTTTATCAACCTTAAAACATTCGAGCATGTTTGGAAGTAATCATGTTGCAGCTTCCCACGTGAAGCATTTCTTTACAGTGCATTTAACTTTAGCAAACGAGAATGTATTCCAGTTTAACGAAATTAAAGTAATGACCACAGATGGTTTACTATTGCATCTTTCTTAGGAAAACACACACGTCATTCGAAGGGGAATATAACTGAACTTTTGAGGTTATAACAGCGTTACTGGTTAGTATTTAAGCAGCATGCCATGGTGATATTGCAAGAGGTTGATGTTATTGAATAAATTGATAATCTTGAGTAATGTTTATTATGACTATTTCAGAATAAAATGAGTGTAATAATATTCACAAAAGTTAACTACTGCTACTTCACATCCTGTTAAAAACAAATGACTAACAGCTGCTGAATTTTGAAACAGTGACTAACCTCAAAAGCAAAATGTTACAGGAACAATAAAACTTGAAATCCTGTGGAAGAACGGCACTTATTTTTAAAACAAGTAAATTAAACGTATGCCGCTTAAAGGGTCATTCATAATGAAATTTAAACATACACATAACGTAAGCATAGAAGCTTGTTTCATGTTATCTTAATGCACATTGGCTGACGTTAACATAAACATTACCGTAGACTTATAACGTAAACATAGACGTTTGCAAGCTCCAAGGTTTCATATTTGTCTAAGTCAAACATAAGAAACTAACCAGTCAGAGAGCGCTTCTCCATACTGCCATCTCACTTCAGACTTCCCATCGCGTTGACTCCTTTGTTTTACACCTTGTGACAGGATTCATTGGAATATGTATACAAATCGTAGCAAAACAAATTGTGATGTTAGAGAGTGCTTTTGTGGGTTTGACGTCCTTTAACGGGGTAGCCAAGGTCGGTTCCATAATGCCCGTGTCTCTTAACTGTCTCGTGGACTAGTCACCTCTCATTGATTGTTGTTGTGCAATACAAAATAGTTCCTTATTTAACCAGTTCATTTATCTGAATATATTCGAAGTGAATTTCAAGTTTACATTTACGTAACCACATGAATCAAATATATTATGTAATAGACTTGATGCATCTGAAACGCATGTAAATTCTTATCAACAAATAGATAGTAGTATCCTTCGTTTTCAACCTGCCTCTCAGAATGACGAAAGCACTATCATGACAGTATGTTTATAACGCTTTTATCGCCTATACTTGCATTACACAGGCCTTGCACATGGTCATTCAAAGGTGTACATTATTCATTCGGCGGGAAAGGGGAAGGAAATGGGGCGCGGAAGAGTACATGCCAGCAGGGCAAGGAACAGCTCTTCTTCATATTGGTACATGCCCCCTGTTGTCGCTTCGCAGACCAGCATATTAGTTCAGATGTTTCACGCTCATGCGATTGTCTGCTGTTTATGTTTCCGTTTTTCTCGTGAATGACAACATATCGCGTGAAGTTTTACGCTTAATTTTCATTGTGAATAGTCCTTAACCAACGCTGACATTTTGCCTTGAATCTTTCATATTCGGAAACAAATGCGTAAGATAACTATAGAGTGAGCCAAAAGACTCGGAACCGCCTGCGCGTGTTTTTTCTGTCCTCAGCGCTCGTTGCCGTCTGTCGCTATCATAGAAGGGCGCGGATGAAACCATACAACATTTTTAAAACTACTTTTAAAGACTTTACTTACCAACTTTATGAAAAGAGATGCTGAAACTGGCCACCGTCGTTGTCCATACATTTTTGCACCTCTTTAGGAAACTATCCATCACTCGCCGTAGTTCACGCTGAGAAATTTCCTGGCGGATATTTTGTTTTAATTCTTCCAGGGTGGGCGGGTTTGTCTTGTACACTTTATGTTTTAATTTACCCCGGAGGGGTATCTTATGAACAATATTACCGGCTGCGCGGTGTTTTTCCTTGGGCGTGAGGAAATATGATAAAAACATGAAACGCACTGCTGCTATAAACAAGGTCACGCTGTTGTGGTTTTGCTGTGCAGTGTGAAGTGCAGTTTTGAGTTGACGGTAATGTGATAGGGTTCAGTTATTACGAGTTATTTATTATTTTGCCCTGTACTTAGTGGCAAAGTATATTATGGCTCAGTATATGTTTTCTACTGTACAGCGTGTATTTATTTATGATTCGTATGTGTTAACTCGATCAGCTCACCAAGTGAAAGTACGACTTGCAGAAAGATTTCCAGATGTTAAAGTTCCAGGCCGTACAACAATCCATGAACTTTACAGTAAATTTCAGGCCACAGGAAGTGTTCAGGCTAAGAAATCTAAAAGATGGCGTTCGGTTCTTGCCGAAGAAACATTAGACGACATCGGTTATGATGGATAGTTTCCTAAAGAGGTGCCAAAAATGTATGGACAACGACGGTGACCAGTTTCAGCATCTCCTTTCATAAAGTTGGTAAGTAAAGCCTTTAAAAGTAGTTTTAAAAATGTTGTATGGTTTCATCCACGCCTTTCTATGATAGCGGCAGACGGCAACGAGCGCCGAGGAGGCGGATAGGAAAAACACCGCACAGGCGGTTCGGAGTCATTTGGCTCACTCTGTATTATTGTTTGGGGTAATTACCCGGTCTCGTTTGGTTGATACCTATACCTTCTTAAACGCTATTCTTTCACATCACGCTTGGGTCGTATGGGAATAGAAGAATTCCACTGTTATTGCTGAAGCAAGTATCGTTCTCGGCAGTTACCTGAGGAATAGCATGGTTTTCGCTTGATTCGGCAGCCTTAAAATACCGGTTTTATTTTGGGAATGGGAATAGTTGGTATGAAAAATCTCGTGACGAATGCCAGTTTTTTTTCACTGCGAATGAGGATAGCGCGTTTTGTATGCTGGCGTACTCACTCTATTGAGAGCACACCAATCAGCGTAGAAGCTTGAATGGATGCCGTAAATAAAAGTAATTTGTTTTGTTTGGTTACCTAAAACCTTTTTAGGAGCAATATTGCGAATATGGCGTACTTTTAACAGAAGAGCAAAAACCTTTTTGCATTAAATTTTCATTATGAAGCCCACGTATTTTTTTTAATGGCGTTCTTGTGCACATACATAGCTTTGTGCATATAGAACTACGGGAAATGGGATTGCCTTTTATCCTCCTATCATTTTAAAAGTTTGAATTGTGAACATGCAACTTTTACTGAATGGTGTCAGCGTTCCCTTAAGTTGCTTGTTTAACTAATTAATGTTAAAAGAACTTCGTATTTAATTTTTCCTGGAGCTGTTAACATGATATTCAAACCTAAGCCTCCGCGGTGTTAAATGTATGACGGGGCTTTTCGCCATTATCACTTATTTTCATAGCTATCCATAAGCATGGAGGAGGCCAAAACGAAAGTCAGCGGTAGTTATTAAGTACTCTATGAGCTCATAAGAAACAAAAGAATAATATTTCAGTGCTGGGGCTCCGGGGTAGCGCAGTGGTTTCGTTTCCCGCTCTCGTACTGAGGGTCCGGGGTTCGATTCCAGACTCTGAGGTGGCGATCACCTCTGACTTGCTCATGTGAAGTATCCCCAAGGCCCAATGTGGTTCGGAGTCCACGGTAGAAGCTGTAGGTCCTCTCATTCCACCGCCATCATTGCCCTACCATCGGTGGTAACGGATTGCGCCTGCTGACTGCCTCCGCCTCAGAAACGGATCCAGTCATCGCTTGGTGGAATGGGGTAACCCCGAAGGTCGTAGGCCATGGGGAGCGTTAGAGATGACGAACGACATTCGCTCTGCTTGCCGCATTTTAACCTCCTCAGACCCGAGTTGAGTCACTGTGAAAGTTAAGTTTTGAGGTGTGTCATGCAACGTAAGCACAGACCAGTGACCCGAGTTCGTTTGCTGTTAAGGTCGAATATTCCGTGTGCAGTCACACAACATATACAGAATTTAAGCGCCTGAGTTCGGTTACTATTACGGTCAAACAGCATAAACAAGCTTTAAGGCGTGTGGAATAGAACACGCTAGGTCTGAAGAGGTTCAAGTGAGAACGAATTGGGAATATTCGAAAATGATTAATGCTACGAAAACATTTATGTGACTTAACTAGTAGGTTTTAACGAGATCTACATTATTTCTTGATAAGTTTTGTTTAGCTCTCATGATTTCCTAGTTACACAAAATTCAGCGGGAATGAACAAGGCGTTACAGATAGAGTAGAGAGCCAACTACGAACCGGCTGCGCTGTGTTTTTCCTGTCCGTGTCCTCGGCGTTCGTTACCGTCTGCCGCTATCATAGAAAGGCGCGGATGGAACCATACAACATTTTTAAAACTACTTTTAAAGGCTTTACTTACCAACTTGCCTTTTTTCAACAAGACTCTGCAACAGCTTATACGGTCAATATTTCGATGAGAACAATTGCAAATGTGTGTGAGGACAGAATTATTAGTAGAGATTTGTGGCCCCATCGGTCCCCCGACCTAACCCTCTGCGATTTCTATCTCTGTGGTAACTTAAAGGGTACAAGACAAACCCACACACCCTGGAAGAATTAAAACAAAATATTGACCAGGAAATTGCCAGCATTTCTCAACGTGAACTACGCCGAGCGATGTATAGTTTCCCAAAGAGGTGTCAAGAATGTATGGACAACGACGGTGGTCAGTTGTAGCATCTCCTTTCATAAAGTTGATCAGCAAAGTATTTAAAAGTAGTTTTAAAAATGTTATATGGTTTCATTCGCGCCTTTCTATGATAGCGGCAGACGGCAACGAGCGCCGAGGACGCAGGCAGGAAAAACACCGCGCAGCCGGTTCGTAGTTTTTTGGCTCTCGCTGTATATCTACATTTAATGTGTCATGTCAATATCTCAAATACAGTCACATTGTAATAAAATGGTTAGAAGCGTTTTCCAAAAAAAATTAAAATGGTTCATGTAAAGCATCAATATGGAGAGAATTCCTAAAATTCTTCACTTTGCATCCTTGTAAAGTAGTCTCATTTAAGTGTGAAAAGTTGTATTTATCCAACGTTTCATATTTATAAGGTTCGCAGACAGGCGCGCACGGAGTTATTTTTTATTTTTATCGGTTTTTGGGATTGTCAGTACTTCCTCTACCCGCTGTTGAGAAAGTGAAAAGCCGTTGCATTAGAAACGGTGTGTGGCTTTAACTCCTGCTAACGTACTACACAAACTGACAGTTTTATAAGGGCGCGCAGGATCTCGAACTAACGTAACTGTGCTGGGCCAGCAGGTTAATGTGCACGAGAGGATTTTTTCGGGCCGGATGCTAGGCGATGACTCAGACAGCACGCTGAGGGCGGCAGATGATGGTAGGCGGGTGGGGCAAGGCGAAGAGCCAGACGACCTTGCGCGCCCACGTGCCCTATCGCTGTACGACCCACCATTCAAACTTCACCAGCCCATTTAAATCAGTGCTCGCTGTAGACAAATTAAATGCTCCATATTGTGGTTATCGTATTGATGAAATCTGTTTTACCTCAACTATTTCGCAAGGGTTTTAGTGGTATGTCAAATAAAACATCCTACGTACGCTAATACAACTTTTTCTGGCCCAAAATTGATTTGCCATAAACACAAAATTATAGATAAAACTTCTTAATAGAAAAGATGTATTAAAATAGATTAATAAAGAAGAATATAAAAGGTATGCAATAGTTCCTTCTTGAAATAAGTTATGAATTGAATATAGCACTCCAAAGGTATCCCTAATGTGTTATGTAATTAATATAAAAGGTTATTCTTCTACCCATTTCATCTTAATTATGATAAATTATTGCATATAAATGATTTCAGATTATACATCATACCTATAAACATTTGTGTTACGAATGAGCCCATGCTGAAAAAGAATAGCATATTTTCAGTCTGTGCAAACTGGAAATATGTAAAAAGGACGTCTGATACTACGAGAAAAACATTGTTTAACACCAATTTTAGATTTTAATAAGCTCCAATTGGATTATTGCTTTCTCTACTACGTACAGTAAACAGGGGAAGTATTGCATTCCTCCCAAAAATTAATTACCGAGATTTCACCGGAAATACATGTTTTGAAGACCCTGAAAGCATTTTTAAAAACACGTCCGTGTGAGTGTGTGTGTCTCTGACAGCATAACTCAAAACGAAAAGTCGGATAAATACCATAGTTGGTGTTTAGGTTCATATCTTCCAAAGTTGCGACACGAACATCTTCAGCAAAATCCCCCACTCCAAACTACCCTTTACATGGACTCTTATGCTTCCTTAGAATGAGAACGACTTCACAAGCTGCTCAAAGAAAATAGAAGGTATACAATTTGTCACACAAATCTTATGCATATTTGGATTATTTTTCATTATTTTTTTAATAAAATTAAATATAAAGGGTCACTGGCCTTAAGCACATTATTTTTATTCATTCTTTGAAATTTTTCTCGGACACAAGCAAACCATTTTTAAATTTTTTGGGATGTTGGGGAGGTTCAGAAACCCTCAAAATACATATTTCGATGAAGTTTTGTTTTCGAATTTGTGCATCCTCTCCCTACCCTAGGTTAACTCTAACTTATATCGAGCGAAATATTTTGAGCTTATAAAGGTTTGTGTAATGCACAAACTGAAGAAGTTGTGAAACAATAGTAAAACTCTTTAATTCAAAACAAACAACAAGGAATCTTATTTTCATGACCTTAAGAACAATATATGGCGGCCATGTTAACGCAGTAAGATACCGGTAGTATTTCAAGTCATTCTGATATTCGTAGCCATTGATTTAAATATTGCGTATAATTTTGTCAGAGGATCCTCACCGTAAAAGGCCAGAGAGAAACTGTTTAAATCGTCATCAAGTCATTTAAAACTCGTAGAATATAGAAGGTATGTTATTTTATCTTAAGGGTGGCCTAGGCATTATCGAGTTAAAATCCAAATCGTGCAATTTTGGTGCCATGTTTTCGGGAATGTTGGTTTTGATGTGAAGCAAGCATATTTTTCTTATTGTTTAATTTGTATAGTCATGTAACTAATGTCATATTGGGGGCTTTGCAGAAACAGCTGATTGTGTTAGCAACTCTTGACTATAGGTTTTTGTTTATTTTACCGATTTTCATAAGGAAACTTATTCACTTCCAGGCTCTGCGGAGTGTGGAGAATGATTCTAATTAAAGAACCCGACCTTTAGTTTGAAAAGCCAGAACGCTGCCCCCTCTAAATCAAGCATTACAGTATCAAGATGCAAGAAACGGTGTTCGAAAGTAAAGGAAAACGCCACTGCTTGCAATTTCATGGCTGTGAATTGTGAAATCAACAGAGTTAACAATTAATTCTAACCAAGGAGTACGTTTGCTCAGTAAAGGTCAGTTTTCATTAACTCTTTTTACAAGGTGTAATTTTGTTCCAGCTTGGCATTGGTTTCATAAAAACCATTTTAAAGAACTCGAGGTGGAAGGTTTGCGGAAGTTACTTCACTTGGATAGTGAATCAAGTGTTAGATTTGTAATATGCTTTTACCTCGACACGCATAGGCCCTCAGTTCCACTTGGTTTTACAGTGCAAGTAGCTGAAGATTTTGCCACTTGCACATACTTAGTTTTATGACACGAAATGGGATGTTTTAAAGCTTAGGATTTATAATAAAATTTCTTTGACACCTTCAATTGTACTATATTTCGATTCTCTCTATGGCCGTACTGTATTCGGTAGAGGATCTCAAGAAACGATGTCGAAACAGACTTTCAAGGTGATTGGCTAACCCTTGAAATTTCTTGGAAGAGACCGCATGGCATTTCCTGCGAGCGCAACTATTTTGAAAGTCGCCGCCTTGTCAGAATGCGTTAAACTATATGGCCACACCTTTCCAGTAATTTCGGGCAGTGTTACTTAATGTTCCCCAGTGTAACTGCTCAAACAACCGTAAGTAAAACAATACAATGCGATACGTGCTATATGCGGTAGAGAAAGGAAAAATTCTCATCATTGCTTTAAGCCTCTAAAAATTACCAGAAACAGCAATCGAGATTTGTACATCAATATGCAGTGACTCATAGGAAAATGTTAATTTGTGGTTTTTCTTACTGGGATATACAGGGTGAGCCAACAAACTAGAACCAGCTGTGCGGTGTTTTTCCTGTCCGCGTCCTCAGCGCTCGTTGCCGTCTGCCGCTATTATAGAAAGGCGCAGATGAAACCATACAACATTTTTAAAACTACTTCTAAAGGCTTTACTTACCAACTTTATGAAAGGAGATGCTGAAACTGGCCACCGTCATTGTCCATACATTTTTGGCACCTCTTTAGGAAACTATCCATCACTCGCCGTAGTTAACATTGAGAAACGTCGTCCTCCGTGGACTAGTGGTACCGTGCTAGCCTCTAGTTCCCAAGGTCGTGGGTTCAAACCCGGCGGAGGACGATGGATTTTTTCGGGCGTAAAAATCCTTAGTATGGCTTCCTTCGGAAGGGAAGTAAAGCCGGTGGTCCCTTGTCGTAGATTTACGGCACGTAAAAGAACCTCAAGCCTGATAAAGAGACCTCTGAGCAAAATTACCGATCTTTCACGCCCAATATAGAATGGGACGCTAAGGACCATAGTAGTTGAAGAGCGTCCATAAATAAAACTCAATTTAATTTTTAACATTGAGAAATGCTGGCAATTTCCTGGGGATATTTTGATTTAATTCTTCCAGGGGGTGTGGGCTTGTCTCGTACACTTTGTATTAGGTTACCCCAAGGATAGAAATCGCAGAGGATTAGGTCGGAGGACCTAGCGGGCCAATTTTTTTTTCGAGTCAACAGTTGACGCCCGTACATATCTGAATACAATTTTGCCCCCCCCCTTTTGGAGAATTAACAGACAGGGAGCGTGATTTTGCCTTTTTTCAACAAGACTGTAACGTCTAGGCCAATATTTCGATGCGAACAATTGAAAGTGCGTTTCAGGAGACAGAATTACTAGAGATTTGTGGCCCCCTCGGTCCCCTGAGATTTCTATCTCTGGGGTAACTTAAAACATAAACTGTACAAGACAAACCCACACACCCTGGAAGAATTAAAACAAAATATCCGCCAGGAAATTGCCAGCATTTCTCAACGTGAACTACGCGAGTGATGGATATTTCCTAAAGAAGTGCCAAAAAGGTAATGGACAACTTTCATAACGTTGGTAAGTAAAGCCTTTTAAAGTAGTTTTAAAAATGTTGTATGGTTTCATCCGCGCCTTTCTATGATAGCGGTAGACGGCAACGAGCGCCGAGGACGCGGACAGGAAAAACACCGCGCAGCCGGTTCGTAGTCTTTTGGCTCTCGCTGTACTATAGAAAAGCATCCATAAGATACTGACGCTTTTTTATGATAAAATGTTTGTCAAATGTTCTTATTGACAACCATTGAGAATTTGGCAGGCAGACATGCGAAAAAGTATAGTAAGCATTGAAAGTATCAGATATTCCTCATTCTTGGACATACGCAGAGAATCAACGCAGGTTCGTCAAATAAGGAAACTAATGTAGATGTAAAGGTCAGCTCGTCAAGAAACTCGTCCAATATCACATCGTGACGAATTGATAAACCAAACTCTGTCTATTATTTGTGGAAAGCATGCGTAAAAAATTCACTGAGTGTTGATTTGATTTTAACAGTCAACAAACTTTAAAAGAAAGTGCAACTTTTTCACAAAAGAACCCACACCTGCGTGCAAACTGGTACACAAATCTTTCAGATATTAATTGTAAAGAGGTTTTGCTTGTGAATGCCACGATGTCCAATATTTTGCAGTCTGTGGTTAGCATCTGAATCATAGCATGTCGGTTACGTAACCTTTGACAGCTAATATTCCACTTCGTGTTCAGTTCATTGGAGTTTGCTGCAGTAAAACTTGGGGTTAATTGGCCATAAAGTGCATTGAGGTGTATTGGTGACCGCATGGTCATGTAAAGCTTATTCCTTGGTTAAAGGGTCGTCCCGCCAAGCGTGAAGGATGTTCATATCAGTTTCCAGAATGGCGGTCACTTTCATTTCTTCTCCTTCAGCTTTTATTCCTATCATTGTGTAAATGTTTCTACCAGAACGCACGTTTTAACTAAAATACATCCTAACCTACCCACTGCGCAGTGTCTCGTTTACAGCTCCGATAAGCCTACTAGCTTTGCTGAATGTTGACAAACAGGCGAGCAGTGAGTCAAGTAATACAGAGTGAGCCAAAAGACTCTGAACCACCTGCGCGATGTTTTTCCCGTCCGCGTCCTCCGCGCTCGTTGCAGTCTGCTGCTATCATAGAAAGGCGTGGATGAAACCATACAACATTTTTAAAACTACTTTTAAAGGCTTTACTTACCAACTTTATGAAAGGAAATGCTGAAACTGGCCACCGTCGTTGCCCATGCATTTTTGGCAGCTCTTTAGTAAACTATCCATCACTCGCCGTAGTACACGTTGAGAAATTTTCTGGCGGATATTTTGTTTTAATTCTTCCAGGGTGTGTGGGTTTGTCTTACACACTTTATGTTTTAAGTTACCCCGGAGGGGTAATTTATGAACAATATTACTGACAATGCGGTGTTTTTTCCACTGGGCGTGTGGAAATATGATACAAACATGATAACCCACTGCTGCTATAAACAAAGTCACGCTGTTGTGGTTTTGCTGTGCAGTGTGAAGTGCAGTTTTGTGTTGAGGGTGATGTGATGTAGTTCAGTTATTACGAGTTATTTATTATTTTGTCCTGTACTTCAGTCACAAAGTATATTATGGCTCAGTATGTTTTCTACTGCACAGCGTGTATTTATTTATGATTCGTATGTGTTAATTCGGTCAGTTCGTCAAGTGAAAGTACGACTTGCAGAAAGATTTCCAAGTGTAAAAGTTCCTGGCCGTACAACACTCCATGAACTTTACAGAAAATTTCAGGCCACAGGCTAAGAAATCTAAAAGACGACATCGGCCACCGTTTGGAAAATTCCATGATGGATAGCTTCCTAAAGAGGCATGGACGACGGTGGCCAGTTTCAGCATTTGTTTGCATAAAGTTGCTAAGTAAAGCCTTTTAAAAGTAGTGTTAAAATGTTGTACGGTTTCATCTGCGCCTTCCTATGATAGCGGCAGACGGCAGCGAGCGCCGAGGACGCGGACAGGAAAAACACCGCACAGGCAGTTCGGAGTCTTTTGGCTCATTCTGTATAAGCGTGTGGTTTGAAATCAACGCGGAATAGCATTCAGCATAATTAGTGATCGCTGGTTGCGACTTCGGCTTTATCGGTGTTGTGGACTTTCAAACGAAAATTGAAGAAAATCTGGTGAAATACCTGTTTAAAGAGTATTCTACAAGCCTAGAAACTTAATGATGCGAGGTATTCCGATACTCCTTTACTGTAAACTTCCTGAGTGTTGTAATACCTAGTATGTCATAAATGTCATGGTAAACTTTTTTGATTTGTGAAGGCTTCTTTAGTAAGATAGTTATAGTGCATCACAAGGTTAGGAATTTTCTTCCTTGGATTCAAGGCAAGGGATCTTACCGCATAATCGGTGTAGAGATAAATGCCTGCAACACTTGCGGAACTCAATTCACCCCCACCCATGTGTGTAGCGGCACCTAGAAGATACTGCATATTGGTCCCTTTGCATTTATGGTAGTCAAATGAGTTTTCATAAGTAGGATTGTATATGATTGGTTTAAGGCAGTTTCAAAGATAAAAAGTCATATCTCAAAGATTAAAGGTCGTTTTTCTCATCATGCATTTTTCCAACGCGTGTGAGTGTTCAAAATGCTCCCTGGCTGGCGCCTAGCTCAGTCGTAGAGAATCTGCCCGCGGTGCGAGGGGTCCCTGGTTCGATTCTCGGTTGGGGGTGAGAATTTTTCTCTAGCCAACATTATTCCCTATCTTCCCCAGACTCTGGAAGTGTGAATGTGCGTGTGATATAATGATTAAAAGCCAAAGTGCAAGAAGCGAATACGAGTTAACACCATTGCCAATAGTCAATAAGTTCCAAAGGAAAGGTCGCCGATAAGACCAATGCAGTTAAAGGCGGGGTATAAATGGAACTATATATATGCCCCTTGCGATGAAAATTTTAACCAATCGCATTTTTGAGGTAAATAAAGCCATGCAAAAGTATCATTGCTACCAGCCATCCAGAGTAAACACAAATCATTACTATTGAAATACATATGGAATACGCTGCAGATATTTTTTCCAATAGCCGGTCCTTTGATCCCGATCTTAATGGCTTATTTGGGGGTGAATACACTTTCCTTATATTCTGCTGAGAATCGACGAATTTTTGCTGCTTTTGAAAGCAATACAAAACGGTAAAACAACAAAGGAAAATATTAACCAGCATTATTGGACTTACATCCGAAAGAAGGGTTTAACTTGTTACTATTCTTTCCGCCCCTTTCTGTAGAGTACGGTCGCGAAAGTCGCTTCGAAGAGAGAGAGGTATTGCTGTTAAATTAATTTAGATATAGAAAATGTATGCAACATAATAAATAGTGAAAAGGTACATAACCTTAAGAAAAGTAAAATATGGAAGCCAAAATACATCCATTGTCATCGAGTTATTTAAGCATCCGAAAACTGTTCTTACAACTTTTAGTATTTTTCTATGAGTGTGTTGCCCGAAGGCAGAAACGATCACACGACCTAAGGATATACCTGGAATACTGATACTCCAGTGGTTTTCCGCAATATGGGGCCTTCCCATGCTAGCCAGGAGTAATCACACTTCACAAAGACTGACAGTTACTAACAATAGGAAATTCAGCATACATACATGCGATTAGTTATACATTAAGAATACCTTTAACCCTTTTTAAACAACGAAACATGGTTCATATCGCGAGCCTCTAAATTTGCAGGTTTTATACAAGCTTCTGTACCTTCTCTGCTACGTATAATAAGTAGGGGAAGTATTGCATTCCACCCAAAAATTCGATACCGAGATTTCACCGGAAATATATGTTTTGAGACCTCCTGAATCCAAAAAAAATTCTGATGTGTTACACTCACATGACTTTCTCTACTCTTGTACAAACTATTTTTACAAACGCTTATTCTCCATATGCTTCATGTTAATCGAGATTTCGAAATGTTAATCTTATTGCTAATATTCTTGTAGATGCAAGGGGAATTTGTAGACTTTAAGCGATAGTCAAATATTTTAAGACGTGGTTGGTATGTGGAGTATTCCATTCTCTTTGCATTACCAGGACAAAAAAAAATTAATAACGAATTTGAGAAAAAGTATAAGTATTGGAAAATGTAAGGGAATAACAACCAATATCTCGAAAATGGTTCTCAACAAAAAAAAAGTATATGACATAACGTGTATTTTAACGCGATCTACATTTTTTGTGTAGTAAAATTTTGTCTAATGGTTTACCAGTTGTGCAAAAGTCGTTCACAATGAAGAATACTTTTGGAGACATTCCCAGAAAATTCGAGATATACATTTCATTTGTCATGAAAATATCTGAAACATATGGTATTTTAATTAAAATTGTTAGAGCCATTTTTAAGAAAATGAAAATTTTCGAAGAATGTTCCATGTAAAGGGTAATCTGGGGTGGGGGGATTTTCTTGAAAACCTTCATGTCGCATCTCTGGAAGATACTGAACCCAAGTTTGGTGTTTATCCGACTGTTCGTTTCTGAGCTATGCTGTTCACACACACACACACACACACACACACACACACACACACTTCCGAAAATGCTTTTTTTGGATTCAGGGGTCTCAAAACATGTATTTCCGGTGAAATCTCGGTATCGAATTTTTGGGTGGAATACAATACTTCCCCTACTTACTATACGTAGTAGAGAAAGTAAAAATCTGAAAATATTAAAGATAATTAGGCCGTCCCAAGTTTGGCAGCCCTCATAGTAGAAGTCGAAAGTGGAACACTTCATGGCTGTGCTGGTGTGATGGGAGGCCACAGGACACTGATAAAATAAGATATTGAGGGGGTTGCTGAATAATTCAAATTATGTTGGTGCAACGACAATGATTCTCTTGCAATCATTAGAAAATGGAGCAGTCTATTTCTACCAAACTTTAATGCGTTGGTCTATTCGTTCAGTTTTGCTCTCATACATGTAGGATGTTTTATGGGGCTTTGGGGACATTTTAGACCCTAAAGGTTTCCGTCACCTCTAGATGGGTGGCTTTAAACTGCTACAACACTTTCTGGTGAACCCTCTTCTGCACTGCAAATTACGCAGGTTAGAAAATAGTTCTCTGAGGTTTTGACTGCAATAAATTAGGATCCCAAAACATAATTTAGCAGCCATGGTGTTTTTTTTGGGGGGGGGATCAATGGCTGTAGAAAAGCGTAGTAATAAAGGCTGTTGATTCACTGAAAGAGAAATGCAATGTTAAGAAGCTCACACCTCGTGAATAAAATTCCGTCCGCAGACAGTAGTGTGTTTCGCTCTAGATACTTTGGGAAGAAACTATCACATATCACGACTGTGGTCTGGCAGCCACGTTCATTAACCCGGGTGTAGGCTACTGGAAGCATATCTCTCCTTTCATAAAGCCATTCTGTAAGCAAGGTGTTGAAAATAAAAGATGCAGGGGTGTTTTGAAATATTAACAGTTGCAATTATCACTCTTGCCTAAAGCGTAGTTGACTAAAGTTTTGTCCAGATGGTCATGTGGAAAAATGTGCACATAAGAGATTGAAAATAAGCAGTTGAAGTTGTGAAGTGTTTATAATTTTCGCCAAGTCCCGTAGCTCAAACACTTCAATGTGTGCTCTGACTGGCAAGCGAAATAGTTTTGTCTAAAAGCGCTTGAATAAGGGCAGTTTTCCCCCCTTTCTTTTTCGAGATACTATATGATTGAAAATAAGGGCTGGATAGGTATCTAAGTTGTAAGGTAAACTCATTTTTGCTGTACCCTATATTATAATTGCACAATATTTTGTTCGGGTAGGTTAAACAGTACAAATTTCTACATAAGGGGTTGAAAATAATCATAAGGGTAGCTTTGAGAGTTGTGGTGTAGCCTGTTATTTTCGTCGGATCCTATAATATACTGCCGGTGTTGACGATTTGTGTTTTAGAGGTTGAAAATATGGGTGATGGAAGTTTTTCAAAGTTGTAGGATAGCCGTATTTAAAAGCCAAATGTATCAAGTTTTGTCAGAATCATACCAAAATCGGAGGAAAATGTGATATGAAGACAGTGTGTAACCCTCCCTCCAGTAACTCAGTTTTAAAGATTTTAAGCTTTCCCATTTACCCCTTTGGACTGCAAGTCATAAGGTTCTGCCCTGTTCGCAATAAAGTGAGAAAAAAAATCGCCTAATATTCATTTTCAACGAAACGGGACTGAAATTGGGTGAAGTGAATACAAAACCGCCATCCCTTATCCCCCCCCACCAGTTTTATAATGAAAGATTTGTGTTTCCAAATTTTATCTTGTCCTCCGTGGACTAGTGGTACCGTGCTGGCCCCTAGTTCCCAAGGTCGCGGGTTCAAACCCGGCGGAGGGCGATGGATTTTTTTCGGGCGTAAAAATCCTTAGCACCGCTTCCTTCGGAAGGGAAGTAAAGTCGGTGGTCCCGTGTCGTAGATTTACGGCACGTAAAAGAACCTCAAGCCTGATTAAGAGGCCTCTGAGCAAAATTACCGGTCTTTCACGCCCAATATAGAATGGGACGCTAAGGACCATAGTAGTTAAAGAGCGTCCATAAATTTAAAAAATAATAATTTTATGAACTGATCTATTTTAATATTTCCCCAAATAGTTCGAAATAAAACAGCATTGGATGCTAAAGAAAAGATGGGGACACATTGGCATGGTGACCTTTTCATACTATGCAAACTAAACTAACGCTGAAAATGCTCTGGAAATTATATTTGTGACACAAATCTGTCTTGTGTTCATTCATAGGTAAAAGATACGTACTTTGCTTAGCATTGTTTGTCATAAGAATTTTCTGAAAACTACATTTAAAATCCGCGCTGTGTGTTGAGGCTTTGAAGGGATCTTCGCAGTTAGCTAGTTTTCTCTCGCTATTTCTGCCACAGCGGATTTAACAAATGAACATTTTCTTATCTATATAGCGAAAAAATAAAGGAAGCCAGGAAATGGTTACGTATCCCTATTGGTAACGGAATGTTATTTTTTTAGGGTTTCGTGTCGAGGAACATGTGATGAGTTTCGATGCGTGATAAAACATTGCTTTTTTTCGCCACAATGGACGCTGGTCGGTCGCGTGACATTACACCCCTTTCTCGGCCTTTCCGCCGACCTAGTGATCCCAATCGATGCCCGTTATTTATTTAAAGGAAAACATTTTGTTGAGTCATAGGCATTCTCACATTCCCATAACAAATTCACGTAAACCTATTTCCACAAAGGGGTCGATGTTACGACACGCAAGTCTGCTCCGAGAGCACTAATTACAACCAGGAATGGATCCATATTACACTTCATGCTGCATCTAAACGCTCGTTGACGCCAATTCTTGAGTGCTCATTACAGATGCTGGGTAGACACAATTAAAACATCCTTAATGAGTTAAAAATGTTAAAAAGGGAGAAACCGGAAGAACTGGTCACACACGTTGCTGAACCAGTGAAGATTTAACGATAGCAGTGTTTAAAAAATCATCAGATCCTCTGAAATCTTGTGACCACATTCCCACTGAGGAAATTGTGGGTACATTCATCAAAAAGGAGTTTCTTGTTGATTCTAGCTGTCGTTCTGGAGGATGCTAGCTGTTGATTATTCCGAAGGGTGGTTTCGGAAGCATCCCCGTTACAGAAGTTCATAGGCGATCTTTAGACTGTCAAAAACATTTTGTATGTTCAGCAAAAGTAATTTGCTTTAGCTTTCAAAATACGGACACAGTGGAGACCTAATACGTTATATCTACGTAAAGCTTCTTATGTGTTACATTCACATCATCTTCTCTACCCAAGCTTCTATCAACCAATCTTACAAGAGCTGACTCTTTATCTATCTACTTTATACTAATCGAGAAAAAAAACTTGCTGAAGTAATTTCATTCCACATTTCGTTGTGGGTACAAGCGCTATACAAGAGACGGAAGCGACAGTGAAATGTTTAAAAGCAGGTCGCTGTGTATACCCTTTCCATGACATCGCGAGAAACACCTGATGATGACAGCATTTCAAAGTTTAAACCAATAACAACGAATATCATGCAAATGGCTGATGTCACAGTAAAGGTTAATAGAAATCAATTGCAAGTTTTAAACAGAACATTATTTGCACAGTAAATTTTTGTCGTATTTCTTATCCTTTACCAGTTATAAAAATGTACACAGCTCCTTCCCATTGAAGAGGATTTCACAGGCTACTGCAGAAACTTCAAGATACACGTTTTATTTGCTATATAAACACCTTAAACATATATTTAATTAAAAATCGTTACAGACATTTTTGATAAAAATAAAAAATGACCAACAAATTTCTATGTAAAGGGTAGTTTGCGGTGGGAAGGTTTTCTTAAAAAATTTCGCGCCACAAGTTTGGTGTTTCTACATTTCACACACATGGACTCTTCTCTAAAAGTTCGTCTTTTGGGGTCAGGGATCCCAAAACAAGTGTTCCTGCGGAAAAAAAAAAACTCTCGTAAGCTGAAACATTTTTAAGATTAAAATGTTTGATACCCATGAAGTCGTCTATGTAGAGCGTACCTACCTGCTGAGTCTTGGTGAACCAGTTCAGCTGAAGTTTTATCGCAGGTTTGTTCAACATAATTATGGCAAAATTAACCTTCATGGTCTTATGTACCTAGCGCTCCAAGAAAAACAATTTCCAAAAATGAAAGCCGTGTCATGTAAAATGCCCAGCATAATGAACATTTGCAAACTTTAAACTTTAAAATGTTGCTTTAGTATTCATCTAATTTAATTCTCTGTAATTAAAGATGAAGTGTATATAACGTTAAAACGTTTCCTGGAAAAAGAAGAATCATAGCAAAAGTACTGCTTCATAACAAAGTGCAGCAAAATCGGAGGAAAATGTGATAGGAAGACAGTATGTAAACCCTCCGCCCCCCTCCAGTAACTCAGTTTTAAAGATTTTAAGCTTCCCCATTTACCCCTTTGGACTGCAAACCATAAGGTTCTACGTGTTCGCAATAAATTGCAAAACAAATCACCTAATTTTTACTTTCTCTACTACGTATAGTAAGTAAGGAAAGTATTGTATTCCACACAAAAATTCGATACCGAGATTTCACCGGAAATATATGTTTTGAGACCCCCTGAATCCAAAAAGATTCATTTTTGGAAACATGTCCGTGTGTGTGTGTGTGTGTGTGTGTGTGTGTGTGTGTGTGTCTGTGAACAGCATAACCAGAAACGAACAGTCGGATAAACATCAAACTTGGTATTTAGGTTCAGTATCTTTCAGAGATGCGACACGAAGGTTTTCAAGAAAATCCCCCCACCCCAGATTACCCTTTACATGGAACATTTTTCGAAAATTTTAATTTTCTCAAAAATGGCTTTAACGATTTTGGTTAAAATATCATTTGTTTAAGATATTTTCATGACAAATGAAATGTATATCTCGAATTTTCTGGGAATGTCTCCAAAAGTATTCTTCATTATGAACGACTTTTGCATAACTGATAAACCATAAGAGATAGACAAAATTTTACTGCACAAAAAATGTAGATCACGTTAAAATACACAATTTATGTTATATACATTTTTTTTGTTGAGTGAACCATTTTCGAGATATTGCTTGTTACTCCCTTAAATTTTCCAATACTTATACTTTTTCTCAAATGGAAATTCATTTTTTTTGTCCTGGTAATGCAAAGCGAATGGAATACTCCACATAGCAACCAGCTCTTAAAATATTTGACTATCGCTTAAAGGCCTAGCAATTCTCTTTGCATCTACAAGAAAATTAGCAATAACATTAACATCTCGATTAACATGAAGTAGATGGAGAATAAGCGTTTGTAAAAATAGTTTGTACAAGAGTAGAGAAAGTCAAGTGAGTGTAACATATCAGATTTTTTTATAATCAGTGAAGTGTATGAAGGTTTATAAGTGACAGAGCATTACTAAATTTTGGAAAATATTTTTAAAACATCCCATTATGGGGGGGAAAGATATTTATCGGTAACTAAAGGACCCTTAATAAAAAAAACAAGTTTTGTTTCAGCATGAGCACAAGGAGTGCATGAATTTACTATAGCTACATTGGGCCCAAATGACCTAGCTGTCGACGGGCCCTTAAACTCCACACCACCACCACCACTATAGCTATATTGGCTATTAAGCTTCAGTAGTTTTAGAGTAAAAGAAAAAAATTAAACATGTAATTTAACATTGCGGAGATAAGTAATTCCAGGTTTACCTTAATATGCTCATTTGCACCCAGATTTGACATTAGGTAGAAAGGTTTGACTCGTGTATTATCAGCTTCGTTTGAGAAAAAAAAATCATGGAATTGTTTATTTTGAAGGAACCATACTTTAATTTCTGGAAAATCACCTCCTTGTCAGTGCACCATGTGATCCTTCAACAGTAGTAATAGTAATTGCTGTATGTGTATGTGGGAGTGAGGGGAGGCACAGCGAGCATCTCCCGGTCCCTATCGGGAATCGTTCCCTGATGACGTCATGTCTGGACGACTGGCTCCCCCACCAAAATACTGCGACTGGAGAGGATGGGGTAGGGGTTCCTCGCTAAATTGAGCTGTGATGTTGCCAAATGTTACCAATACACAGCTCCCTGAAGGAAAGCAGATATAATGCGATTTCAGAATTACCAGTGGCACAAGGCGCGAATAATTTGGTTTTCTTTATGCAATAGTGAACCTTTGACTAAAGGCATTTTGCAACTGATGTGAAGCATTCAGGTCAAAATTGAACACGTTAATTAGCTTTGAGTATCAATGCCTTTGGCAATAGCATACCAGAATTTGCGTAAAACAGCATGCTTAAAAAACAGGTATTAAATTTTCTAATCGGCTTGATAATCTATGACAAAATATACCTAATGCAGTCATATAGATTTTGAGTAGTATGTACCTTGGAACGCTTATGAAAAACTCTGATGTGTTACGCTCACATGGCTTTCTCTACTCTTGTACAAACTATTTTTACAAACGCTTATGCTCCATATGCTTCATGTTAATCGAGATGTTAATCTTACTGATAATTTTCTTGTAGATGCAAGGGGAATTGGTAGGCTTTAAGCGATAGTCAAATATTTTAAGAGCCGGTTGCAATGTGGAGTATTCCATTCTCTTTGCATTACCAGGACAAAAAAAATGAATAACGAATTCCGATTTGAGAAAAGTATAAGTATTGGAAAATTTAAGGGAACAACAAGCAATATCTCCAAAGTGGTTCACTCAACAAAAAAATGCATATGACATAAATTGTGTATTTTAACGCGATCTACATTTTTTGTGTAGTAAAATTTTGTCTATCTCTTATGGTTTACCAGTTATGCAAAGGTCGTTCACAATGAAGAATACTTTTGGAAACATTCCCAGAAACTTCGAGATATACGATTCATTTGCCATAAAAATGCCTTAAACTTATGGTATTTTATTCAAAATCGTTAGAGCCATGTTTGAGAAAATTAAAATTTTCGAAAAATGTTCAATGTAAAGGGTAATCTGGGGTGAGGGGAGTTTCTTGAAAACCTTCGTGTCGCATCTCTGGAAGATACTGAACCTAAATACCAAGTTTGGGGTTTATCCGACTGTTCGTTTCTGAGTTATGCTGTACACAGACACTCACACGAACATGTTTCCAAAAATGCAATCAGAAAACATTGATTTATGTGTGTTCCAACTTTCACACCTCTGGAGCAGATTGTTTCCCTGAAGACTGCAATTTCAACTTCTTACAACCTCCCCTTAGTGATATTGATTAAAATACCACATGTTTACGAAATTTACATGACAAAATATACATCTAAATTTTGTGGGAATGGCCTGCGAAGTCCCTTTTATTTCATTGAATATCGTATGAGTAAACTACAAGAGATAGACAAAATCTTATTGCGTCTAAACTGTAGATCTCTACACAATTTGTTTCATTTGTTGGGGGTTGAATGTCGCTTCATCCTCCTTGTTTCCTGTATATCTACAACGAAACTATTTCTGCAAACGTTTATCTTGGTTAATATGATGCAGACAGAAAAATAAGCTTTGGCAGTAGTATTTTGCAGAAGCTATATAAAAATAAAGGATTGGCTAGAGAAACTCATGTGAATGAACATTTTATTTCCTGGTGTATGCCAAGTACATGAGAATGTCCGAGTATTCCGATATGCCTATCTCTACCACACCTTCCGATTATTTGCGTTCTTTTTCCTCCTTCCTCTGTGCTTTGCTGTCTAAAACAATACAATGGAACATACGAGGGGCGTCCAATAAGTAAGTTTACCTATTTTATAAAAAAAATTACACACAATTGATCATATTGAATTCATTTTATTTATATTGTACAATTCTTCCGTTACTTTTCTACATAGTCAACGTGTTTTTCCAAGCATTTTTGGGGACGTCTGTGCTCGCAACCAGCTGTTCACTGATTTGACTTCATCATCGGTGTTATAAGTGCTTACCTTTGAGTCAGGGGAACATGTGAAAATCACTTGGGAAAAGATCTGGTGAATATGGAGGATGCGAGAAAACTTCCCGGTTGAATCTTCTGAGCTCCGCCTGGGTCAGGATTCAACTTGGAAGTTTTCTCGTATCCTCCGTATTCACCGGAACTTGCCCCAAGTGATTTTCACATTTTCCTCCAACTCAAAGCTAAAGCACTTTTAACACCGATGATGAAGTCAAAACAGTGAACAGCTGGTTGCGAGCACAGACGTCCCAAAAAATGCTTGGAAAAACATGTTGGCTATGTAGAAAAGTAACAGAAAGATTGTACAATATAAAGAAAATTAATTCAACATGATCAATTGTGTGTAATTTTTTTTTATAAAATAGCGAAACTTAGTTATTGTACACCCCTCGTAATATATAAATGCAACAAGCCATAACAAGGAGTTTACCAAGAGTTATGAACAACTAAATAGAATAAGGTAACTAAAATAAAGCTTAACAGAAACAGATAAACCGACTCCTAGATAAAGGTGATCGACGTGGTCTCCTTGACACAGTTTGCCAACGTTACACGAATAACACGCACTATCCTCGACATGCGTGCTAGGGTACGAATGCCTTCTTTTCAGTCACTACTTCGATTCTCCAACTCTTTAAGGTATCTTCTCATTGCAGGTACTAAGGAAATGACGAATTCGGAGGCTCTTTTAGTTTCTCTTTACAATAAATGTGGAATGTGGCGAGAATAAGAAATACATGATTGTATTATGACAGTATCCTGAGTGATGCAAATTTCTTTTTAAGGTTTAACAGGGTTCATTCCTCCGCTTTTCCCCAACAATTGTTATAACTTCTGATTCTACCTTCCCAACCCTGTCCAACACACGGCTTGTATGAAAGAACAATTAATTTCATCAATTGTTACAACTAATTAGGCGTGTTAGAAGACAAGTTTTCAGTGCAACTCTTCCCTTCTTTCGAAGCCGTTACTTTTCCTGAATGCCAGGAATAATTGCTTCATCATCTGGTATTGAATATAACTAAGTGAACAGCACGTTTGTTACGACGAAATCAGGAGAAAAAAATCTGATGTGTTACACTCACATGACTTTCTTTACTCTTGTACAAACTATTTTTACAAACGCTTTTTCTCCATCTCTTCACGTTAATCGAGATGTTAATCTTATTGCTAATTTTCTTGTAGATGCAAGGGGAATATGGTAGGCTTTAAGCGATAGTTAAATATATTAAGAGCTGGTTGCTATGTGGAGTATTCCATTTTCTTTGCATTACCAGGACAAAACAAAATTTAATAACGAATTTGAGAAAAAGTATTGGAAAATTTAAGGCAATAACAAGCAATATCTCGAAAATGGTTCACTCAACAAAAAAAATGTATATGACATAAATTGTGTATTTTAACGCGATCTACATGTCGTTCAAAATGAAGAATACTTTTGGAAACATTCCCAGAAAATTCGGGATATACATTTCATTTATCATGAAAATATCTTAAACATATGATATTTTAATCAAAATCGTTAAAGCCATTTTAAATTTTCGAAAAATGTTCCATGTAAAGGGTAATCTAGGGTGGGGGGGGACTTCTTGAAAACCTTCGTGTCGCATCTCTGGAAGATACTGAACCTAAATACCAAGTTTGGTGTTTATCCGACTTTCGTTTCTGAGTTATGCTCTTCACAGACACACGGACATGTTTCCAAAAATGCTTTTTTTTTATTCAGGGATCTCAAAACATGTATTTCCGGTGAAATCTCGGTATCGAATTTTTGGGTGGAATGCAATACGTCCCCTACTTACTATACGTAGTAGAGAAAGTAATATAATCTCGCTTGTTACATTCATATCAATTTTGTACCCGTCCTTCCAGAAACTATTCTTATGAGACCTGTTCTATCTACTGCGTGTTAATTAACAAAACATTAGCAGAAATGGTTTCGTTACAAAGGATGCAGCAGGCTGAAGTAATAGTTTAAAGAGCGGGTGCTGTATGTTGACTTTGAAATTTCGTACTCTTTGTATGACCACAAGAGAGAAACCGATGGCGACTTAACATTTCCAAAAAGCAAAAAGTATTTGTAAATTAAATCCGGTAATAACGAGATCTACTATTTGGTGTAGTAAGTTATCACGGAATATTTGCAGAAAATAATTCAAGATATACATTTTGTCATGCAGATATCTTAAACATGTGGTATTTTAATCAAAACCTGACGAAACATTTTCCGCTTAAAGAGTAGTTTGGGGTTAAGAGATTTTCTTGAGTATCCTCGTGTTGCATCTTCAAATACCAAGTTTGATAGTCATCCGACATTTGCTTTATGTGCTGTTCACAGACACATATGCGCGCGGATCTTCTTCTACATTTGGTTTTATTCGTGAGCCTCAAAATATAGGGTAGTTAAATTATATTCGAACCCACTCGCGGCCTCCCTCTACTGCGCGAGACAGCCGGCGCTCGTCGGGGAAATTCTCCGGCAGAGACGGACTAAAATTCTTACCTTATAATAGATGCTCGAAATGTTGACCTGCTCTCAAACAGGCAGCATATCTCGTGTAAATATTCTCGCTCACTCTCCGAAGCTCAGCAGCAGGAATTCCTGTGATTTTTTGTACAATGTTTTCTCTAAGTTCCTGTAGTGTGCGATGGTTGGAACGATACACTTTGTCTTTTAAAGAACCCGTAAATAAAAATAACAACTCGTTAGGTCAGGAGAACGAACGGCCCACAAATCAACACTAATTATTCTTTCATCAAACACCTCTCTTATTGCATGTAATGATTCGGCAGCCGTATGTGCTGTTGCAGAATCTTGCTGGAACCAACCATACGATTTCTCTTCTTCTGTCAAGCGATTGCAAAATGGCCTCAGAATTAACGTCTGATATCGCTAGGCATTTATTATTTCATTAAAGAATATGGGCCCTATTATTCTTCTAGCACTTATCGCACACCACACTCCAATTTTCTGATCATAATGAGGCGTTTCATCACAAGAATTCCTGCTGCTGAGCTTCGGAGAGTAAACGAGAATATTTCCACGAGATATGCTGCCTGTTTGAGAGCAGAAGGTCAACATTTCCAGCATCTATTATAAGATAAGGATTATAGTCCGCCTCTGCCGGCGTAATTTCCCCGGCGACTACCGGCTGTCTCGCGCAGTAGAGAGAGGTCGCGAGTGGGTTCGAATATAATTTAACTACCCTATACATTATATATTTCCGCGGAAATGTCGGTATCGAATTTTGGGATTGAATACAATACTTTCTGTTCTTACTCTAGGTAAATGGTAATGGTGATAAAATCAGCCATTATTTCCCTGAAAGGAATAAATCGATGGCTAAACGGCAGAACATCTTGCCCACCAATTTTTGAGACGTGCATTTTTTACCTTAATTAACGGAAAGCCTAGACGCACATCCTGGCTAAACATCGTGACCCTTTAATATCCACAGAGAAAACAAGGTTTACATTTTATCTTAACTGTTTAAAATATGATTTTAGTGACCAACAAATGATCTTAAAACTTTCTGTTTCTCAACTTATTATCGTACTTTTGTTCCCAAGTGGCTCATTAGATAATAATTTTGGTTCCTATTCTTAGCAATGGGATAATCCACTTTTTCACTTTATTTCAATACGGGATTTTGTAATAATGATTGTGATATTTAAATGCAACGGAATTATGATCAGTGAGTTTCTCTTGCAAGGCATATCCTGTCCAATAAATCGTCTTAAGAACCATATTAACTAAAGTGTGCATATTTCATGTAAGATGCATGTGGAATATATTTTCTATTCTTATAAAGAATATTAATGTCCAGTTTCAAATTGATATTACAGATGGACAAGCATAAAACAGTTTTTTGTCTCTCCCGAAAAAATTTTGGCGGGTAAGATCTTTTAACAAATAGCCATCGAAATAGTGACAGCCGACTTTGGCGATCTAAGGCATAAGTATTGAATAAGAGCTTTGTATGCGATTTTTACTGTGCTTTGTAATTTGCTTACTGCGGTTCACAAATCATGCTAAAAGCACATACTATCTTAAAATTCGTATACGAAAATATCAGCAGAATCCACCCTTCTTCTCGTGTTATTGCGGTAAATGCTGGCATTTTTCTGCCTCTCTCTCTCTCTCTCTCTCTCTCTCTCTCTCTGTCAGGTGCCGTTTTGAAAACTGGCAATCTAACTGTTTATTCGAGGGTGTTCCTGAAATTAAAATATTACGAAAGGCTAATTGGTGCCCGTTGTATTACAAACAAAAAAAAATAAAAGCTATATGTTGCTTCAGAGTAATCCATTAACATTGAAAATTAAAATAAAATTCGGTTGCAGTGTTACTATATGTGGAGAGGGTATAAATTGTATTTATACGCGCATAGAAATCTTCAGTCTTGTAGCTATTTTTAACGAGATAGTTATATACTTCTCCGTTGTGAAACAATTTGAATTAAATGGGCTGTTCTTTCATTGTGTTGATAAGAATTTTGGATGTGTTTATTGCGAGGAATTTCCTAACCTACTACTCTGTGCAAATAAGAAAAATTAGCAGCAGTAGTAGTAAGAACGGCAACGTTGGCAAATGGTACATGGGATGGTGGGGGATTTAGTCTGCCACCGCAACACTCGCTTGCAGACTTCGATTTTTCAATAAGCGTCGGTCGGTCGCCTGGGTTGGGGCTCGTTGCTATAGTAACGCCATCGATCCATACCGACGCCCGAGCAAAAGGCGTAGTTTTCCCGCGCTTCCTCCGTGTCACGTGGATTTGTAGAACATGTTGAGATAAAGAATTGGGTTGTTGGTTCTTAACCTTTTGCGTATGATAAGCGTTTACATATAAACACATGAGTACCTACTGTCGTTTCTTTTCTTATATCTTCCACAAACAACTCTTGAAAAGCTTTTTCTTCTACCTACTTCATTAATCGAGATGAATTTTTGCAGAAAGTTTCATTACACATTCGTTTTAGGTACAGGAGGGGGGATACAGGAGCCTGAAGTGATAGATGTTTAATGCTGGTGGCTATAAGCTAGCTTTGAAACTCCATACTCTGCATGACGTCACGGGAAACAACCAAGTGGTGACACGACTTCAAAAAAGTACTGTCATCCATTCAGAATGAAGAGGACTTCACAGACCTATTTCCAAAATACTTAGGGTATACTCTTTATTGGTCATGTAAATATTTTAAGCACGTGGTATTGTAATCAAATCATTAGAATCTTCTTTTTTTCAGAAAATAACGAACATTTTCCATATAAAGGTAGTTTGGAGTGGGGAAATTTTGTTGAAAACCTTCATATTGCATCTTTGAAACATACTGAGGTTAAATACGAAGTTTGGTATATGACCGACATTTCTTTTTTGACTTATGCTGCTCACACTCACATATGTACCAACGGACATTTTTCTTATTTTTTTTTAGAAACTTCAGAACATTTATTTCCTGAAAAACTACACACTCTGAACAATCTTTCCGGAGAATTTTGCCAAATTCGGGTTTGATTTACTTTAAAGCTGGTATACGGACGTAACTAAACAGTGGGAATTAAAAGTGATCATATATCTTATTTAAATGCCCTATCTTTTTCAGAATTGTCCTACTTAACTACTTGTATTTGAAACAAAACTTTTTATTCAGGAATTTGAAACGTACTTTTTTATGCATTACGTATTCCAACGAGGGTCGTCCAATAAGTAAGTTTCCCTATATTGTACAATCCTTCTATTACTTTTCTACATAGCCAACATGTTTTTCCATGACACAAGTTTTTCCAAGCCAGTGTTGTACCAGATCGGGTCCTGTGCTCGCAACCAGCTGTTCACTGATTTGACTTCATCATCGGTGTTAAAAGTGCTTACCTTTGAGTTGGAGGAACATGTGAAAATCACTTAGGGCAAGCTCCGGTGAGTACGAGGATATGAGAAAACTTCCAAGTTGAATCTTGACCCAGTCGGAGCTCAGAAGATTCAACTGGGAAGTTTTCTCGCATCCTCCATATTCACCAGATCTTTTCCCAAGTGATTTTCACATGTTCCCCTGCCTCAAAAGTCATCTTGGAGGTAAGCACTTTAACACAAAGTAACAGAAGGATTCTATAATATAAATAAAATTAATTCAACATGATCAATTGTGTGTAATGTTTTTTTTTATATAAAATAGGGAAACTTACTTATTGGACGCTCCTCGTATATAAGAGCTTGTCAAAGGTATGGGCATAGTCGGAGCTGGCGTGGATGTATGTATTTAAAATGTAATATGTGGGAATACCTAACACATGATAAAGGATAAAAGATGTTACAAATGCTATTTCTGTGGGCCTAATTTAATTTTAAATAGGACACATGCTGCGATAGGGTATTATGTACGCAAAGAGTTTGGGAAGTAAGTTTTACACAAAGAATTTTTTAAAGGGTAAAAATAAAATAAATAAGTAGATAAATATCGAAAAAGAAAAGCAAAACAAAATTTTTCATTTACAACATTCTTCACAAGGGTGTACTGTAAAGTATTTTTATATAGTTGTATATTTTGGAAGTGTAAAAGGATCAATGCACTAAAACTAGCCTACCTAAAGGGAACAACTTAATAAGCAGAAGTCCATTTCCAGCCTAAACTGATACTACATAGTGATTTATGAAGAACTGACACATTTATTCTTCTAATTGTTTCAAAACTAGTTATGCTAGCTGCAACTTGTTATACCTGAAATGCAGAGGAATTTTGGGAGATTATTTACCTCTATAGCAAATGTTGAAAATGTTCTCCATCCTACATAATGCACAACTCAACACGTCGTTCCATGTTACTGGCCACTCGTTGGAGGACACTGATGCCAATAGCTTGGATCTCCTGGGGACGTTTGACATAAACCCTGTCTTTTAAGTAACCCCATAGAAAGAAGTCCGGCGATGTCAAATCCGAAGATCTCGGTGGCCACAGGTTCTTTGAAATTATCCGGTCGTCAAAGAAACTTGTAATTAGTGCCGTGGATTCATTTGATGTATGGCATGTAGCGCCGTCCTGCTGAAAATATCCTTGACTCATCTCTACATCGTCTAGTTGCTGAGCAAACTCCATGAAAATCCGTCGGTACTCTGAGTGTTCACATTGTTTTCAAACAAAATTGGTCCCACTATTCTCTGTGCGGATATTGCGCACCAAACTCCGATTTTAACCCGGTGCATAGCCGGATAAATGGAAACATGTTTCATCTGTGAACCATGTGATAGACAGTATGGCAGGATTTTGCACAATGAACGCCTGAAACCAACGACAATAATTCAGTCGTCTATCCTTATCTGGTTCCTGTAGCTGATGGACAACCGTAATCGTATACGGCTTTAGGCCTGCACTTTTCACAGCTCTCTGGCACATAGAGTAGCTGTACCCTGTCTCCTGCGACAAACGTCTTAATGATTTTTTTGGGTGACTGATCCAGTCGTGCTCTTACGTCAACAACCGTGGGAAGCTTAGATGAACGAGCTTTCGTTCACCAGAGATCCAGTTGTTTCCAATTTGTTTACCAGTCACAGTATTGTGTTTCTTTGGGGATGATTTCAAACACCAAATTCTCTCTGCTATGCCCTTTGAGTAGCTGTAATTGAATTCGTAATCCAGTATTGCTTTACAAGGAAGAGTCGTTGATTTAATGTGTACTCCATTTTCACGTTGACTAGAACAAAACCTCAAAAAACAGTTGCCGACAATAAAACTAACAATTACGAATAAAACATGAACATCTGCGCATCTAGTGACAGGCAATCGAAACTCCAGAACATTCCGCTTAATTTGGTGCTAAAATTGGGGCATTGAGTGAATTTCGAACAGAATAACTAAAGAAAGAATTGTGTCAGTTCTTCATAAATCACTCTTTATAACAGATTTAAGTGAGCGCAGTCATGAAGGCTGAGGCGGTTGGGCTACACAAAAGACAATTTACTTATATCATGCATGAAAAAGATTTATGTTTTATAAATACATTATTATTGTTTGTAAGGCATTTACTGAGTTTGAATAGAGTTTGTAAAATCTACGTTCAGATATATGTTTATGCCATTTGGCGAAGTAGAGCATATAAAAAAGTAATTGCAGTAAGATAAACTTGTGTGAACAAATAAGCAAGCTGTTGACAAGAGGATTTTCTCTCCTTGGAAATGTCAATTGATGGTTTTTCTGATCTAGAACCCTGTGTGCAGATACTACAAGCTATATCTTTAAGCCAACGAATCCGGGCAATTATTATTGTAACATGTTCGCAAAGGAATGCTGTAGTTCGGCGGAGATTAATATTTGGAGGCGTCGGTGGTCACCTTTGCAATGGGCGACTTGCCCATAGGGGTGTGACTATTTCCGTCCACGCGACGCGGCGCCAGTCTCCCTCCCCTTGCCCCTGACCCCCAGGACGTCTGCACCTCCGTCAGAATACCTTCGCGTTTCGCAACTCTTGAAGCATAATTACAGCACATTCATCCTAACTTTCTCATTCAGAAAGTGTGAGTATTTGTGAGATTATGTTGCTCTTGCATTGGTTTTGATAAAGCTTTTGGAAAATTCGGGGAACCAAAAAGGCCCTTCAAAAGCCATTACAAGCTATGAGCCAATTTTTAAAATGCAAGACATGATTCTGTCAAATGTTGAGGAGCGTGGTTTTGTATATCTGAAAATGTCCGTTTTAGAATTTGTAGTTCATTCTCTTGCAAAATAAATGGCAATTAACTTAATCAGCAGGCACGTAAAGAGAGAATTACGAGCAGTGTGGCCAGTTTTTACTTTCTCTACTACGTACAGTAAGTAGGGGAAGTATTGCATTCCACCCAAAAATTCGATACCGAGATTTCACCGGAAATATATGTTTTGAGACCCCCTGAATCCAAAATAAAGCATGTTTGGAAACATGTCCGTGTGTGTGTCTGTGAACAGCATAACTCAGAAACGAACAGTCGGATAAACACCAAACTTGGTATTTAGGTTCAGTATCTTCAGAGATGCGACACGACGGTTTTCAAGAAAACCCCCGCCACAGATTACCCTTTACATGCAACATTTTTCCAAAATTTTAATTTTCTCAAAAATAGCTCTAACGATTTTGAATATCATATGTTCAAGATATTTTCATGACAAATGAAATGTATATCTCCAATTTGTCTTGTATATGCAAAGAGTATTAATCTGTGGCAAAGAGAATTGTGCTGCACCTAGCAACCAGCTATTAAGAGAGATGTCTATGCTTAAAGGCTACTGTATTTCTATATTGCCCTTGCAAATACAAAACAAGGAGAACATAGTACGCCTTAAGTGATAGTCAAATATTTTTAGAACTGGTCGCTATGTGTAAAATGTAATTCTCTTTGCATATCAAAAGATCGTTTCTGCAAATGTTTATCTCGATTAATATGAAATAGATGGAGAATAAGAGTTTGTAAAAAATAGTTTGTACAAGAGTAGAGGAAGTCATGTGAGTGTAACACATCAAATTTTTTTGTCCTGGTAATGCGAAGAGAATGGAATACTCCACATAGCAACCAGCTCTTAAAATATTTGACTGTCGCTTAAAGCCTACCATATTCCCCTTGCACCTACAAGAAAATCAGCAATAAGATTAACATCTCGATTAACATGAAGCATATGGAGAATAAGCGTTTGTAAAAATAGTGTGTACAAGAGTAGAGAAAGTAATGTGAGTGTAACATATCAGATATTTTTTATTGCTATGCTACCTCATGGCTTACTTAATCAAACCGGAGCAAGAATAGAACATTCTAAGACAACGTACAAGGGTTTTGCAGTCTCACTGGAAGAAGCATGTTGTGCGAGAGTAATTCGGGTATGTTCCCTATCATTTGTTTAACCAAACTCCTCTGTTTGTCAGGATAAATTCAACTTTCCCCCCTTTCTTAAACATTACTTTAATAATTATGGGAATTTTGAAGTGGTTTGTAAAGGGCTGTACAATATACATTCCCGATACATAAATGCACTATATTGTAAACTTTGTATTCGTATTGCCATGTAAAATGTTAAAGAAGCAAGACATGGTTCTAGCTCTAAATGTTACCATATCCTTGGTGCAACACCAATGCACTAAACAGAACATGTGTTTAATGATGATTTAACAAGCAGTTGGCAATCGTGCCATGTGTCAATCTTTCCGCCACAATCTCCAGATCTCATAACATGGTAGTTAGCTTTTGGGCTCTGGTTTTCTTTAAAGAACCACATACCGAACATTTTAATAATGGCTTGCAAAATACCGTGCACGCTGTCAGACAGAATTATGTATGTTGGACATTCCCGATTTCCGGCGAAAACCAAATGCAACTCTTTGGCCAATGTATGTCTAGCAAGCTAAGCTCTGTATTGGCGAGGTTTAAAATTTGTGGCAGAACAACCCGTAGTGTGCTTCAACTATGACGTAAGCATGCTTTTTGGCCATTCTGTGCGTTATTTTCTCGCCTGCCTGAATTTGTGGCGTTTCAGCATTGTATTATGAGAATCTTGTTTTCTCAGTTGCCTTTGACATAAAATAGATCTAAAGCAATGTTACAAAACTATATTATTTGCGACGTACCATAGCGTCTTGACCCACATTCAGGAGGCGGTGGACTCGATTTCAAGTGCCGGCCGACCTGACAAGGGTTTTTCGTTGATTTGCAGTAGTCGCAGGTAAACACCAGGTATTGAATATTCAATACTCGATCCAAACTTTAAAATATACAGATAGTTTTAAACAATATAAATGGAACAAGAAGGGGACTACCCAACTAAGGCCACATAACAGCAGCAGAATACTCTAAGCAGATGCTACAGGAAGTCGACTGTGCAACTAAAGCTGATTGGAATAATGCGTATCGGTTAGACGTCGCGATATTACTACCTAGATGCTGAGGGCGATAAATAAGCCGCAACCCTACCCCTCTGAAGAGCCTGCAGCGCCTCAGGAACATGTGGTTTAGCTTCGGCAATGGAATTCAGGAATCACTTCCTCCAAGATCAGCAATTTCTTAATCGTTAACAGCTTACAAGTACATCAGAGAGCTGTGCAGTCGTGAACATTAAAAAGGCATGTGTTGACGTGATCAGAGCACGGCAGTTAAGCTAACCCAATATCGTACATCGCGTTTTAACGTAATGGAGACCAGAACATAGCGGATTTTTAATTTTTCCCTCTGGCATTCTCAAGAAAGTTTCAGATAGGACTACTTTTTAATTCATTTATTAAATAAATAAATAAAATTAAAAAAGTAAGCAGTGGATCAACACAAACATTTCTTCAAAAAAAATCAACAAAAAATGATTTAAGTAAAGCCCTCAGAATTGTTTTGCCAGCTAAAGAAAAAAACCAATTCGCCCAATTCGATCTAATGAATTACTATTACATGAAGTCATCGCGGATTATTAGAAAATAGTTATAATCAAGCCGCTGTTACCGGAAGGGACATATAGCACCTCGACCCCCAATGCAGAGATCCCTAACAGTTCCAGACTTGACCACCCGACTGCAGGAGGGTCACTTGGAGACGACGCTCTAGTGGGACCGGCGAAACACGATCTAACAGTGGAGGCTCGACAGGCTTCCTACTAGCAGGGCCGAGAAGAAGTTCCAAATTACAAGCCTCCGCGCCATCTGCCCGACACCGACCGAACCTCAGACCCTAAGTCAGCATGAAAGGGAAATGGTGGAGATAGGAAATCCGTGGTGAAATACACCACTTTAGCATTCGCCTTTGTCAAATAGGGAAAATCACGAAAACCCATGGTCAGAGTGGGAGGCCACCGGGAATCGAACTGAGGCCTCCCGAATGCGAACCTCACACGTTATCGCGGAGCCATCTCGCTCGGTATGTTGCATAAACGTTTTATATATACCGAGTGTTTCAGAAATACTTTTACAAACTTCAGGTGTGGGTTCCTCACACCAAAAGAAGGAAAAAAGTTCATATGAACATATGTCCCATAATCCTTGGTTTTCGCGTTATTCCTGTCACAATGAAAGTGTGAGTTCAACGGCCTTCGGGGTCCAACCTCAAAACTTTATTCCTCTATGCATTCATAGAAGGCGTTGACCCATTGTACTACATACAGTAGATGGCGAAGTGTTGCCATGGAGACTTGTTTACGTTTGCCATTTGTCATTAGTCTGTCTTCAACGTTTCAATTGTGTACATGTAGTGAGTTAACTGCACGTGTTTCGTTCCACCCTGGCTGGATATTCATTTCGTGAACATGAATCTACCATGACCAATGGATAGGCAGAGGAGGACCAGTTCCATGGCCTGCACGTTCCCCCGACCTCAATGCTATGGATTTTTACCTCTGGGGGTATCTTAAATCATTTGTTTATGGAGCAGCCATCCCGGATGCAGAAACGCTTCATCGACGTGTCATGGAAGCCTGCGAAACCATTCGACACCATCCCGGAGTTTTTGACAGGATGCGACATTCCATGATTCGACGAGTACAGGCATGCATAGAAGCAAGAGCAGGACATTTCGAGCATTTCTTATGAGTTTTGTTTGTTATAAGTGTACCACTGTGTTGAACACCTCTTAACGAGAAAACCAAGGAATATGGGACATATGTTCATATGAACTTTTTTTCCTTTTTGTGTTGTAAGGAACCCATACCCGAGGTTTGTAAAAGTATAACATCCTGTATACACCACTCATGAACTATATCTAATGCAGTTCTGCTTTTTCGACGTTGGATCGAAATGCCCGCCACTTCCGTTTCTCTCTCGTTATTAGCGAAGGAGCTTCAACTATGGAAACGACCTAGATTTGTATTCTTTTAAATATCCTGAGACGTGTTAATGAATTGAAATGATTTTTTTTTAAAACTAGGAAGCATTCTGAAAGCTTAAAGTGATTTTTAAGCTATAGCTTTATTTTGAAAATGTCGTCAGAAGTTTTATTAAGTCTTTTTAAATCTAAACAAAGTAGCGAATTGTTCATATTAAACAAATAGGTTCCAAAACACAGATGTGCTTTTCAAAGTGTTCTACGGTCCTATGGAAAACAGAAAGTCACAAATTTCTTGAGACCGTGTAATGCGGCTTGAAAAACAAAGTAATTTCATTAAACAATATAGAACGAATGAAGTTTACATTTCGGCCACAGTTAATACAGCATTCTAAGGAGAGGCAATTCAGGTAAACCTGATTAACTGTTTGTAAGCGTTGATATTTTTGTTACACGCCATGTTAAAATTGCTTGTCTCCAAACTGAAACAAGCTTCAATAAGCTACTCTTACCAAGATGCATCAGACGAGAAAAGTCTTCAGGTGTGGGTTCCTCACACCAAAAGAAGGAAAAAAGTTCATATGAACATATGTCCCATAATCCTTGGTTTTCGCGTTATTCCTGTCACAATGAAAGTGTGAGTTCAACGGCGTTATACTCGAGTTATTTAAAATATGTTTATAGTATATGTCATGTTCACTTACATGTAGAATGTAGATTTCATTAAGTGCTCCAGAATTAATCTTGAGAGAATCTTGAGTTCTAGTTTTATTTTTAGTATTTTGTGGGTAAAATTAATGTCGATAATATACATAAAATTCGTTTATAAACTATTAATAATTATTTTAAAATAGCTATAAATGTTTTATCCCGAGTTTTAATGCACGCTAACAGCCGAACAGATTTGCTGGATAACACGCAGGTGTGGACTATTCATTACATGTGATAAAATGCGAATGATAAAACTGGTAGAGTACATAGTTGTGATTTGTCCAAATTCAAAGCTCTTTTATCCTAGATTAGTCACCGGTTATGAGTGGAGTTGTCATAAGTAATACCACGAGTGGTATTTGTAAGACTATTTACTGAATGAAACATTTAATAAACAATATTAATAAAATGAAGTTAAAATAGGTATTTTACATACTATTTTTTGAGTTCATTGCATATCAATACCATAACGTAGCACAGCCTTTTATGTTCTTTAAGATTTTTCCCCCTTTCTGTAGTTTAATATCAGAAACAATTGCGAATCAGGTGCGACAATCTCATTTCGACAAGATTTCGGTGATAAGTAAACACGCGAGCGGAAGTAAAGCCGGTGGTCCCGTGTCGTAGATTTAAAAGAACCTCAAGCCTGATAAAGAGGCCTCTGAGCAAACTTACCGGTCTTTCACGCCCAGTATAAAATGGGGCACTAAGAACCACAGCAGTTAAAGAGCGTCCGTAAATAATACTAAATTTAATTTTGCCTTTGACAGTGTACACTCGCTTCCATTTATGCCATCACCGCAGCCTCGGGAGGCATTCTGCTGGCCTTCACAGGTGGAGTATGCATCTATAGTAAGGGGAAGGTGTATGTATTTGTTTACCTTTTCGCGCATGCAGTGGTGCCCTATTTTACGTGCACAGTTCTAAATTATTCACATATGAATATATAACTTTAAGCAGTAGCTTTCCTCGTCTCACCTATAACCATGTTTTGCACATATCTTCACGAAAAAAATATTTTGAATGGCAACATAGTGTAAAACTGAAATACATACGGTTTAGTCTCAAAGAGGACACATTTACTAGGCAGTATTGGAATCGCCTGTCCAGTCCAAATATACAACTAAGTAAAACTCTGTTTTGCACGATTTCTTCACCAAAAAGTATTTTTAATGGCAGTATAAGCTAAAAGTGAAGTAAATTAGGTACGCTTTTTGCTCCCAAAGTAGACTCCTTTACTAGACATTATTTTAATAATCTGTCCAACACCTGATTTAGCCGATTAGGCACTGAATAACTCATCGCCCCCTAGGAACATTTACGTTTAGAGCCAGAGTTCTTCGAGCACCTAAGTTATTCAGTGCCTAGACGGCTAAATTAGGTATTGGACAAGAATGGATATTGGACAGATTATATTAAAATAATGTCTAGTAAAGGGAGTAAAAAGTATAATTTACTTCAGTTTTACATTATGTATATTGTCATTAACATGTGTTTTGTGAAGATATTGTACAAAACAGGGTTGTGTTTTGTTATGTATTTAAACATTGTTATTATAAGTAATGACGAGTAAAGCTATTGCCCAAATTTATATATTGATATGTGAATAATCTAGCACTGTGCACGTAAAACACGACGACACTGCATGCGCGAAAAGGTAAACATAAACACATCTCCTTACTATAGATACATACTCAGCCTGTAAAGACCAGTAGAATGCTTCCCTAAGCTGCGGTGACGACATAAATGGAAGCGAGTGTACGATCTCATAGATGCCTTTATTCACCAATCAGAATGGTACTTAATCTAAGTTTTAATGCATGGTGCTCAAAAACAAATAACCAGTTTTTTTCTTCCTATATTCATTTTTATTCCTATAAGCTATACTTTGATTCGTTTAGGGATATAAGAAGCCTATTCTCATGCATTTTATAATTAAAACAAATAAATGTTTGAGGGTGTAACAACTGTTCATAGTAAATTTGTTTATTTTAACATGCATTTCTCCTTGGAATAAAAGATAATAAAATTAGTATATGTTTTCAGAAAGATGAAACAGGTAAATAAACCACTTCAGTTATTATACTGAAAGTAAAGAAAGGGGGCATCTTTCTCGCATTGTAACTAATAATTACTAATTATCTAAACGAATCTCCCTCTTATAATTTTCTTAGGAAATTTAATTGAACTCTCAAACTCATGCTTGTCATTACCCAGTATATGTTTTCTACTGCACAGCGTGTATTTATTTATGATTCGTATGACATGTTAACTCGGTCAGCTCCCCAAGTGAAAGATTTCCAGGTGTAAAAGTTCCAGGCCGTACAACAATCCATGAACTTTACAGTAAATATCAGGCCACAGGAAGTGTTCAGGCTAAAAAATCTAAAACACGGCGTTCGGTTCTTACCGAAGAAACATTAGACGAAATCGGTCATCAGTTGGAAAATTCCCCCCAAAAACTCCATGATGGATAGTTTCCTAAAGAGGTGCCAAAAATGTATGGACAACGACGGTGTCCAGTTTCAGCATTTCCTTTCGTAAAGTTGGTAAGTAAAGGCTTTAAAAGTAGTTTTAAAAATGTATGGTTTTATCCACACCTTTCTATGATAGCGGCAGACGGCAACGAGCGCCGAGGACGCGGACAGAAAAAACACCGCGCATGCGGTTCGGAGTCTTTTGGCTCACACTGTATTATGACGCTACTATGAAAGCGTGATGTTATTGTTATCGAAGTTCCAACCCATCTATGGATGAAACATAAACATCTCCCTGTTATCAGGCGCGTGAATACTTGTTTGATATCGATAGTGAGTTTGAGAAAAGCGAAATGATGCTGTAGAAACGCGCCAGGATTGGCACTGGAGTGTGATGAGTAAGGCGAACAGTTGCCCCTTTAAGAGCGACGCCCATAAAAACGCAAATGCTTGACGTGTAGTGTTGCGTGCGCTTCCTCGACCTCACGCGTACTGCATAGTAGCTATCTGGTCAAAGTCAAGGTCATTTGGTGTAAAGATAGTTTGCTATTACTTACTAGTATTTCTGGCCCCGGTCCAGGGGATTATTGACCGGCCCCAAGAGGAAAGAATCTTGAACAACATGAGGAATGCGCAGGCAACCAACGCTGGGTGTGGCACGGCCATCTTTGGGCGTAGCAGCAGAATTCCACGAGATTTGTCTCCACTTTAAAAAAATATGCAGAAAGTACAAACATGTTACAGTTTACAAGTTCTGGCGTTTTTCGAGATGTTTCGTTTTATTAGTTTTATATATATTTCAACCTCTTCGTGTGACGTGGTAGCAAAATTATTTTACTTGCATTTTATTACCGCAAATGATTTTGTATAAATCCCGAAATTGTGTTGAAAATGGTAGTTTATCTGGTGGAGGAAAAACGTTTAGAGATAAGCATGGTGCTTATCAACGCTTTTACTGAGTCAACTCCTCAGTTTTTATGGCTTCACAAACTTATTTCTCCGTCAGTTTAAATCAAATGTAGGTACGTTGTGAAGTACATTAAAAAAGAGAATTTTCTATCCGTTAATTTGTTTGTTAGAATAATTTAGAACCGAGTGGGATGGCTCAAACCCTCTGTGGCCCGCATTGGGAGGTCCTGGGTTCAAACCCCTGGGGCCGACCAAATTGACCGATGGTTTTGTTGTGGATTTTCTCGGTCTCTAGGCGAATTTTGGGTAGGATAATTTGATCCGCGAATTTTTCTATCATCCTTTTCATCGGTGAGTTTCATGTCCTACACCGTCATACCAATCATTGGCATGATCACTCATCCTGGATGCGCTTGCGCCTCGTCAGGCTACTGACTCAAGGTATCGGCTTGCGTTGTGAACATATATTTAAATTGTAAATAAACCAAAGTTTTTATTTTTGATGGGACGGACGGATGTGTCTAAAATTCAAATTTTGGGCGTTTTTATACTACATTGTGACCGTAATATGATTATGTAGAACTGTTGTTTTCATTAGTACTACATTTAAAATGAGACATTCAGCATAAAATTGTAATTTGTGCAGGGTATTTTGGGTGAGGCCGAAGGTTTATGCATCACTTTCCCTTCTGCGCCCTGAAAATATTGATTAAATCGGCATTGGGTGCGTAAGTATCCAGCTGAGCCTAGTTGTTATACTGGAATGGAATGCACTATCCTAGTATATTGTAATATAGCATTTCCGCAGATAAGGGTGTGGCTGGGTTCCCGCCAGTAACCATGGCAACCATCCCTTCCGCCTCTCCTCCCGATTTACTACAAGGTAGTCTCGCAGTCACGTCAAAGGTTTCCAGGGTGACGGAAGTGGGTATGTCTGTACCGGGATGACCTTTCCCCCACACCCCTAGCCGGCTGGGTCAGGAGCCCGGCGCGCTTCTGGACCAACATCGATCCGTTTCAAGTCTGCCAGAGTTCACATACTGCCCAATCCGCCACTGTTTTACTTTCTCTACTACGTACATAGTAGCATTCCACCAAAAATTTGATACCGAGATTTCGCCAGAAATACATGTTTTGAGATCCCCTGAATCCCCCCCAAAAATATTTTTACTTTCTCTACTGCGTATAGTAAGTAGGGAAAGTATTGTATTCCATCCAAAAATTTGATACCGAGATTTCACATATATATATTTTGAGGCCCCCTGAATAAAAAAAAAAAAGCATTTTTGGAAACCTGTCCGTGTGTGTCTGTGAATAGCATAACTCCGAAACGAACAGTGGGATAAACCCCAAACTTGGTATTTAGGTTCAGTATCTTCCAGAGATGCGACACGAAGTTTTTCAAGAAAATCCCCCCACCCCATGGAACATTTTTCAAAAATTTTAATTTTCTCAAAAATGGCTCTAATGATTTTGATTAAAATATATATTTAAGATATTTTCACGACAAATGAAATGTATATCTCGAATTTTCTGGGAATGTCTCCAAAAGTATTCTTCACTGTGAACGACTTTTGCATAACTGGTAAACCATAAGAGATAGACAGAATTTTACTACAGCAAAAATGTAGATCGCATTAAAATGCACAATTTATGTCATGTACATTTTTTTTTTTTTTTGTTGCGTGATCCGTTTTCGAGATATTGCTTGTTATTCCCTTAAATTTTCCAATACTTATTTTCTGAAATGGGAATTCGTTATTCATTTTTTTGTCCTGGTAACGCAAAGAGAATAAGTGTTTGTAAAAATAGTTTGTACAAGAGTAGAGAAAGTCATGTGAATGTAACACATCAGATTTTTAGAAAAAGGTTCGTGTGTGTGTGTGTGTGTGTGTGTGTCTGAACAGAATAAATCAAAAACGAAAAGTCGGATAACCACACTCAATATTTAGGTTAAGTATCTTGTAAATATGCGACACGAAGATTTTAAAGAAAATCCCCCCACAAACTGCCCCATTACATGGAACACTTTTCGACGTGTTTGATTTTTTATAAAAATGGATCTAACGATTTTGACTAAAACATAATATAATAAACACATTTACATGACAAATAAAATGTATATCTTTAATTTTCTGGTAATAGCCTGTGAAGACCTCTTGCATTCGGAAGAAATATTTATATAATCTTTTATAACTGATAAACGTTAAGCAATAGAGAAACCGTACCATACATAAAATATAAATCTCTTTAAAACACGCAATTTATTTAAAATGGGTGTTTTCTGTGGCATAAGCTTTTTGAGATACCCGTTATTAAAGGTTCGAATTGTTAAATACTTATTCTTTTAATGTCTCGTCGACTGCATGGAAACAGTATGGAATTTTAAGGCCTCCAGTTCTTAAACATTTGACTATCGCTGTTCCTTTGTATCTATAACGAAATGTGTAATGTAGCTATTTTTGCAAATGTTTATTTGGATTAAAATGTAGTAGATAGATAAATAAGCTTTACTAAGAATAGTTTGTATAACCACTAATAAGCATAGAGGGTAGAGAAAGTAATGTGAATGTATCCATAAGATTTTTCTTCTGCACGATCACCAGTTTAAAACCCACGGTAGAACATTTTGAAATGCCTGTGCAGAAGAGTAAAGGCGTTTTTATTTGCTTTTTCGGGTTGCGTCTTTTAGCATTTTGCTGTGTATAAAATGTTCCTTGCTGTCGGATGAATTTTTTACATTCGTTTAGAGTGACAGTAATTTTTAACAAAATAGTCGTATACGAGGTTCTAAAACAATATTTGAGGAAAAGCTACACTGGATAGTAAAACTCAGGAAACCTTTTATGTTTGTACACATCTGAGGAGCAGTTCTGCAGATGTTAGAAAAGTAAAGTTCAACTTCTAAGGCAAGGTTTTTTTTTCTTCCCTTTTTACTTTCTCTACTACGTATAGTAAGTAGGGGAAGTATTGCATTCCACCCAAAAATTCGATACCGAGATTTCACCGGAAATACATGTTTTGAGACCTCCTGAATCCAAAAAAAGCATTTTTGGAAACATGTCCGTGTGTGTGTGTGTGTCTGTGTGTCTGTGAACAGCATAACTCAAAAACGAACAGTCGGAAAAACACCAAACTTGGTATTTAGAGTCAGTATCTTCCAGAGATGCGACACGAAGGTTTTCAAGAAAAACCCCTCACCCCAGACTACCCTTTACATGGAACATTTTTCGAAAATTTTAATTTTCTCAAAAATGGCTCTAACGATTTTGATGAAAATATCATATGTTTAAGATAATGTCATGAGAAATGAAATGTATATCCCGAATTTTCTGGGAATGTCTCCAAAAGTATTCTTCATTCTGAACGACTTTTGTATAACTGGTAAACCGTAAGAGATAGACAGAATTTTACTACACCAAAAATGTAGATCGCGTTAAAATACACAACTTATGTCATATACATTTCTTTTGTTGAGTGAACCGTTTTCGAGATATTGCTTGTTATTTCCTTAAATTTTCCAATACTTATACTTTTTCTCAAATTCGTTATTCATTTTTTTATGTCCTGGACATGCAAAGAGAATGGAATGCGCCACATAGCAACCAGCGATAAAATATTTGACTATCGCTTAAAAGCTACCATATTCCCCTTGCATCTACAAGAAAATTACAAATACGATTGACATCTCGATATCTCGATTAATATGAAGCATATGGAGAATAGGCGTTTGTAAAAATAGATTGTACAAGAGTAGAGAAAGTCATGTGAGTGTAACACATCAGATTTTTTTTGTATGGATTGACAATAAAAATTAGTAAGTAAATACTGGTAATAAGCAGCACAGACAAAACAGTGCCCAGTGCCTGGATACCTATATGTACCCCCTTTCACTGTAAGCTGGAAGGAGAAGTAAACAAAACCACGTGACAAGACAGCACCTCATTGGCTGTTGGACAAACAACAACCATTCCCGCTTAGCATGTCGTCTCTTCCTCTACAAAAAACAGTTCGGTTCAGATCGTAACATTTTGTGGTTATTGTCGTGCAGAGAAATTTAAAAAACTCATTATTGTAACACTTAATTTATGAAACTGAATGTGTTTGTTCAGATTCACCTATAACTAAATGAAGCGTTATAGCAGAGGGTTTAAGAGGCTATGCGCAGGCGCTGCAGTTCGTTTCCGGCTGAGAATCCTCTGCCACTGTGGAAAACATAAACGCGGGAAAGGAAAGAAGACAGTTGTGTTAAATGCTTTTAACAAATTCTGTGAAAAGTACCCACCTTTAATCGACAATGAATATGTTTGGCCATTGTTTAGCAATAACTGAACTTATTTGTTAGTAATACAGAATTGTTGCTCGGATAGCTTGGGTCGCGTTTGTTTTCTGTTCTGTTTTAACCTATAGTGCTAATCATTATTTAAATTGACTCATAAAGGTTTAAAGCAAAGGTGGTATACTGATGTTAGTCATTAAATGAATGATTTCTAAAGCCTGAAGTTAAGAACAGTTTAATCACAGAAGCCGAACTGTTCAGGTACAACTTTTATTTGTCTACTCTTAGTATTATGTGTTAGAAGTTTAGGATGTAAGGCAAAATATAGGAATAAGACATACAATGTTTAAAAGCTAATGATCCCCAAGTTGCGCAATATACTGTACCTGCATTCTGTATGAAGCAATTTCCTCTCACGGGTCCCACGTGGTGCTGCCATGTGCTCGGCGGAGTGATGCATTTAAGTTTTGTTTACTTCTCCTTTCAGCTTATAGTGAAATAGGTATAGGAAGTTTTGTGTTGATAGCTAAAAATTGTTCCGTAGTGTACTGCCCCGTGGTATCTCTCACTTTTTTAATGTTTTGTCATTTGCACTAAAGATCGCATTGTTTCACTTCTGCAGCATCTAAGTGCTCGCAACAATGCCCGCTGCACTCTATTAACGTGCTTGCTCCACGTCGAAAACGACTACAAAACTTGTATGAATTCTCCTTTGCAGAACGTTTCAATGTTTCAATTCATGCTTCCTATTTCTATAAGATTGTCCCCTTTTTTAATGTAAACAATGGCCACTTCCATTAATTACGATGATGGCAACATTTCAATAAAGTTGTTGTTTCTAGTAGAAGTTACAAGAGGCAAAATTAAAGCGTTTACTCCAGGATTTCAATATTGCTGAAGAAGTTTTGCTGTGGTTTTTACAAAATTGGAAGGCAATCTGTACAAAAGTCCGTATGCATTACTTGGCAATCTTTCTTTTCTGTCTCCAACTGACATTGGCGATGAAAATGTAAACAGTTGCCAAATGCTGAGTCGTTTTATGACTGGCTCTGCTGCTCAGGTTTTGGGAGCAATAGATCTACAATGTTCAACGTAGGTAGGTATATTACTTTCTCTACTACGTAAGTAAGTAGGGGAAGTATTGTATTCCACCCAAAAATTCGATACCGAGATTTCACAGGAAATATATGTTATGAGGCCCCCTGAATCCAAAAAAAAAAAAAAAAAAAAAAAAAAAAACATTTTTGGAAACATGTCCGTGTGTGTGTCTGTGAACAGCATAACTCAGAAACGAACAGTCGAATAAACACCAAACTTGGTATTTAGGTTCAGTATCTTCCAGAGATGCGACACGAAGGTTTTCAAGAAAATCCTCTCACCCCAGATTACCCTTTACAGTAACATTTTTCGAAAATTTTAATTTTCTCAAAAATGGCTCTAACGATTTTGATTAAAATATTATATGTTTAAGATATTTTCATAACAAATGAAATGTATATCTCGAATTATCTGGGAATGTCTCCAAAAGTATTCTTCATTGTGAACGACTTTTGCATAACTGGTAAACCATAAGAGATAGACAAAATTTTACTACACAAAAAATGTAGATCGCGTTAAAATACACAATTTATGTCATATACATTTTTTTGTTGGGTGAACCATTTTCGAAATATTGCTTGTTATTCCCTTAAATTTTCCAATACTTAATACTTTTTCCCAAATTCGTTATTCAATTTTTTTTTGTCCTGTAAATGCAAAGAGAATGGAATACTCCACATAGCAACCACCTCTTAAAATATTTGACTATCGCTTAAAGTCCAGCAATTCCCCTTGCATCTACAAGAAAATTAGCAATAAGATTAACATCTCGATTAACATGAAGCATATGGAGAATAAGCGTTTGTAAAAATAGTTCGTACAAGAGTAGAGAAAATCATGTGAGTGTAACACATCAGATTTGTATAACATATTTTTCATTTTAACTGTTGAATCATTGTACTGTTTTGACGTTTTCATTCTTGAATTCACATAGTCTGTGCCGTACTAGTTTGTTGCACTTTATAGGTTTTGGTTCGTACTTCAGCATTTCATTTTCTCGTACGCTAATGGAAATGCATGTCATTTGCCATAAAGTAAGACCACTATTTTGCTGTAAGGCATTATTCTTCGTCATATGCCTAAATTATCTTTATTGTGAAGTATAGACATTTTGAGTAATGTTTTTACAGAATAATGAAGTCAGAAAAAGATGCAACATTAGTTGTATACGTTTACCTGAGTGTTTGTGCATATTTCGGAGAGGAACGCTAAATATAGTAGATTGTCTGTTACAAGATCAAAAACTATATCAGTTCAGAGCACTGCAAAATTTCACTGTCCAATGTAAAACATAGCACTCGTGAAGTTTCAATGTTATTTACTCCGCTGTGACATATTCAATTCAAAGTAGTGCTGCATTTATTTTCCTTGCAAAGCAAGATCAGCCTGCCAGAGGATGCAGGTTGTCAGCACTTGGAAGTAAGCCAGTAATGAATGATTGTATAATTATATTTGATTATCAGGAAACGTGGTGAGATTCACTGTAATGGTTTTCGCAAGGAAACAAGTCCTTGCCGTAGGGTGTTGGGAATGAAGAGAAGTTTGCCGTCCTAATTCCTGAAGGACGTCTGCCATGTTTTTGTTTCGCAGCAAGACTAGTTTATCTCTGGGCTCATTTCTTCATTCTTGTGCATCAACTGGCGTGTAGAAGCAGGGAACAGCGAGCAGTAGTAGCTGCAAGCGTGTGAAGATTGCGGATGGTACACAAACCATTTAAGTACATGAACACCGCACAACAGCATTGGTGAATGAAATGAGGCTGCAGTAACCCGGCATAAAAGGTTACCTGATGCTTTCATTTTCAGGGTAAGCAGCTGACACGCCAGAGCCTTTGAGAAAACGTTACTTCTTAGAGCTGTAGTCACGTCCTCTAGTATTTCAAACACCGATTTTACTACATGCTACACCGAACAGGTGGCGCCGCGGTAACGTGCGCGAATCGCATTCGGGAGTTCCGAATGCTGGGGTGGTTTCTCCTCTACCACGATTTCCTTTCCCTTTCATTCCGTTTCCTTCTCATCTTTCAGGTGTGCTTCTATGCTTCGTGGTGTCTGGCAGTGCCGGACGGATGGCGCGGATGCATGCCCGATGAAAAGAGTATTCCCGTGGACACCAGAGAGCTGCTTGATTGATGGGTCCATCATTCTCGGCGGCTCCAGCAGTGGGACGGGTCTGCTAGATTGGAAATGTTAAGGACTTCCGTGCTCTCTGTGGCCTGCCTGTCTGCCTAAACCTGTAGCCTCCTGTGGTTCCCTCACCTCATCCCGTCCTCCTGGTAGGTGGTAGCCGCAATAGATCCGTGAAGGTCGCTGCGCGCGAGGTGTCCCCCTCCGTTTAATCACCTATATACAGGGAGAGCCAAAAGACTACGAAACGGCTGCGCGGTGTTTTTCCTGTCCGCGTCCTCGGCGCTCGTTGCCGTCTGCCGCTATCATAGAAAGGCGCGGATGAAACCATACAACATTTTTAAAGCTACTTTTAAAGGCTTTACTTACAAACTTTATGAAAGGAGATGCTGAAACTGGCCACCGTCCTTTTCCAAACAATATATCCGCCAGGAACTTGCCAGCATTTCTCAACGTGAACTACGGCGAGTGATGGATAGTTTCCTAAAGAGGTGCCAACAATGTATGGACGACGTGGCCAGTAATTTTGTAAACACCATATTCGAAAAAGTTGAAAAAATGTTTAGAAATAACAGAACTCGTAAACTGTAGTATCGTCTTTTATTTTGGACATTAAAATCATAAGCCACTCTAGTACTATTGTTTGTTCAGAATCCTTTGAGGCAGTGGTAGGGGAAATAAGAATGTCGAGCGGCCGGTGCGGTAGCTAACCTAAAGAGCCGCCACACGAAGCCGACGAAAGAAAACATACAAAAGGCAAATATGCGTGCATTACATATGAAGCAAATGAATTAATATTCCTTACATAATTATTACAGAAATATTGGTGTTTCATTAATTCGGAGTTATGATAGTTATATAATTTTCCATCAAGGAAACTCTGAAGTAGAATGCGAGATAACTGAAGTTATAACTGGTCGTTTTCAGAACTATATCTCGTTTGTTACGGTCATAGAACATTAACAGAGTGACGGAGTGGCGATGTAAGTTTGAGCGGTTCATTTGTAATAAAGTAATACTTATGCTAAACTAGAAATAGCATTTATAAATTTCTTGTTCTGCTTTATACTTCACGACGTCCCAACCCGAGAAACGGTTCCATTTCATCATCCCAAGGACTGTAATGGGAAACAAAAGTGATTCGGAACCGTGTAATCTTATTGCTTTTAGAACAATACCGGTGAGATTAGGCAGTGGAAGTTGTACGGCATCAGCCGCCGCCGCCGGGCCCGTGGTTTGTGCTGAACGGACGTCTGGGTGTATCTGGGGGTTGCAGATAAGCACTCTTCTCTCAGACTTCTTCCCTTGCCGTTTTCGTGCCGAGATAATATGCCAATTTCCATAAAATATACATTGTCGCTCTATAGTATGTTGTTTTTATGGATATTGAAATTGTAGTGATGCAATATTTGCTGGTTTAAATTTAACTAGCAGCCCATCCAGGCTTAGCAAGTCTAGAAAGCTGAGAAAATGCTCTATAGACGCGTGCCAACAGCAACATCCATCCAGTATAAGATTATGCAGACAATAACGGATTTTGTAGATCTACTCTTTTAAAATACTTAAGCTTCGGTTTTTTTTTAAATTAAACTTCAGTTTTAATTTCATCAAAGAGATAATGTCCTACCAAGCGGAATGCCTCAGGCGGTAACGTCTATGGTCCGCTTTTGGGAAATTCCGCATTCAAACCCCTGGGGCCAACCAATCTGACCGAAGGATTTTTCGCGGTTTTCCTCGGTTAATAGCGAATGCTGGGTTGGACAATTTTCCTGTCATCCCTTTTATCACTATATTTCGTTTCCTTCTTCGCCACTATACCAAGGCATTGGGCTGATAACACATCCTGGATATGCTATGATCCAGAGTTTGCTTCCTCCTCGGCAGGCTACTGACACAAGGCATTGGGCTGATCACTCATCCTGAATATGCTATGATCCAGAGTTTGCTTGCTCGCTCCTCGACAGGCTACTGACACAAGGCATTGGGCTGATCACTCATCCTGAATATGCTATGATCCAGAGTTTGCTTGCTCGCTCCTCGGCAGGCTACTGACACAAGGCATTGGGCTGATCACTCATCCTGAATATGCTATGATCCAGAGTTTGCTTCCACCTCGGCAGGCTACTGACACAAGGCATTGGGCTGATCACACATCCTGGATATGCTATGATCCAGAGTTTGCTTGCTCGCTCCTCGACAGGCTACTGACCCAAGACATTGTGCTGATCACACATCCTGGATATGTTATAATCCAGAGTTTGCTTGCTCCTCGACGACAGGCTACTGACCCAAGACATTGGGCTGATCACACATCCTGGATATGCTATGATCCAGAGTTTGCTTGCTCGCTCCTCGACAGGCTACTGACCCAAGATATTGTGCTGATCACACATCCTGGATATGCTATAATCCAGAGTTTGCTTGCTCCTCGACGACAGGCTACTGACCCAAGACATTGGGCTGATCACACATCCTGGATATGCTATGATCCAGAGTTTGCTTGCTCCTCGACAGGCTACTGACCCAAGACATTGTGCTGATCACACATCCTGGATATGCTATAATCCAGAGTTTGCTCGCTCCTCGACAGGCTACTGGCCCAAGACATTGTGCTGATCACACATCCTGGATATGCTATAATCCAGAGTTTGCTCGCTCCTCGACAGGCTACTGACCCAAGACATTGTGCTGATCACACATCCTGGATATGCTATGATCCAGAGTTTGCTTGCTCCCTCGCTCGCTCCTCGACAGGCTACTGACCCAAGACATTGTTGGTGATCACACATCCTGGATATGCTATGATCCAGAGTTTGCTTGCTCCCTCGCTCGCTCCTCGACAGGCTACTGACCCAAGACATTGTGCTGATCACACATCCTGGATATGCTATGATCCAGAGTTTGCTTGCTCGCTCCTCGACAGGCTACTGACCCAAGACATTGTGCTGATCACACATCCTGGATATGCTATGATCCAGAATTTGCTTGCTCCTCGACAGGCTACTGACCCAAGGCATTGTGCTGATCACACAACCTGGATATGCTATAATCCAGAGTTTGCTTGCTCCTCGACGACAGGCTACTGACCTAAGACATTGGGCTGATAACACATCCTGGATATGCTATGATCCAGAGTTTGCTCGCTCCTTGACAGGCTACTGACCCAAGGTATTGTGCTGATCACACATCCTGGATATGCTATGATCCAGAGTTTGCTTGCTCCTCGACGACAGGCTATTGACCTAAGACATTGGGCTGATAACACATCCTGGATATGCAATGATCCAGAGTTTGCTCGCTCCTCGACAGGCTACTGACCCAAGGCATTGGGCTGATAACACATCCTGGATATGCTATGATCCAGAGTTTGCTTGCTCCTCGACGACAGGCTATTGACCTAAGACATTGGGCTGATTACACATCCTGGATATGCTATGATCCAGAGTTTGCTCGCTCCTCGACAGGCTACTGACCCAAGGTATTGTGATGATCACACATCCTGGATATGCTATGATCCAGAGTTTGCTTGCTCCCTCGCTCGCTCCTCGACAGGCTACTGACCCAAGACATTGTGCTGATCCCACATCCTGGATATGCTATGATCCAGAGTTTGCTTGCTCCCTCGCTCGCTCCTCGACAGGCTACTGACCCAAGACATTGTGCTGATCACACATCCTGCATAAGCTATGATCCAGAGTTTGCTTGCTCGCTCCTCGACAGGCTACTGACCCAAGGCATTGGGCTGATCAACCATCCTGGATATGCTATGATCCAGAGTTTGCTTGCTCCTCGACAAGACATTGACTTGTATGTCCTTAATACAGAGGAGGGTAATCCATTAAAAGAAGACAATGTCCCAGAACACTACAACCGAAATTAAATGCGCACTAACATTAACATAAAGACTCGCGGTTTCTTTATTTAATGTTCCTTTCACGGCTATGGCATTCTGGATGTTGGAATGTATTGGCATTGTTGTTTCTACAGTAAATAATACGCCACTGTATTTACGATAGATGCGGTAAACGGTTACTTATGAGGGGCACTGAGGGGAAATTGGACTAAGAACCAAAAGGTGCAATTGAACATTTATTACCTACTTAAAAATAACCCCTATAGTTGATAATACATTTCTCCCATGTGAGCATAAACGGGACCGAACTCTTTATGGTAATTTTCGGTGAAACTGATACTAACTCATATAATGAGCTACCCTGAAACAGAAATCGCAGTTTTAGAGAGAATCAGTGAGATCCTTTTCACGCAAGAATAGTCAAACCTGGTTTTGTGAAATTTGGTACATCCTTTGGACCGGCTTAGAAAATAGGCCATATTCCAACTAGAAACCCTTGTTCAGGAGGCACTCCAGGCTTCCTTCGGAAGGGAAGTAAAGCCGGTGGTCCCGTGTCGTAGATTTACGGCACGTAAATGAACCTGATAAAGAGGCCTCTGAGCAAAATTACCGGTCTTTCACGCCCAATGTAGAATGGGACGCTAAGGACCAAAGCAGTTAAAAGAGCTCCATAAATAAAACTCAATTTTTTGAGGAGCAGTTTTCAGTAAAAGTGGCAGCAGCTGGAGAAATTTATTCTGAAGATTCCTCCATTCCGCGGTTAGTGGGATGAGGTAAGACAAGGTTTTCTGCTTGTGAATTGTAACAAACAATACATTGCTTTTCCTAAAGGAGCGTAATATAATTTTAGTTTTGAAAGCTTCAAAGTTTTTAAACACTATGTTCCTAACAAGTTATGCCATTTACAAATTTTCGATAGGTACGATGAATATTTAAAAAGCTTCAACAATTTTTAAATACTGTAATTATTCGGTACATTAACCTATTGTATACAAGCACAAGGAAGAGAGACAAGCTTGTGTACTGTTCAAAAGTTATTATTTACGTTTTAATTTTAATAAATGCCCCATAAAAAGCATTGTTATCGCTTTTCAAAACCACATGACATGCGTGCAGAAAGGGGCGATGGACAGAGATAAATCTGCGCATTTAACAGAATAACGCGGGCAGGGCTGTGGGTCCTGCTGGTTGACAAACGAAGCTTCTACATGTAAGCTGTTAATAAAACAAGTGTTACCTAATCTCTAATCAGCTCGTCCGATCCGCATCATACCAATTTCCATTTCTTTAACAACCGTGAATCCATAAATGGGGAGCACTATCAACTATCCCGTTGTTTTCAAGGAAAATTGTTGAAAGGCAAAGACGTATAAATAGTGCTTGGTCCGTTGAGAAATGCAGCGGCGACTTTATATATAGCCTGGAATTTCCTCCTTTGTAGTGCATCTGGTAAACTGGTGTAGGGAGGTGTGTTATGTAACGTAGCTGAGAGGCACACGAACAGTATGTGGGAATTTGCCCTTCGGGAGCTACCTGGTCGGCAGAGAAAGTCTGTGAAGAGGGGAGGAGAGAAGAGAAGAGGTGTGAAACCAGTTGTAGAATCGGGTGCGTGGGAAACGCGCGTGAATGGCAAGAAAAGCTTGCATTGTGCCCTTGTCCAGGGCACCAACTATGGAATCTGGAAATTTCAGTTTAAAATGTTTGTGGAAGTAGAAAAGAGGCGGTGAAACGAAACTACCAATAGAAACATCGGAAACGCTATTGCCTTCATTATCTCGACTGTATGCGACCCATTGAGATTTCCTGTGTAATTCTGCATCATTTTACCTTTTTAAAATGTTTCCAAACTGAACTTGAAACTCTCTCTCTCTCTTCTTCTGTTTTTTTTAATCCCGTATAATATGTAACAATTCAGATGTTTCAAAACCACACTGATTACTAGGAGACAAATCTTAACGCCATTTCAAGGAGTTGGGAAATTGGGAATTGCAGCCCACCCTTGTTAACAATAGATATTGTCCGAAAAAAAAATAAAAAATCTGATGTGTTACACTCACATGACTTTCTCTACTCTTCTAGTAACTATTTTTACAAACGCTTATTCTCCATATGCTATCGAGATGTTAATGTTATTGCTAATTTTCTTGTAGATGCAAGGGGAATTGGTAGGCTTTAAGCGATAGTCAAATGTTTTAAGAGCTGGATGCTATGTGGCAACGAATTTGAGAAAAAGTATAAGTATTGGAAAATTTAAGCGAATAACAAGCAATATCTCGAAAATGGTTCACTCAACAACAAAAATGTATAAGACATAAATTGTGTATTTTAACGCAACCTACATTTTTTGTGTAGTAAAATGTTGTCTATCTCTTATGGTTTACCAGTTATGCAAAAGTCGTTCACAATGAAGAATACTTTTGGAGACATTCCCAGAAAATTCGAGATATACATTTCATTTGTCATGAAAATATCTTAAACATATGATATTTTAATCAAAATCGTTAGAGCCATTTTTGAGAAAATTGGAGTTTTCGAAAAATGTTCCATGTAAAGGGTAATGTGGGGTGGGGGGATTTTCTTGAAAACCTTCGTGTCGCATCTCTGTAAGATACTGAACCTAAATACCAAGTTTAGTGTTTATCCGACTGTTCGTTTCTGAGTTATGCTGTTCACAGACACACACACGGACATGTTTCCAAAAATGCTTTTTTTTTTTTTGGACTCAGGGGGTCTCAAACCATGCATTTCCTGTGAAATCTCGGTATCGAATTTTTGGGTGGAATACAATACTTCCCCTACTTACTATACGTAGTAGAGAAAGTAATAAGGGTGGTATCAACCAGGAGTATGAATCTTTGTTGCAGATTCACGAGATTTTCACTGTACTATACCACTAGTATCCACGGAGGATAGGGAAAATTCCGATTTTTCAATTATGGTTTTTAAAATATTGTTTCTGTAGAACTCGAAACCTTTCAATTTGTTTTCAACAATTAGTATTAAAAACTATGCAGTTTACAGCAAATAGGTATTGTTCAAATATTCAGTAGAAACTAGCGAATTCATGTTTAAAAAATCTGATGTGTTACACTCACATGACTTTCTCTACTCTTGTACAATCTATTTTTACAAACGCCTATTCTCAATATGCTTCATATTAATCGAGATATCGAGATGTCAATCTTATTTGTAATTTTCTTGTAGATGCAAGGGGAATATGGTAGCTTTTAAGCGATAGTCAAATATTTTATCGCTGGTTGCTATGTGGCGCATTCCATTCTCTTTGCATGTCCAGGACATAAAAAAATGAATAACGAATTTGAGAAAAAGTATAAGTATTGGAAAATTTAAGGAAATAACAAGCAATATCTCGAAAACGGTTCACTCAACAAAAAAAATGTATATGATATAAGTTGTGTATTTTAACGCGATCTACATTTTTTGTGTAGTAAAATTTTGTCTATCTCTTATGGTTTACCAGTTATGCAAAAGTCGTTCATAATGAAGAATACTTTTGGAGACATTCCCAGAAATTTCGAGATATACATTTCATTTCTCATGACATTATCTTAAACATATGATATTTTCATCAAAATCGTTAGAGCCATTTTTGAGAAAATTTAAATTTTCGAAAAATGTTCCATGTAAAGGGTAGTCTGCGGTGGGGGGATTTTCTTGAAAATCTTCGTGTCGCATCTCTGGAAGATACTAAACGTAAATACCAAGTTTGGTGTTTATCCGACTGTTAGTTTTTGAGTTATGCTGTTCACAGACACACACACACACACAGACACACACACACACAGACACACACACACACACACAGACACACACACGGACATGTTTCCAAAAATGCTTTTTTTGGATTCAGGAGGTCTCAAAACATGTATTTCCGGTGAAATCTCGGTATCGAATTTTTGGGTGGAATGCAATACTTCCCCTACTTACTATACGTAGTAGAGAAAGTAAAAATGCGTATTAATACAGTAAGGCAGCATGAGACTGAAGATTTTTTCTTAAAAAAGGAAATGTTTCTTATGGAACTGCGTGAATTTTGCACCAATTTTAACTCCATATTTACACCTATTGCCCTAAAAGTAACCGTCTACCGTCAATATTAGAGTAAAGTCTAGCGTATTAAACTAGAGTGATTATTTGATGCCTATACGGGGCAAAGCGATGCCAAAAACTTTATTGTAGCGAACGCAAGTAAAAGGTTTCTTCCATTGAAGTCCTGGAATGAAAACATAATTCCAATGAATTTATTCCCTATACTGTTGTATTCCACAAATAATTATTTCATCAACAACAAACGTTTCATTGACTGGGTGCTTATTTGACTTCTGTTTGATAAAATGCGGCGTGGTGTCGTTTTAAAAAGGCTTAACGCAACAGTTAGTGAAATCTAAAGATGCTGCATGAGAAATCAGAACTTCGGCAATGGAATACAATAACAACAATTGACCTACGTCTGGTTTTCAGAAAGTTATTTGAAAGTAAGGCCAAATGTCGGTTCGTGTTCATAATATAACTATATTAAAGTCTTTGGTTGCTGCGATAATTTTTCTGTTAGTGCTGCAAAATGCCTAAGAACAAATCTACCAAAAGTGCATTAATAACAACATGGCTTTCAGATTTCCAGTCTTATACAACAGTTGGGAAAATAATCTTCTGTCAGGTCTGCAATAAAGACCTAAGCTTTTTACCTCATTTTTATTATTCACATGAGACCATGTATGTTAACTACCGCGATTAATTGTATGACTTTTTCTTCTATCTGAAAATAATCTCAAATTTGTTTGATGCATTTTATTAAGTCCAATACTGGGGTCTAACAGTACAACAGATCAAGACAATACTAATTTTGTAAAAGACAATTTTTTTAATTTATACTAATTTTTATGTAAATTACATTGGTTATTCATTTAAAATTTTAATTATTTTAGCAAAATATTAGATTTCTGCTTCTTGTTATTTATTGTGACAAAATTACGGCCAAAAGTGAAATTGAAGAATCTGTCATTTAAAAAATAACAATGTTGCATTAATTTTTAAGATTCATGTAAGACATAATTCTATGTTTTATATTTTAATTAACTGACAGTGACACAGATTTTTTTATAGAATGATTGTTCAATTACCATATCTTATCTATCCTGCGGTATTTAAATGTGTTTTGAAATAAAATATTAATCACTGTGTTTTGCATGGCGTGATGCATAAAATTTGTTTATTTATTGTGCATATTAAAGACTATTTCCCCACGTTTTAGGCACCTAAAATCGTAATTCTTAGGACTTAGAGATCCGAAGTCTAGTCATCATCTTTCCTTTCATCCATTTCGCCGTCATTTCGTTTCAACTCCCTCACTCTCGTACCTGGCTACGGGCCGATCCCCCGTTCTGGGTTCCCCATTCATTGATTCAGTGTTCGTCTGCTCCTCGACAGGTCTCTGACCCTAAGGGCGGTTGTAAGTCATAGGAGATGTAAGCCCTACATACAAGGTGGTTAAGCCAAGTAAGTTACAAAGCGTTTAATAGCCTCTGCTCGGAAGTAATCGACCGCATTCTCGATTCGAAGGCTCTTTATGTTAACTGCCCTGTATTTTACACCAATTCCAATCAAAATTGTCTTCAATTGTATAGAAGCGTTTGGCGAGTGGTTTTGTGCGTGAAGACGGACAAATTGATACCAATAGCTTAAGCACCAAAAATAAGTATGAGAACTAAAACGTTTAGTTTTAAACGTAATAAGTAGGGCCCGGATTTTTAGGTTTTAATCCATATTTTTCCTCGCTTTTCAAGATATATACTTGTTTCACACCTGGAGCAGAATATGCTATTTTCAATACACTAAAAAATACCTAAATAAGGGGTTGACACCTAAAATAACCTAAATAGCTGTTGTTTTTTTTCGAAATGAAGAATGCTATTTTCGAATTGAAACTCACTGTAAAATTATTTCCACCACTTATTGCCAGTAGATCAAGTCAACGCAGCACATGTGACGTGGTGACACCTGGATGCAGCTGACAGAAGGTCAGCACTTGGCTGTCTGCTGCCATTTACTATGCCGAGCCCTTAAAATACGTTTAAAAATATCGTCAATGAAAGCTTCCTGCATTGCCAAGGCTAAGAAATCACTCGAGTGCCCCACTCTTGCAGCTTCCGTATGATACATTTTTGTTTTATACCAGAAGCTACAACTTTGCCAGTGAAAGATGCTCGAGATTATCATTGGCAATGTTTCCAATAAAGAAACATCTGGACCAGTGGGAGTTGCTTGTACTTCGAAGTTGCAGGGAGAAAAGTATACAGGAGAACTACCCCTAGAACCTGCTGCACTGACATCTCTTGTTCTACGCTCCAATGACGTCATGTTACATTGAAAGAACCTTTTCTTCATACAAGAACGTGTTACTGATAATAGGAAATCGTTTACGCCAGAAAATTTGAGAATGTATGTATCTACCGCAGTGCCAAAATATAAATCTTACAACTAAGTACCAGAAAAGCAAAATTATTGATCCACAAAGCAAAACAAACAAAAAAGAACTACTTTAATCGAGAAAACCTAAAAATGCCTATTTTAAGCATATAAGAAACCTAAAATGAAAGTTTATTCCACCTAAAAATCCGTTCTTTAGTAATAAGACTCAGACAGTTTGAATAAAAGACATAGCAGGACTTAAGCTTCTGTTATTATTTCGTGTTAAATTAAAAATGTATCCGTATACATAAGTGCATTTTGAGCCTTAAAATACACTCCAAGTGATCTAATCCGTTAGTCTTCTAGGAATATGAAACTACTTTACATAGAACTTGAAGCCTTCAATATGAAAGTGTGTTAATTTTGGATCACCATAATGGGTTTCTGAGAAAGAGAAGGTTTCCTAGTATTCTACTACACCAGCCTTGGCTAGCGTGCCGATGAATGGAACGAGTCTCGAGCTGCATACCGCAGTGGGATGTGACGGAATCGAGAAGGAATGTCAAGTGTTGCCTTCTCGCTTCATGTGAACAATGTCAACTGCACGTTGTGGAAGGTTAGAAATCTGAGTTCGAACCTTGGTGCTGATAAAGTGCTCCGTAACTTCATGCCCTATCCGACCAATGTTAACTCTGCCAAATGTCAGAAACATATGAGACTGACATTTTTACAGGATGTAGATGCATGCTTTCTAAGTTCATTGTTCCACTTTTATCGAAAAAGTTTGTATATTAAGGAAGATAAGCCCTTTTTTTTCTCAATTATGCCATGCTTTGATTAGAACTTATGGGCAATTTTTTTTTAAATTCTGATTTGGTACATTCACATGACTTTCTCTACCCTCTATCGTTTACTAGGGGTATACAAATTATTCTTACTCAAGCTTATGCAGTGCCAGTTTGTAGAACGAAACTAAAAGTTGGGCCAAAATGTTCATCTCTAATCCAAAATGTCTACGAGTTCAGATTTTTACTTTCTCTACCTCGTACCTACTTGCAGTCCACCAAACAATTCTACATCGAGATTTCACCAAAATAGACGTTTTGAGACTCCCTGGTTTAAAAAAAAAACTTGGTGAGTGTACAAATTATTCTTACGAAAGTTTATTTTCCGATCTACTTCACTTTAAATCAAAATAAACCTTTACACATTTCGTTATAGATACAAAGGGAATAACGACAGTCAAATGTTTTAGAACTGAATGCTATACGTTGACCTTAAAATTCCAACTCTTTCCATGATATCACGAGAAACAACTGAAAATCTACAGGACTTGAAAAGGATGACTAAGTATTAAACAATTCGAACCATTTATAGCTGATATCTCGGAAATGGCTGATGCCACGAAAAAGGCTATTTGAAACAAATCGTGTTTTAAAGAGATCTATATTTTTTGTGTAGTACATTTTTGTCTATCACTTAACATTTACAGTTATAGAAGATTAAATAACATTCCTTCCGAATGAAGAGGACTTCACAGGCTATTTCTAGAAAATTCAAGATATACATACATTTTATTTGTCATGCAAATATCTGTAATATGTGGTATTTTAATCAAAAGCGTTACAGCTATTTTTACAAAATAAATTTCGAAAAATGTTCCATGTAAAGGTAGTTGGGGTGGGGGGATTTCTTGAAAATCTTTGTGTCGCTTCTTTGGAAGGTACTGAACCTAATTACCAAGTTTTGTACTTATCCGACTTTTCACTTTTAAGTTATGCTGTTAACTGGCGCGGTTTTTCTTAAAATACCTTTATTTTTTATTATTCAGGAGGTATCAAAAACATGTAGTTCTGGTGAAATCTCGGTATCGAATTTTTGGGTGGAATGGAATGCCTTCTCTACCTATGCACTTGGAGAGAAAGTAAAAATAAATATCGCATAAATTTTATAGCGTTATAAGCAGGTTCTGATTGTCTATTGTTTTACTCTTTTTTGTTTAGTTGTTACGCTGTAAGCGTATATTTGCATTCCTGGTATAAAATACAATCTGTTTTTGTTCTATTCATACACGCAATGGTTTCTAATGTTGCAGAATAAGAGTATTCTCCATTGAGCGCGTGTGCATTTTTTAGTCCATGGTTCTTAACGAAAAGTCACAGCATCTTAATAAGTATGTTGTATAATTATGACTCCAGCGTGTTCGTATTGTTGTACAAACGCTTGTAAAGCCTTTTTAGAGTTTTAGTCAATAGGGAAATGAAATTATAAGCGGTCTTTAGGCCATGTCTATCCGAATGAACAGTGCTTTTCAATGGTGTAAGAATTATCAACATTGGTAGTGTGGTTTCCGAGATTTTCCTGGACACAGTTCACCTTGTTCCTATTAATATAGGCGTCGATTCCCTTGGCCTTAACCTTTGCCACTGTTATAATTTACGGAATTTATTGCGCGAATAAATTGCTCTCTTTGATAACACTGAATTGTTTCTGGAAGGTTTGATTAAGCGCAGTGGCGGAAGATAACCATGGACGTGTTTGAATTCTTGACGGGAGAAAATAATAATTACAGCTCCACCCGGGTTTTAATTCGCTGAGAAATGGGCCAGTTTTTTTACACGTAGCTTAGGATTAGCGTGTGTCAGCTAATTTCCGTTACTAGCCACGCCTGCAGTAATGAATACCCTGCTAGCTTTGTCACTGTAATAGAGCTTGGTTGACATTTGGGAGGCCTCAGAGGTCTAGACGCAGATTTCGACTGACAAGAGGTGTGTAAAACGGAGCATTTTTGCCCGCTCTCATTCATTAATGGACTCGCTTCACTCCCTTCCCATCCTAATGTTCATTCATGAGCTGGCATCGAGGGCACTTGGGTTATCAGCGTGCTGCTTCTGTAGTAAACACATGATGTGACTTCAATGGGAGAGAAAAAATGCCGTTAATAGCTTGACACCTAATCCAAGTACACAAGGCAAGGTCTCGGCTTCTGTTTCTACATTCAGATCACTTTCTATTAACTTCATGATAATTGAAATAAATGCTTGCAGTCCATTGTAGCTGCAAGAGAAATACAGGAAACTGAAGCGATGGTCGAATATATATACGATGCCGAGATTTCAACAAAAATACATGTTTTGAGGCCCCTTGAATATATAAAAAATGATTTTTAGAAAAAAGTCCGTCCCTTTGTGTGTGTGAGAGAGAGAGAGAGAGAGAGAGAGAGAGAGAGAGCAGCATAACTCAAAAACAAATGTCGGATAAATACCAAACCTGATGTTTAGGTTAAGTACTCGTACCTTCCAAAGATGCACCACAAAGATTTTCAAGAAAAGCCCACCCCTCAAACGATCCTTTACATAGAACATTTTTCGAAATTTTTTTCTTTCTAAAAAACTTTGATTTTGGCTAAAATACCGTATGCTAAAGATATTTACATGATAAATAAAATTTATATCTTGAATTTTCTGGCAATGGCCTGTGAAGTCCTCTTCATTCGTAAGAAATAATTTGTATACCCCTAATAAAGATAGAGGGTAGAGAAAGTTATGTGAATGTAACACCACATTTTTATATTTCAATACGCTTTCCACGATACCACGAGAAACAAAAGAATGATGGCTTTAGCACCATTTAGATAATGAAGTATTACAAACTTAAAATCAAGAGCAATAATCTAAATGGTCAAAGGCATTAAATTTTTGGCAAATTGTATATTTTAACGAGATCTACACTTTTCGTTTAGTAAGTTTTTGTGTCTTATGGTTCACCGGTTATACAAAATGCATTTAGAATCAAAAGAACTGAAAAACAAAATCAAGATGTGCATTTTTGTGAAAATAAAAAGTAAGGTAATTTTTTTTATAGAGAATGATTTATGGAGGGGAGATTTTGTTTCACATTCTTGGAAGATGCTGAACTTAAATTTGGTATTCATCCGATATTTTATTTTTGAGTTATGCTGTTGAGAGACGACGCACCCGTCGACCATTTTTCTTTAAAAAATTCTATTATTTGGGTGGAATGCAAGAATTCTTCTTAATACTATATAATTAAGTGGTAGATGAAGTAAAAGGAAGCGGTCGCTAAGAGTTGGTTGCTCCTGAATTCAGTTTGTCTTGAAACATATTTAGGTACTATAATGTGCACGTAAATAAGTAGTTACATGATTACCCAAACTTGTAGAAACTCTGTTAATTTTTTGAACATACTATTGTTTATATTTGTGTTTTTATTTTCGGACACACATCTTGTAGTTTATATTAAAATTAGTTGCTGGGAACACTCTCGTTTATTGTGGCATAGAAATTCAAAGCTCAGAAAGCAAAGAGCGCCGGCTGGGGAAGTTCGAGGACCTCTATCAGGTCGGTAGTTGAAACGTTTATGGTCATTTAGATCATTTCTCTGCGAAATTGTTGCAAATGTATAAAAATTGTCAAGTGTGTTTTCTTATTTTTTTAATGTAAACTAATCTATTTTTCATTTTGCTTTTGCAATGAGGAAAATCCATTACAACCTCCCTCAAAAACGGATCTCAGAAAAATAAGGTAATGTATTTATTTTCATTGTGTGCAATATTTAATGAGAACTTAGCATTTTACCAGTAGATATGGGCCATCCTAGAGAGATCTTGCAGCATTGGTTCTGGGTTCAGAGTAAGAAAATCTGTTACACACAGCTCATTGAGGTTAGGTTCATTGGTTTTTGATTCCACAACACGCTTGTCATCCGTCCAGGCATCACCAAATTTCCAGTGAAAGGGATGGACTTGATTTTCGAAGCCTTAGCAATTTACTGGTTCCTATTGAAGGTAGATGCTAGAAATGAACGACTACGCGAATATGAGTTTTGTTGGCTGTTCTTCGCCTAATCTATGGAATCAACGTCATTTTTTGTAACGCCTGAATGTTTACCTTCATTTTTTCAATGTTACAAATACGTGTGACAAATCGTGCAGTATAGAACTTGTAGCAGCAAGAGAAGCAAGCTAAAGGTTATTATCACCTGTTGAGGTATCATCTCCATGCGGTTTGAAAACCGAGTAGCACCTAGGAGGGATTTGCGGTTCAGCTGTTTATATTTGGAGCAATAAACCGACCAAGGCCACAGCCTGCTGCCGCTTCTTATTAATGATACTATTATAAAGTCCAGCGGAAATGAATGGTGTAACCAAGCCTTCTTTGGAGCTGATAAGGACGTAGCTTTGTAATTATATAATACCAGGACTATGTAACGTCTGGAGCGACGAATCTTTAAAACGCCCCCCATTCTTTTACACCCATTTCCGTATCTATTTTGTTTCGTTCTAAGCACAAGAGTTTTACTTCATTAAGGATAATGCATTAGTACGAAGGGGTTCTTGGTCCACAGCTGAAGCACGTCATTCAGTCAAGTCAAAACTCGCGTTTTCAATGAGTAGTTAATGTTTACTTTCTCTACCGTATACCTAGTAGGTAGAGGAAGTATTGTACCTATTCCTACAAACAATTCGATATCGAGCTTTCAACGAAAATACATTTTTGAGGCCCCTGAGTAAAAGAAATTGGAAAAAGGTGTGTAAGAGAGAGAACAGTATAAAACGTCAAGGTACGGACGAACGGTGGGGTCTCCCGGAAGGGAGGGCGACCAGATCCGGATGACGACGGGCGCAAGCACAGACGGGGCCCCTAATGTTTCCAGATTGAACGCTTCCAACACCGCCCTAGCCCAATATAATGGACCCCGAGCCTCCGGGTATCCCCCCAAGGAGCTTGCCCCAAGTGATTTTCACATGTTCCTCCAACTCAAAGGTAAGCACTTTTAACACCGATGATGAAGTCAAATCAGTGAACAGCTGGTTGCGAGCACAGGACCCCGACCTGGTACAACACTGGCTTGGAAAAACCTGTGTCACGTCCCCAAAAATGCTTGAAAAAACATGTTGACTAGAAAAGTAACGAGGATTGTACAATATAAATACAATTAATTCAACATGATCAATTGTGTGTAATGTTTTTTTTTATAAAATAGGAAAACTTACTTATTGGACGCCCCTCGTATGTATGACAACATGGAAAATCGAGTTTGAGTTTATTGATGTCATCTGTTAACAGAGGAGTAACTATTTTACGTCTGAATGCAGGTTGCCAGCTTTGACGTTCAGTACGGCAAGCATTTTAAAAGCGATACTTACACGTTTATTCTAAACGAAATGCCACTATCGACAGCCGAAGGAAAGTGTGAATGGAATCACGTGCAGCTGCCGGGTTTAGTTTCTCCAAGCCTAATACTACGGAGCGGCTGTTTTTAATCACAGCCTCCAATAAAGACAGACATGATAGACAATATAGTATGCTGTGCCCAGGAACGAAAAACGTGAAACTTTACCAGTTTTATCGTTTGCGGTCCGAGCTCAGAAAAGGCTCCCGTTGATTATGCATGATCAGTGATCACATTTCCCCGTTCTGGTTCCCGTTTCCGTTCCCGAGCAGTTGTGCACCGGCTAAACGAATACTTTGCTCGTGTTGTAAGGATACGTGAGTGCTGATTAACGGGTACTGTATGGTAAAGGGACCAGGCTTAATGACCTTGAGGACAGGCAGCTGTTGCAGTTGTGGAATTAACATGCATGCAACGTATTCAGCAGCTTATATATCGTGATGCATGTGGCCAAGTAACTACACTTCAACTGAAGTAGTAGTCAATGTTGTAAGTCGATTTTGTCAGTTATCTGACTTCGGCTTACAGCTGTGATTCTTCCCCCCCCCCAAAAAAAAAAAACACACACACATAAGAGTTCACCTTAATCTTTTGGCTTGCATATACTCAATTTATGCCATAACATAACTGCCACCCACGGTAAAATATAGATAACATAAATGACTGATTTACTTCAATTGAAAGTTAACCTGCCTTAAAACACTTTTCAGGCCCGCTTAAGCATACAATGACTTATTTATCCCGTTCTAATAATGTTATCTAGATAACTCTCTTTCCTGGAAGTTTTATACAGAAATTGTTGAGGAATATCATAATAAAGCAGGGTGTTTTATCAGAAACCTATGATTATTAACTAAAATTGAAGGAGTTGTTTTATAGTTCAACTGTTGAGGAGCCGAATACTTGAAGTAGTTGCAACCGCAGGTATGGTACCCGGTTTCCGGTAGCCTTCGCCCAAGTTTACTTTCAGGTGACCTTTGCCCCAAGTTTAAAAAAAATATTAACTTTGTTATTTGACTGTTTCTTTAAATATTATATATTTATGTTTGCCTCGGCTGCGTCAGTATTATTGTTAGAGACACGTTTCTCTTAGCAGGGTTGTGGTGCAACAAGAATGTAGGCTTACACAGATTATTTTACTTCACTTTTATTAATGCTTGATATGATTTAAATAACACTTCACTGATATTGAGTGCTCTGAGATTCTTTTTATTAATTACTTGCACTTTTTAACACGTAAACTCTTTTTTCGTCTCACACGAATACGTATTAAAAGGACACTTTTTGCGTCTGGTTAGTAACGCTGTCTGCAACCAACTGACATCTGAATTTGTAAAATTTTCTTCTTTTCAGTTTCTGATTGGCTAATCCGAACCCAATAGAATACCTTCATTTAACTAAAGCTTTTTCTGGTTGTTGATTGGCTATTTTTAAACTGTCTCAAAATTTACATTATTGTTGCTCCAATAATGACTAGTAGCATTTAAACTTTCAAGTTCATTATTGCCTCAAGGTTGCCTCATTGTTACCTCATTGTTAACAATTTTAACCTATTATTCTCACAGCTCCTACATTATTAAATTACGCAATACATTCACATAGCATTATTACACATGGATACAATAATATAAACATATACAATGACTAATATACACTTTTTATATATTGTTACATACACATATTGCTTTAAGGCGGGCTGTTATTGAATTTATATTATATAATTAGACTGAAATTATTTAAGTGTTAAAAATACTGCCTCAAAATAGTGACGAAATTTACTTTAAGACTTAACGGATGCTATTTTAGCTGGATGGTCATTACATCCAGCGCTGACTTTATGGAAATGAGATGGTTCTGCACCAGGTACCTTGCAAGAAACCAACTGGAGTTGCAAGGTGACACAATGAGATGGATATGCGACAGCGCCCAAAAGTTGAGCAATCGTAACGTATGGATTGAGAACAAGGGGGGTCGTTAACTCCACGTGGTGGGCAGGCCTAGTAGACCAGAGCTGACTACTTATGGCAATGCATGCAAGTGCGCGATGCACTCATTACATGGGAATGTTTAACGGCGTCCCCCACCCGTTCTCATTAAACATGCACTTCTCAAGATATGGGCAAGAAACCAGTTCCTACAGGTCCCTGCACAATGTCCAAGTAACGTTCATACAAGCTTCACTGCAGCAACAAACGTTTCCTGTCTTTATGTCGAAGCCTATCTCGAAATTTCAAAACTCTGCACTTGTCAATAAATTGAAGAGATGGATGCTTAACTATCCTACTAGCTTGAGAGAAAATTGAAATTGACACAGTATTAATATTATTGTTTAATAACGTTACAACTAAGTATGTTAACATTCATCTCGTCAATTTTTACTTTCTCTACTACGTATAGTAAGTAGGGGAAGTATTGTATTCCACTCAAAAATTCGATACCGAGATTTCACCGGAAATACATGTTTTGAGACCTCCTGAATCCAAAAAAAGCATTTTTGGCAACATGTCTGTGTCTGTGAACAGCATAACTCAGAAACGAACAGTCGGATAAACACCAAACTTGGTATTTAGGTTCAGTATATTCCAGAGATGCGACACGAAGGTTTTCAAGAAAATCTCCCCACCCCACATTACCCTTTACATGGAACATTTTTCGAAAATTTTAATTTTCTCAAAAATGGCTCTAACGATTTTGATCAAAATATCATATGTTTAAGATATGTTTATGACAAATAAACTGTATATCTTGAATTTCCTGGGAATGTCTCCAAAAGTATTCTTTATTGTGAACGACTTTTGCATAACTGGTAAACCATAAGAGATAGACAAAATTTTACTAAACAAAAAATGTAGATCGCGTTAAAATACACAATTTATGTCATATACATTTTTTTGTTGAGTGAACCATTTTCGAGATATTACTTGTTATTCCCTTAAATTTTTCAATACTTATTTTCTCAAATGGGAATTCGTTATTCATTTTTTTTGTCTTGAATATGCAAAGAGTTATAATCTGAGGCAAAGGGAATGGTGCTGCACCTAGCAACCAGCTATTAAGAGATATGTATGTGCTTAAAGGCTACTGTATTTCTATATTGCCCTTGTAAGTATATTTTCCCCTTACATCTACAAGAAAACTAGCAATAAGCAATTTAGCAAATGTTTATCTCGATTAACATGAAGTAGATGGAGAATAAGCGTTTGAAAAATAGTTTTTACAAGAGTAGAGAAAGTCATGTGAGTGTAACACATCAGATTTTTTTCCGTCATGAACAAGGAGATATACAATTGGCTAAATTGTGACATTAATTTTATAAAATCCCAGTAGATACAATATAAAGTCAAAATACACACACTCAACTGTAATTCCTTAGAGAATATTACTTTTGTTTTTATTGAAGTTTTATAATTTATTTTACAAAACAATAGCGTATAAGATTCATTTACTATAAACCTATTTCAAAATATACTAATGTAAGCACTACAGTGTTTACAGTAGTATATTATCGGTAGAGTTTTAAAAGTATCGTAAAACGAAATCTTTTTTAAAACCCAGAACATATATACTGCAGTATTATTGTTCATTCTGCATTTTAAAACCTAATGTTCTCTCCATAATTGGAGACGAACACTCTCTGGGATGACTAGGTACACGTTGCATGTATGCGGATCAGTGAGATCCCTGGCGTGGAGAGTAGCCGTGGGGATACGCCCAGATAGAAAAACCGCATCGCGAAATAACCGTCGAAATGGGGGGATAAAGTTAAGGTACAAATTAACATTAACTTGGACCTAAGTAAGAAGTTTGGTACTCATTCACTTTTCGTTTTTTAATTATGATTACGTGCAAGTGCGAACCCTTCTCAAAAGCTTAAGAGTTTCGGGGGCCCCAAAACAAGCGTAAGTCGCACTAATTGCATGGTTATATCGTGACTTCCCATTGAGGTTACAAAGTTACGTACATTAACAGTGCAATCTATAAGTAAGGGATATCACTTACAAAGCATTCATAAGAACAAACAACATGAGGCAGTATTTTTAACACTTAAATGATATCAGTCTAATTATATAATATAACATAATAAAAGCCCGCCTTAAGGCAATTTGTGTATAATATATAAAATGTATGTAATGACCATTGTATTATGTTTATATTATTATGTACGTGTATACCAATGTTATGTGAATCTATTAGGTAGTTTAACAATGTAGGAGCTGTGAGAATAGAAGCAAGCTGCCTTCCGTAGCAAACAGAATTACAAAGTAAAAGCCGAAAGTTGCTAACAATGAGGTAACCTTGAGACAATAATAAATTAGAAAGTTTAATAAAGGCTACAAATAATTCTTGGAGCAATAATGTAATGCTTAAAACACTTTATAAATAGCCAATCAAAAACTAGAAAAATCTTAAGTTAAATAAATGTATTCTATTGGAGTAGGCTTAGCCAAGACTTGAAATAGAGGAAATTTACAAATTCAGGCGGGAGACGCTATAAGGAAGCGTAACCAAGCAGTCCAGTTTAGATTCGGCATGGTACGTGTTCAGTGTGAGACAGAAATTCATTGCGGTGAGAATAATATAAAGTTTTCGTATTTAAAGGTGCAAATAACAATAATCTCACAGCTCTATAGCAGGATACATCAGTGAAGTGTTATTTAATCGTATGAAGGATTAATAATAATAATAATAATAATAATAATAATAATAATAATAATAAAAAAAAAAGATACGTGCTCTAAAAATACTAATAACGCAGCCGACATATACATATATAATATTTAAATAAACATAAAAATACAAAGTTGATTTTTAAACCTGGGGGGAGGCCACCGGAAAGTTTGTATCGTACGTGGAACGAACACTTAAAGAAACATATCACCCGCAAATAGTCCTAAACGTGGTGCAACCGCAACAACAATTAAACCCCTTCAAGTCTGGCTCCCATACATGGGAAAGAAACTACTTCAAGTTTGGCTCCCCAACAGTGGGGCACCAACAACTGCAAGTTTGGCGCCCAACGTGGGACTACAACTACTTAAAGTTTGGTGCCCATAAGTAACTTAAACAACTGCAAAGAATACAAGTAAAAAAGGTACAGTTATTTAAATTAATAAAGTAACATTGGTGTGTATTAATAAGATTAACACGTGATAATAATTAGTAGTTATTTCAACATTTAGATCGTGTGTACATCAAAACAAGAATTTCCGATAAAATTTTATTATACAGTTGGATTCCTTGTAAAAAGCTTAGAACATCGTTGGAGAGCGTGGTTGATCCAGGGCTGTTGAGAGTTCGTTTGGCACTTAACATTTGGTTGGCTGTTCATCGTAAAGGCTGCAGATCCTAATGGGATGTAACGTGACAAGTGCAATGGTTACGAGCTGGTGGGTTTTCACGAGACAGAAGGTATTGAGTGTGTGAATGCTGTGTGTCCAATACACAGACGAGACAACAGTCTGGTCCCTGCAGACTGTGTCGACTCGTCTCCGTATTGGACATATTATCGGTCAAATGCATACAATCTGTCGTCGGAAAACTTGGATAACGTGGCGGACAACACTATCAAATTGGTTCATAGATCCCATTAATATAATACTGTTATAAAATATTCCAGAAAGTCATTCTTTAATTTTTGTAAGTTAGGGTAACCACAAAATGAATCTGCAAATTTAGCACAGAGTAATGAATAGTTTTCATAAAGTTATATGCACATACATAAGTAATTGATGGTAGCGATGTTTCTGTTTCTTTTCAAATTGTGGTGAATTGATATGCAAGGAAAGTTAATATTATTTGTTGTTTTTATATTGTGTCAGTGCTCCTAGTGGGAGTAAAGCTTGTGCATCGGTACGTCATATTGCTGAGAGTTCAATGATCAGCGAATAGCTGCCGCTCCTTGCAAAGGAAATTTGACAGCCAGGTCGTGCTAACTTCTTAAAATGCAGACAACGTTTCCGTTTATGTGTACAGGTGTCTTCATTTCCTTGAAGTGACTGACAAACAAAGTAATATTAATTAGCTTTTTGAAGTTCGAAATGCACAAAGAATCCTATTAACTTCGACGAAGCATGCCGTTAAATGACATTAACGTGAGCTGCCTTGCTGAACTTGTGCACCAGAATTACCCATTCCGAAATTAGGCATTACTTGATGTGAGCGGAATAAATGAAGTATACCACACACTCTGTTCAGTAAGAGACGTTAATCATCTGACTTGAGCATCAATGCCAGGTGAAAACTGGCTTAATTTCCGTTGAATTGCAGGTTCGTACGTCCATTGGTAAAAAGTTGGCTTTTGAAACAAAATTATCAGAAGAATAAAAAGGTATATATTGTTAAGATGCTGTTAATTGCCAGGATCATATCAGCGCCGTAAATCTACTGACATGAGGCTGTCACTTAAGCACACTTAAAAATCATCGGCATGGGTCGGGTTTCAACCCGCAACCTTGGAATTAGAAGTTCAGCGACTAACCAACTGAGCCACCAGACCACCTAAAGTGTCGTGGCATGCAAAACAGCCGGTTTATAGGTACCATTGAAGACGTTCAGCTATTAATTATGAATTGATTTAAAATGGGGGATTTTTGCTCATTAACGTCGATTCAGCATTATGTGTTAATTTATGAAGCAGCGTCAGTGTCCATTTGTTGAAAAGTATTTGTGCTTCTCTTTACAGCCTTTTACTCCCTCATTGCTAACCATTTGTTTGTTTCTTGCCCGCCAGTATCATTGATCAAATACTCGTAGAGGAATTGTCGTATAAACCATCTCCCTTGGCCATAAAATTTAACTTAATCCATAGGAGAGGGAAGGTGCTGGAATTCATGTTCAACTATGGAATGGCAGTCAACTTTGTGCGAAGATTCGTACAATAATTTTTTTTCCTGTACGAGATGAGTGCAGGGTGAGCCAAAAAACTACGAAAAACTGCGCGGTGTTTTTCCTGTCCGCGTCCTCGGCGCTCGATGCCAACTACTTTTAAAGGCTTTACTTACCAACTTTACGAAAGAAAATGCTGAAACTGGTCACCGTCGTTGTCCATACATTTTTGCCACCTCTTTAGGGAACTATCCATCACTCGCCGTAGTTCACGTTGAGAAATTTCCTGGCGGATATTTTGTTTTAATTCTTCCAGGGTGTGGGAGTTTGTCTTATACATTTTATGTTTTAAGTAAGTTAACTTTATTAACAATATTACCGGCTGCGCGGTGTTTTTCCACTGGGCGTGTGGAAATATGGTAAAAACATGATAACCCACTCTGCTATAAACAAAGTCACGCTGTTGTGGTTTTGCTGTGCAGTGTCAAGTGCAGTTTTGAGTTGACGGTGATGTGATGTAGTTCAGTTATTACGAGTTATTTATTATTTTGTCCCGTACTTAGTCACAAAGTATATTATGGCGCAGTATATGTCTTCTGCTGCACAGCGTGTATTTATTTATGATTCGTATGTGTTAACTCGGTCAGCTCGCCAAGTGAAAGTACGATTTACAGAAAGATTTTCAGGTGTAAAAGTTCCAGGCCGTACAACAATCCATGAACTTTACAGTAAATTTCAGGCCACAGGAAGTGTTCAGGCTAAGACATGTAAAAGACGACGTTCGGTTCTTACCGAAGAAACAGTAGACAACATTGGTCATCGTTTGGAAAATTCTCCCCAAAATTTCCATGATGGATAGTTTCCTAAAGAGGTGCCAAAAATGTATGGACAACGACGGTGGCCAGTTTCAGCATCTCCTTTCGTAAAGTTGTTAAGTAAAGCCTTTAAAAGTAGTTTTAAAAATGTTGTATGGTTTCATCCGCGCCTTTCTATGATAGCGGCAGGCGACAACGAGCACCGAGGACGTGGACAGGAAAAACACCGCGCAGGCGGTTCGGAGTCTTTTGACTCACTCTGTTGCTAAGTTGGTAACACTGATATGCATACGTACTTGTATCACTTTTAGCTGATATAAACCATTGTCGACTCATAAGGAATGAAATCCTTGCACACGCTGAGTTTGTGGTTTTTCGGCGGTGGGCACGTCTGGATGATTCACTTGAGGAGTGCATGTTGCGTAATTTTGGCGGGCCACACTCAGTAGTGCGACGGTTGAATGACTGCCAGCCAGTTTTGCGCGGGAAAGTGTTTCCACATGCCTGGCCCATTTTTTATGACGACGCTTTATCACTGATCTTGAACGCATTTCGTTCACGGCTGCATATCCGCGAACATCCTTGAGCGAGAGATTCATGATGGGGTAGTTCTTCCTCTTCTGTTGGCGTTTGCATTTAATGAAGATCAAGAATGTTCAAACGCTTAATTATTATTCCTCCAGTCGTGAAGTTTCATTTCGTATACAATATTCCATTTTCATTATTCACATTGTATAAATTGTGTCCACAAATTGAATTCGTGGTTATTTTGAAGGCGCTCTCTCTACAACAGACCCTATTAGGGTAGCCTATAATATCCCGCGTTCAGCTGTACGTCGGTTTGAGGTTATCTTTAACGGTTATTTGAAATTGGTACAGCATTAAAGATGCCTTATGTGAAGATTCCTCTAAAAAGCGAACAGCGGCACTTTATTCATGAGTTTGAAGGAAAATTAATCACACATTTCATATTTGCATGAAATCTATACAAAATTAATTAGTATGGGTATGGATAGTATGTGTAGAGGATTGCAGATAATAGATTGCCAAGGAAGATATCTGCATGAACGGAACCCAACTGGAAGTAGGAAAAGGGGAAGACCAAAACTAATATGGAGACAGTGACCCGTTAGAACTATGGAAGACTAGTCCTGAAATCGGTACAGGAATGTCTTAAACCATTAATGTCTAAACTAATATTCCCCTAGGACAAAAAATCTTAATCCAGATTTGGTCATATCTTGTATAAAGAGAGCCAAAAGACTACGAACCGGCTACGCGGTGTTTTTCCCGTCCACGTCCACCACTTTTACCAACTTTATGAAAGGAGATGCTAAAACTGGCCACCGTCGTTGTCCATACATTTAGACATCTCTTTAGGAAACTATTCATCACTCGCCGTAGTTCACGTTGAGAAATGCTGGCAATTTCCTGGCGGGTATTTTGTTTTAATTCTTCCAGGGTGTGTGGGTTTGTCTGTACTCTTTGTTTTAAGTTATTCCAGGAGATAGAAATCGCAGAGGATTAGGTCGGGGTACCGAGAGGGCCACAAATTTCTACTAATAATTCGGTTCTCAAACACACTTTCATAAAGTTGTTAAGTAAAGCCTTTAAAAGTAGTTTTAAAAATGTATGGTGTCATCCGCGCCTTTCTATGATAACGACAACGAGCGCCAAGGACGCGGACAGGAAAAACACCGCACAGCCGGTTCGTAGTCTTTTGGCTGACCTTGTACATATGTACCGCATGTTTGGGTTCACTGTGCTGGTTCTTGTTGCCTGCAGAGACCTTCTAGGATTCACGATTTGAATTCCTTGTTTGTGCAAAGCGTTTAGAGTGCATACACATCCATTGATGCTAATTCGGATGGTAGACAATAAGAGGTTAACAATTATTAAACCATTCGCTGTTGGGAGAGATTAAAGTTCATTTGTGGGCACTTAAAAGCTGGTATTTTAGTATTATTTCCCAAACTATTTATAATACCTTTGGTTCGGGACAAACTTTAAATAACCTCACCTGATCCCGCTATATGCTGAATGTCTATTTGATAACACTGCACGATACGCCTTTTCCAAATAAAGAACAAACATTAAGGCTTATCACGTAGTATACCGCATTATTTCCGACACGAAACGGACACAACTAAAGTGTTTTCAAAACAAACTAAAATAAAACATATCTATGCAATTTGGAAGTAAACTCTGTGTCAGTTTTATAAGCTCATTGTTGCCATAGGTTAGACAGTGTTTTCTGGTCCTATTTTCAATGGAGGAAAATCACTTGAGTTCGTCAAGTTTAATTTTTCACCACTAAATTTAATTGCTGTATGATGCTTCCTTTCCGTTGTTTGATAGTGATAGGTAAAAAAATACGACATAAGGAGTATAAAAACAAATCAAGTATTTTAAAGGTTTATTGTACTGCCCCATTACAAGGATGGCTGGAGAGCAGGGTTCGGATTCCCGGCCACAGAATGCGCATGTGACCAGTATCCACTTGACACCATGAAGAATAAGAGTAACTACGAAAACCAACACGAGACGCATGGTGCTGACCACATCACGTTCCTGTACCATTTCATGATTGCCCACCTCAGCATGTGCGTGAGGTCGGCTGTCGGCTGCGTAGGCCTTGGACCTCATGAGCGTCATAGATTATTATTAATAAGGTTTGCTACCAGCTTTATGGCGCAAATCATTCTAATACATTTTGAAGCCATCTCTGTGTTAACAGCACTTCTTGTAAAGTCCGTAATTACTGTCACTAAGATGAGACCAAAATATTTTGTAAATATCTGTTTGCTCGCCTCAAACATTGGCAGGAACATGGAATATTCCTCGTGGCTAAGTCTATAAGCAAGTGCCGTAACATGTACGAGACATTTATGTTAAATAGCCAAGCAGCTCGCAAATAAAACCTGTCACTTGTTAAGTCTTTTCTTTAGCAATTTTATTGCAACGCCATTTGAAGACGAGATTTTTTGTTTGACCTTAGGTGTCAGCTAATTGGAAGGAAGCTCATGCCAATGGCGTTCTCATCCTTCAGCTGGCCTGGTAAAGTAAAGTTATTGTGTAAGTAAGGAACAGGTGATAAAATCTGTCCAGTTGCATTCAAGAATTTGTTGGGTGTGCAGATTCTCCCCATTTCGCTTACATCTCCTACCGCCGAGAGCTGATGAATGTAAGGCTTCAGTAATAGTTCGGCACAAATTGTAAGTTCCTGTCCGAAACGAAGTTAGCATTTTTATTGGCATTTTATTTTCGGATAACTCTGCCTGCTGCCCATTTAGGAAATCTTTCTATATACCTTTTGCCAAAAATTCTGTGCAGAACTTCTCAAACACGAGGTGCATGGACCCCCATCTAGTGCAAAATATGCACTGCAATAGCGTTGAATACATTAACACTAAACAAAAGACATGTCTTGGGCCTCCCCCCCAAAAAAGTTATTTGACAAAGATTGTACATTTTTAACAATTTGTGTTTTCCCCAGTTCTACAAATCGCCAATAAGAATAAAATTCAACAAGTATACATTTTATTCGAATGCCAATATCTCCGCCTTGCACGCTTAAAATGTGCCGAGTTACGTTTGGTACTTGTCTAGTTGTTTTACTTTCTTTATACGTACATAGAGAAGTATTGCATTCCACCCAAAAATTCGCTATCGATATTTCACCAGAAATACATGTTTTTGAGGCCTCCCGAATCCAAAAAAAAAAGTCCTTGTAGAAAAATGTCCGTGTGTGTGAACAGCGTAACTCGGAAAACGAAAAGTCGGATAAATACACTATGTGATCAAAAGTATCCGGACACTCTCACAAACATAGGTTTTTCATCTTAGGTGCATTGTGCTGCCACCTACTGCCTGGTACTCATTATCCGCGACCTCAGTAGTCATTAGACATCGTGAAACAGCAGAATGGGATGCTGATTGTGTGTCACTTGTGTCAGAAGTCTGTACGCGAGATTTCCACACTCCTAAACTTCCCTAGGTCCACTGTTTCTGATGTGATAGTGAAGTGGAAACGTGAAGGGACATGTACAGCACAAAAGCGTACAGGCCAACCTCGTCTGTTGACTGACAGAGACCGTCGACATTTGAAGAGTGTCGTAAAGAGTAATAGGCAGACATCTATCCAGACCATCACACAGGAATTCCAAACTACATCAGGATCCACTCCAATTACTATGACAGGCGTGAGGTGAGAAACCTTGGATTCCATGGTCGAGCGGCTGCTCATAAGCCACACATCACGCAGGAAAATGCCAAACGACGCCTCGCTTGCTGTAAGGAGCGTCAACATTACACGATTGAACAGTGGTAAAACGTTGTGTGGAGTGACGAATCACGGTACACAATGTGGCGATCCGATGGCAGGGTGTGAGTATGGCGAATGCCCGGTGAACGTCATCTGCCAGCGTGTGTAGTGCCAACAGTGAAATTCGGAGGTGGTGGTGTTATGGTGTGGTCGTGTTTTTCCTGGAGGGGGCTTGCACCCCTTGTTGTTTTGCGTGGCACGATCACAGCGCAGACCTACATTGATATTTTAAGCACCTTCTTGCTTCCCACTGTTGAACAGCAATTCGGGGATGGCGATTGCATCTTTCAACACGATCGAGCACCTGTTCATACTGCACGGGCTGTTGCGGAGTGGTTACACGACAATAACATTCCTGTAATGGACTGGCCTGCACAGAGTCCTCACTTGAATCCTATAGAACAACTTTGGGATGTTTTGGAACGCCGACTTCGTGCCAGGCCTCACCGACCTACATCGATACCTCTCCTCAGTTCCGCACCCCGCGAAGAATGGGCTGCCATTCCCCCAGAAACCTTCCAGCACCTGATTGAAAGTATGCCTGCAAGAGTGCACGCTGTCATCAAGACTAAGGGTGGGTCAACACCATATTGACTTCGAGCATTACCGATGGAGGGCGCCACGAGCTTGTATGTCATTTTCAGCCAGGTGTCCGGACACTTTTGATCAAGTAGTGTAACACACTTGATATTTAGGCACCTTTCAAAGATGTGGCACGAAGATTTTCAAGAAAACTCCTCACCCCAAACAACCCGTTTACATGGAATACTTTTTGAAATTGCTGATTTTCTAAAAAATGACTGAGATTTTTTATTAAAATACCATATATGAAAGATATTTACATGACAAATAAAATGTACATCTTTAATTTTCTGACAATAGCCTGTGAAGTCCTCTTCATTTGGGAGGCATTTTATAAAATCTTTTCAACTGGTAAACGTTAATTTCAAATAAGGGTTTTTTTTTCCCATAAGACGTTTCTGAACATCCGTTATTAAAAGTTCAAACTGTTCATTTCGTCATTCTTTTAAAGGTCTGTCATCATTCAATTATTTTTCGCGATGTAATGGAAACGTATGAAATTTTAAGGACAGCATATAGCGTCCAGTTCTTAAACATTTCACTATCGCTGTTCCCTTTGTATTTATAACGAAATGTGAAATGTAACTATTTCTGCAAAGGTTTATTTGGATTAAAATGTCAGCTTTAGTAAGAATAGTTTGTGTGCCCACTAATAAACAATAGGGGGTAGAGAAAGTAATGTGAATGTATCACATTAGTATTTTTTTAACTGTGGCGTTCGCATGCACGCTTAAACGTAAATGTTTTTGGATTCAGCTTTCAGAATGCGTAGTTGCAGTGAAATTTTAATTTTTGGATCGAATTCAATACTTTTGGATAGACAAAAGGTAGAGAAAATGAAAAAAATGTGCAGTGATTCTTGAGGTTAGCAACTTCACAAAGAATTGAGGATGATTACTGGTTTTATCTAAGGTTAATATAGATGGAACTGATCTGAGGTTCCAACTCGGGGTTTACCCACCGGTTATCAGCTTTGGCACTGAAATAACATGTCAAGACAAGCATAGTTATGCATTTTACGAAATAGGGTAAAAGTGACAGTTGTTTATAGCTGTTTTATCTCTCACACTTAACTTAAAATACTCTTTCACGTAACCGTAAAACGTGGTTATCGTCATTTAAAAGTAAAGCTGAACGGAAGAAGTAAGCAAGCAGAAAAAGTTCTTGAACCGTGAAATGTATGTAACGACTTGTTCGTGATTGGAGGCAAACATCCTGTTTGTATGCCTCAATTAGTGATACTGAGAGCTCCAGAGTAGTGTTATGTTGAGAAAATTTGGAGCCTAAATTGTAGGTATTTATTATGTCGTAATGTCATGGCTTCATCTATTGTCAGTAACGTTAGGGTCTTTCTAAATGTAACCTATTCAGAGAATAATAATTCTGTTTAGTTTTTCCAATTGTTGGATTCTAATAAATCTGGTTTGTAAGGGTATTTCAAGGATTTGCCATGAAATTTTGTGTTTACAATCATTGACTAAAGAATTGTACTATAAGTAAACGTGACATAGGGCATTTGCTGTTTAATATTACTTACTCTACTACGTATAGTAAGCAGGGGAAGTATTGCATTCCACCCAAAAATTCGATACCGAGATTTCACCGGAATACATGTTTTGAGACCCCCTGAATCCAAAAAAAGCATTTTAGAAACATGTCCGTGTGTCTGTGTCTGTGAACAGCATAACTCGGAAACGAACAGTCGGATACACAAAAAATATAGATCGCGTTAAAATACACAATTTATGTCATATACATCTTTTTCTTTTTTTTTTTTTGAGTGAACCGTTTTTTGAGATATTGCTTGTTATTCCCTTAAATTTTCCAATACTTATACTTTTTCTCAAATTCGTTATTCATTTTTTTTATGTCCTGGACATGCAAAGAGAATGGAATGCGCCACATAGCAACCAGCGCTTAAAAGATTTGACTATCGCTTAAAGCCTACCAATTCCCCTTGCATCTACAAGAAAATTACCAATAAGATTAACATCTCGATTAACATGAAGCATATGGAGAATAAGCGTTTGTAAAAATAGTTTGTACAAGAGTAGAGAAAGTCATGTGAGTGTAACACATCAGATATTTTTTTCCTACTGTTTCATATTATGTATATTTTTGTTTAAAAAAAAATCAGGTGCAGGTCGTTGAAATTATCAACGTTGAGGTTCTTTTACGTACTGTAAATCTACGACACGAGAACACCGGCTTTACTTCCCTTCCGAAGGAAGCTATGCCAATGATTTTTACGCCCGAAAAAATCCGGGTTTGAACCCGCGACCTCGGGAACTAGAGGCTAGCATGGTAACCACTACACTACAGAGGTCAACCCCTCCCCAAAAAAAGAGATGGCTAACAAGAAGCGTTTTAAGAGTTGGCGAGTCCCCTCCGTGGTGTAAGGCTAGCGTGTTTGCCTCACATTCAAGATGTCCCGATTTCGAACCTCGTTTAGGGTGAGTTACTCCTGAAAAGAGCGTAACTCTTAAGCTCTAGAGACCCAGGGTCCATTTGAGCATAATTTAACCAATTTCATTCATTGTTCAATATGCCGCGTGAAGGGCTCAATTTTACGCACATGATAAAAGAAAATATATCAAAATGTAACCAAGGAGTCAGTAAATAATAGCCAAAAGTGTTAAAATTTGGCTTTTTAGCCTTTTTTCACCAGTCCTTTAAACTCTTGGGTAACATTTATTATTAAAGACCGCTCAAGGGTTTACTGGTGTATTGTTTTAAATGTATAGTTTTAGTACAATACAAGCCCTTAAGTTACAGGAACGTAAGGAAACCATAAAACGTAAGCTGTTAAATTACCAGGAGAGTCTTTGTATAAGTTAAATTGTATTCATTGAAATATATGTAAATTAAATATTATGCTATTCTACGTTAGAATACCGACACGGGTATCCCAGGTCGTTTAGGCACGAGTCGTGAACAGGATATCTGCGATTCGAATCCCGCCATGGGCGTCTTCCAGGTTTTCCTCCTTAGGCCTGGAACGTTTCCTTCCCAAATATCATTTCATATATCAGCAAGCATAGAAATTTCTAAACAATTAAAGCCAGGACGAAAGGAAATAAAGTTGAACTATTGCTGCGCTTCAGACAAGGACGTCGCAGATAACAAACCACCCCATCCCTCGTACAGTCTGTTGGCGTTTGCAGGCAGCACTGACCAGACCGCTTATACCTGCCATCGGTGACCCTTGGCCGCTGTTGTTTACGTTATTTGTATTGACATATGATTCAAGTGTAGATAAGTTGAAGCCAAGTGCTTATAAGAATTCCTATGCGTGATCATCGGTGTCTACTGCCTGTGGCACCGTGTGCAGTACGAACGGGCGTTAAACAGTGCTTTAAAAAATCGACATCAAAGTATACTCTCAAATTCGTAAATTAATACGAGGTGTGATCAAAAAGTTTCCGGAATGACGTCATAAATACTACACAACAGTTTGTTTTGTCTAATCTGCACTGTCACCCTCGAAGTAGTCCCCTTGGGAGTTGATACACTTGTCCCAGCGCTTCTGCCACTGCTGGAATCACCTCTGGAAGTCCTCTTCTTTCAACATCTTCAGAGCCTTCTGCGATTCGCGATGGATGACATCAATGTCCTCAGAGCCGCATTTTAAGTCGCGGGAAAAGAAAAAAGTCCACTGGTGCTAAATCTGAAGAATAGGCAGGATGGGTAACAGTATTCGTCCTATTTTTATCCAAAAATTGGCGAACAAAAAGGGCTTTGTGCACGGGCGCATTGTCAATTAAAGAAATCTCGGTGTCAACATTGTTGTGAAGCCGTTCCGGAAACTTTTTGATCACACCTCGTATGTTATACTTTGATGAGATGAGCATTAAAACAAACTCTTAAAAGCACATGTTTTATATTCTTCAGTACAGAAAGACCACTACCAAAATCCTATCTGTTTATAGGTTTTAGTACTTCTATGAAACATGTTGAAGGAAGTTGGACACAGATTGCAAGTTCTGAAGCGAAATGGGTTGGTTGGGGGTAGTGTAACTTCCATGATAAATAACAAATACATATTATGAAACTAGAAGTAAGCACATAACATAAATAGTTTTAAAGGATTTGGGTCAGTTTTCGTCTCTGGGAACAACAAGAATTCTCCCCTACCTCCAGCAGGAAGCAGGAGGTTCCCCAAGGATGAAGTTAGTGTAGTACAACATCGCATCCACCTGAGAGATCAGTTATCTATTAAATAATAGCCTTCTTCCTCCTCGTGTCAGGTTGAAAATATTGGCGAAATATATGGTGTTTTCTTCCCAGGGTCACGATTGGGCTCAGTTTCATCTGGTAGCTCTGATGAGAGGAGTAATTGAACATAATTGGCTCTTTTTAAAAGAACTCTTGTCAGCAATGATATCGGTGCGAACGTTCTCCATGTAAGTTCCCAAGAAAACTGCAGGATATTGTCTTCATGGTTAGTGTTAATGCCCGGAATGATCTAGAGCTAGAAATCGGAAATCTGAAAAATTATCTTGCTGCTTCTGTGTTTGTATTTGCACTACACTAATGTAGCTCAACATGTGGAAAAGCTATGGGAAAATTGTCAGGGAACGTAACAAAACAAACGTTTATAAACATAGTTCGTCTGTTTTCTGAGCATGCATTACCCGAAATGCATGTAAATTCTGCAATTAGCTTTCTGTGAATGCGAAGTTGTATTATAGTTTGTTGGTTCTTCATGATTTTTGTTAGCCACACGTTTGGGAGCCAAATATGTGACAGTATTAATGTATTTGTGTTTACTTGTGTTTTGCCCCACGTTGTGAAGCCAAATATGCGGCGGTATTCTTTAAGTTTGAAAGAATGCTACTGTTTATTTGCCGCACGTATAAAAGACAATTTGTCGCGGTCACTTCGTGTTATCTTTTACTGAGCGCCTGTTATTGTATTTATTTATTTTTATTTTTATTTTTTTTTTTTTTTTTTTTTTTTTTTTTTGTTTCACTGTCCTCCGGCTAGCTATGATCTTTTTGGTCGCGCACTTATCTTATACAGGTGTGTAAACGGAAAGGAGTTTTTATCCAAATATAACACTGATGAAGAATTTGTTTTACACTTTTATTATCGTAACACATTATGCACTTTCACATATTAATATTGACACTCGCCAAACTGAAACTGTTATAATAACTTATTTACTGCACATTATTAATTCGCGTACTTCAACTTTTTGCGTAATTAACTTTACGACACTTGAGATTTTTTTACAACTTTGCTACGCGTAACCTGCGAATCGATAAACTATGCTATTGAACTCAGCGACGTGTAATGCACAAATGTTTCCGATGGATTGAACGAATTTGACTCTGACCTAGCCCTTTTTGTACTCCTACACCCCGATATGCCTAAAGATTATAACCGAGCTGCTATTGGTTATTAAAACGCGCCAACATTAGCGTCTATTTTTATATCCAATGAAAATTATGAACACATATGCTCTAGGGAAAAATGTTCCAGCAAATTCTAAGAAAAACGCGCCAATATTACGTCATTTGCTCGTCTCTAATAATGATAAACAGCTCACCCCCTCGCTACATTATTGCACGCTATTATTGTCAGTTTCAGTAAGGCCGTATAAACCCACTTCTCGACAATGCTTACAATCAACAAACATCTCAAATCAATATCACACAAAAATGCATATTCACACTATAATCACTCTCGACATTTACATAATATGTGATACAAATTACTGCATCAAATGTAGGACGGGACAAATGCGTTGCGCCAGGCAGTACCTATTTCTTTCCGCCTTCACTCTCAGAAAGCTAATGGGAGCAAAGTCGACATTCAGCAAAGCAAGCTTCTTATTGGCAAGTGTAAATGTGACAACTGATAGAATAGGGAATGTCACACACATTCCGGGCTTGCTTCCATAAAACCTACATACTTCGCAACCTAGTTCTTTCTGAATTAGCCCTCTCAAAACCGGGTAACCTTAGGTATTTTAGAAGACTGGCATTAAGCCACGGATAAGTGCTGTATACGATTATAAAACCGAACAATTATATTTATATGTATCTCTCCTGTGTGGAAAAACAACTTCCTCGATGTCCATTTAGTGAATTAAATTTTTTCGTTTAGAATACTTCACTCTTCAAGAAATTACCTCTGTGAATTTCTTTGAAAAAGGTTTTAAAACGCATTTCTTGGTCGCTTAAGATATGTCCTTCGCAGGAAGAAAATAGTAAAGTATTTTATCTTATATGTATTTCCATGATAGCCACAAAACTTTCGAAATCTACAGAATGCTATAGATATTTCATTCTTTACTAATGAATTACTTGAACAATAATTTGATAGCCCACCTCCGTGGTGGGGGTAGCGAGGCCTGCCTCACATTCAAGAGGTTCCTGGGTCGAATCTCGGTTAGGATGAGTTAACTGGATAAGGTTTTTTTTTTAGATTTTCCCCTTATCCTGAGAAAACGAATGTCGAGTAGTTCTAAGCTCTAGGGACCCCCGGACCCATTTGAGTATCATTTCAACCATTTTGTTGATTCACCGGCTAATATGATCTCCCTGGTTAAAGAGCACTTCTTCAGTTTAAGTATGTTGGGTTCTAGTGAAAAATCGACGAAAGTATAAATGAAAAATCTGGTGTGTTAACTCATATGACTTTCTCTACTCTTGTATAAACTATTTTTATTTGAGAGGTGGTTGCTATGTGGAGTATTCCATTCTCTTTGTATGTCCAGGGCATGAAAAAAATTAATAACGAATTCCCGTTTAAGAAAAAGTATTGGAAAATTTAAGGGAATAACAAGCAGTATCTCGAAAATGGTTCACTCAACAAAAATTTATATGACATAACTTGTGTATGTTAACGCGATCTAAGTTTTTGTGTAGTAAAATTTTGTCTATCTCTTATGGTTATGCAAAAGTCGTTCACAATGAAGAATACTTTTGGAGACATTCGCAGAAAATTCGAGATATACATTTCGTTTGTCATGAAAATATCTTAAACATATTATATTTTAATCAAAATCGTTAGCCATTTTTTGAGAAAATTAAAGTTTTCGAAAAATGTTCCATGTAAAGGGTAATCTGGGGTGGGGGATTTTCTTGAAAACCTTCGTGTCGCATCTCTGGAAGATACTGAACCTAAATACCAAGTTTGGTGTTTATCCAACTGTTCGTTTCTGAGTTATGCTGTTCACACACACACGGACATGTTTCCAAAAATGCTTTTTTTGGATTCAGGGGGTCTCAAAACATATATTTCCGGTGAAATCTCGGTATCGAATTTTTGGCTGGAATACAATACTTCCCCTACTTACTACGTAGTAGAGAAAGTTTACAAAAAGAAAGCGTATATGTAATGAATACTAGAAATCAATTTCACATTTTCTGTAAATTGGTAGCTCGAAGTTCCTACAGAACTTGAGTAGACTTAACGTCTGTTTTAACTGCATGCGGCACCACAGGCGGTGTACACTGATGATGCATGAAGTGATAGTTGAGTAGGAAAGGTTCGAGGCCTAAGTTTAGGGTACCTCCCCGGTATTTGCGTATATGAGGACTGAGAAAAATCTGGAAACATACAGTACTTAATGAGGAAATGCTTTTAATCGCAGATATATTATGCTAACTCTACCTTTCGTCCTGTAATGAAACATGTAAATGTTGAAAAGAATGTCTAGAATTAAAGATTGATAGAAGACGCCAACATGCCCTGATGATTTGGCGGGTGATGCTTGCCGGCCGGTGTATTGTGCAATAGTGCTCCATTCAGGGCCAAACCGCGCGTCGCCATGGCGTTACGTGGCGGTGTGGACTTGATGACGTCACGTTTGCTGCAGCCTTCTCACAGCCTCAGCTGACCGAACGAGCGGCACAAATTGGTTAGATCCGGTCTGCGCGCGCATACTGTATGCAAGGTTGCTCGGTGTACTATTGTGTGGTAATTCTTCTATAAAAATAGACAGCGGCTGATTACACAACATGGCGCCTGTATTATATGGGAGGAAGGAACCAAATTAGAAACATTCCAGAAATACAGATATCAACTGTCGGGCTGCATTTGTGGCCTGGGCTTCAAATCCACAGGCTCCGCATTCGATTCTCGATGGGAGGACGGGAATTTTTCTTCAGTCAAGATTATTTTCTGTCCTCCCTAAAGCCTGGCAGTGTGATTAATGTATAAGCATAAAAATAAAAGTGAACCAGAGAAATCTAAATATTAAACAAAACAAAATCGGCACATTTAGCATAGCAGTATACCACAAAATATAAAGTATCGCCTACATAAGCGTTTTGTGAAGTTTCCTCAACATTGCAATTTTAAAATTTTTTTTGCCACTTAGATTTTCTATTTCTCATAAGTACGGCCCGGATTTTTAGGTGGAATAAACTTTCATTTTAGGTTTCTTATATGCTTAAAATAGGTTTTTTTAGGTTTTTCTTTTATGTTTTGCTTCGTGGATCAATACAGGTATCAATAATTTTGCTTTTCTGGTACTTAATTGTAAGATTTATATTTTGGCATTGCAGTAGATACTTACATTCTCAAATTTTCTGGCGCAAACAATTTCCTGTTGTCAGTAGCATGTTCTTGTATGAAGAAAAGGTTCTTTCAACGGAACATGACGTCATTGGAGCGTAGAACATAGATGCCTGTGCAGTAGGTTCTAGAGGTAGTTCTCCTGTATACTTTTCTCCCTGCAATACTGAATTGATGATTTTCATATCTTCAAAAGCAGGATTTCGTTGAAGAATCTCCTGCAACTTCGAAGAACTTGCAACTCCCACTGGTCCAGGTATTTCTTTACTGGAAACATTGCCAATGATATCTAGAGCATCTTTCAGTGGCAAAGTTGTAGCTTCTGGTATAAAACAAACATGTGTCTTAGGGAAGCGCACTCGAGCGATTTCTTAGCCATAGCAATGCAAGAAGCTTCTGTTTCATCTAATTCATTGACATTTTAGTCTTTTGAGTGTTCGGCATAGTAAATGGCAGCAGACAGCTAAGTCCTGACTTTCTGTCAGCTGCACCCAGGTGTCACCACGTCATATGTGCTGCGTTTAACTGTAGTAACTTGAACTATGTACTGGTTATAAGCGCTGGAAATAATTTTACAGTGAGTTTCAATCCGAAAATAACATTCTTCATTTCGAAAAAGGAAAAACAGCTGTTTAGTTTATTTTAGGTGCCAACCCCTCATTTAGGTTTTTTTAGGTGTAATGAAATTCGATATTCTGCTCCAGGAGGTGTAAAACGAGTATATGTCTTGAAATGTGTTAAATAAATAGCGAGGAAAAATATAGGTTACAACCTAAAAATCCGGGCCCCACTCATAAGGCAGTTCTTAACCTCTGAGGGAGATGAAAAAGCGCAAGAGGAAGCAGAGATTCCCATTTACATTTACAAGGTGCCCAAGCAAGTGCACCCCGATATCGCATGCTCCAAGGCGATGTGCATCAAGAACAGCTTCAACGACATTTTCGAGCGCGTTAAATGTGAAACTGCATCGTGTTGAACGCGTGGGCGAAATAAAAAGACGTAAGACGCATGGCATGAGCAGGTCATATAATTGTTTTGCCTGAAAATAAAATTAAAGCATTATCATGTTTGAATGTGTTATTAATTGTTAATGCTTAGTGCCCATTGTTTTTTAAAGTTGAGGCAATATTTTATATCATAACATGCTGTGAATACCAGAGTGATTGTAGTGTAAATTAATATTATTGTATGTACAGGGTTTTAGGTTTTGTTAGCCATAAGTATTGTTAGGAAATAAGTTTACACTGCCTAACTGAAACTGACAATAGAAGTGGGTAACAATAAACCGAGGGGGTGAGTTGTTTATCACTAAGAAGATATAAACAAAATGACGTCAGGGTAGCGTGCCTTTTTCAGAAATGGAGGGAATATCTTCCCTAGAGTATATATGTTAGTAGTAGTGATTGGCTAACCAAAACAGACGCTAAAGTGGGCACGATTTGGTAACCAATAGGAGCTATATTATAATGTTTAGGCAATTCGAGGTGAAGGAGTATATATTCTCGAGCCATAAGGAAGTGTCGCGCAGTTCTGAAGAATCTCTCACGAGGTGCACGTCGCAGAGTTAGTTACAAAAATGTAAAGTACGCGAATTGGTGCGCGGCAACTAAAACGACTGTAGTTACATTCGGAAACATCACAGTTTCAGTCAGGCGTGCACAAAGATTAAATATGTCAATTATTAATTAAGCGTGACGGCAATAAAAGTCTAGATTCAATTTTTTTATCAGTGTTATCTTTTAGCAACAACTCCTTTCTGTTTACACGCCCTGCTTAAGAGACACGTGCTCGACTGAATTATAATAGCTAGCCGGAGGACAAAGAACCCAAATTTAAAAAACTAATTAAACAATAAGCGTCCAACAAATAAGATAACAGAAGCCATCGAGAACTGTGACAAAGTTCAAAACTTTAATGAGAATGTGCCTGATTTTGAAATTGAATAATTAGCACCAGCATATTTGATGTGCTATTCTGAAGCAAGAATCGCAGTTTTAACATTGTGTTCTCTCTCTCTCTCTCTCTCTCTCTCTCTCTCTCTCTCTCTGGCAAGAACGGCCGAACCGATTATTATGAAACTAGTATATGGCATACTTTAGTGTCACTTATAAAATAGGCTATATGGTATCTTGAACTACTTTACCAAAACGAAGAAATTTCTCGCTTAATATTAAAGTTTTTTTAAAATACGACACATAAAAGTTCGCAAGCATACCTAATGGTTGTAACAGCTTTGTTATTGTAAATTTCGATAGGGTAAACAAGAGTTATAACAATTATTCTGTACTAAAACCGGCTACCACGAGAAATATTATCAAATTGTAACAATAAGGAAACAACTTTTCTTTAAACCTATTTCTTGGATTTTAATTGTTCCCACAAAAAAAAAGTTTTGTTACCAATTTCCAAATGTTATGAGATGTAAGTTGTGGTGAGGGGGATGGAGGGAGACAAGAGGAAAGTGAGATAAATGAGAGGGAGAAGATTCTCCTCATGTATGGTATAACACGAATAGAACTGCGGTTAATGCTACTAATAAAATAGTATGAATAAATTATTTGCAAACATTATTTGCCTAACATTTTGTAATGCTTCTATTAGAGGAATTATTAACAGAAGTGTCTTGTAATGCTCTCTTGATATAATTGTACAATTAGATTACCATAAACAACTACAGCTTGAGCATAAGTCTTCTGATAAAGAAATGGCGCAAAAACTTGGAAAATTAGTTCCTCTGTGACATGACTTACATAACTTTTTTCCCCCTCGTTGTAGCGCTCACATTACTCAAAACAGCCAGATATACAGAGAGAGCCAAAAAAACTACGAACCGCCTGCGCGGTGTTTTTCCTGTCCGCGTCCTCGGCGCTCGTTGCCGTCTGCCGCTATCATAGAAAGGCGCGGATGAAATCATACATTTTTAAAACTACTTTTAAAGACTTTACTTAACAACTTTATGAAAGCAGATGCTGAAATTGGCCACCGTCGTTGTCCATACATTTTTGACACCAATTTTTTTCGAGTCAATAGTTGACGCCCGTACATATGTGAATACAATTTTGCCCCCCCCCTTTTTAGAGAATTAACAGACAGCGTGATTTTGCCTTTTTTCAACAAGACTGCAACAGGTTATACGGCCAATATTTCCATGAGAAAAATTGAAAGTGTGGTTCAAGAAAGAATTATTAGTAGAGATTTGTGGCCCCCTCGGTCCCCCGGCCTATACCCTGCGATTACTATCTCTGGGGTAACTTAAAACATAAAGTGTACAAGACAAACCCACACACCCTAGAAGAATTAAAACAAAATGTCCGCCAGGAAATTGCCAGCATTTCTCAATGTGAACTACGGCGAGTGATGGATAGTTTCCTAAAGAGGTGCCAAAAATGTATGGACAACGATGGTGGCCAGTTTCAGCATTTCCTTTCGTAAAGTTGGTAAGTAAAGCCTTTAAAAGTAGTTTTAAAAATGTTGTATGGTTTCATCCGCGCCTTTCTATGATAGCGACAGACGGCAACGAGCGCCGAGGACGCGGACAGAAAAAACACCACGCAGCCGGTTCGTAGTTTTTTGGCTCATCCTGTATAATAATGTGGAAGTAGCAGCCTTGCCTTTATGTTAATACACTACAGAATGGAAAGCTTAGAAATGAGTTCGTTTAGTTTAAAAATTAACATCTGTAACAAGGTTCTAGTAGTTGGAGGCATACCTGAACACGATAGGAGCCAGTCGCGAGGCAAAAATAAAATGTGTTATTAGCAACGATTTTGGGCCAAATTTCACAGGTGCATTGCTTCATAAAGCAACTACATCTTGCACACCTACGTATTGTTACTTTTTTTTCTATAAAAGTTTTCTTTCCAGTGCTCCATATGTTGAATGAAGCGAATGGTAGCACAAGGAAGCGTCAGATGTTTTGGCACACTGTTTTTCAGGGTGAGAAAAATCCTTGGCAATTCGCCCCAACCGGGAACTTAATCGGTTCCGCTAGTTAAAAGCGATAGATTTTTCTCTCGCTCTCACACCATATGCTTTTGATGTGAAATTTCACCAAAGTTGTAGTAGGAAAAATGACACAGACATACGTGGGAAAGCTCAGACAAATCATTTGACGATTTCAGAAGCTTTGCATAAAGGACCTCTTGAATCCAAAAGCTGCATATGTTTTTCAGACCAGAACGGCTGGAGCCATTAACTATGGAATTTATATACGGCGTACCAGAATTGGAGAATATGCACTGCCCCGAGTGGGAGAGGTATTATACGTGTTACGAAGTCAAACCTCCAAATATTTCGATTATTGAGTTTTTGAGAAACAGTTCATAATTATAAACTTGATGTTTTAAAATTTATATTGAATCAATATTATCGAGTTACTCCTGTTTTCGCTATTCGGATGCACCAACCAATTTGATAAATTCTGTTTTCTGGTTACGATGGTAAATCACCCGATTCTTAACTAGCACACACCTGGCTTCGTTTGCGTCAAGCTGCCTGAGGTTTTATTCGGGTTTTTTCCTCAGTTCTTAAGAAAAACATCAGCTGATTTTAATGTTTCAGATCCTCCAGCTGATTTATACATGCATTTCGTACTACCGTTCACTGACACAGTCCGTATGGTTGGTTAGCTCTAGAACATTCCTTCTTCGTTTACTTTTACTTATCATTAGAGTACATAGTTGATAGCTTATTAGGTTTTAATGTTTATTATACAGTAGGGGATAAAGAGGTTATTAATTTTTGATACAGAGTTTAGCATATGCGTTCAAGTAAGATAAAAAAAAACAAGAGAGATATGTCACCTTATAACTGAATAACGTAAGCATAGCTGCGGGTTCTCCTAGTTTAAAATAAATTTGTTGAGAAAGGCACTAGTAATGATGTCAGTTAACTACAGAGAGAGCCAAAAAACTACGAACCGGCTGCGCGATGTTTTTCCTGTCCGCGTCCTCGGCGCCCGTTGCCGTCTGTCGCTATCATAGAAAGACGCGGATGAAGCCATACAAAAATTTTCAAAACCATTTTTAAAGGCTTTACTTACCAACTTTATGAAAGGAAATGCTGAAACTGGCCACCGTCGTTGTCCATACGTTTTTAGCACCTCTTTAGGAAACTATCCATCACTCGCTGTAGTTCACTTGAGAAATGCTGGCAATTTCCTGATGGATATTTTGTTTTAATTCTTCCAAGGTGTGTGGGTTTGTCTTGTACACTTTGTTTTAAGTTACCCCAGAGATAGAAATCGCAGGGAGTTAGGCCGGGGGACCGAGGGGGCCCACAAATCTCTACAAATAATTCTGTCCTCAAACACACTTTCATAAAGTTGTCAAGTAAAGGCCTTAAAAGTAGTTTTAAACATGTATGGTTTCATCCGCGCCTTTCTATGATACCGGCAGACGGCAACGAGCGCCGAGGACGCGGACAGGTAAAACATCGCGCAGCCGGTTCGTAGCCTTTTGGCTCTCCCTGTATTTATAATACCTTTCATGTCAGTTACAGTGGAAGGTAAAGACTAATCAATATGTTGTGCTTGAAGTTTGGGATTTGATGTCTGGCCTATTGACAACGAGTAAATTTGAACGTATATACATTTCTTGTAAAATTAAAGTTTTCTCAGAATGGCAGTTACCCGAAAGTAAATTTTTCCTGACTAATAAGTGGGTATTTTCTCTTTATAGCGTGAATCAGTAGCATTCGTGGGTATGTGTGTTGCCCATTTAGACTATGATCCTCAGTAAACATTTATACACTCGATAGATAGTTGCTGTTTTAGAGCTAATCTAGTATTGATATGTGATGAATCAATGCAAAATGGAAACGTTCTTACGAAATTAACTATATTAGTGTTACCCGTACATGATAGAAGAAAAACAGTGTGACGTAGCGGGATGCCACTGTCAAAAGAATCTTGCCATGAGTGATTTCATCCAGTATACAAAAGTTACGGCAGGCCTTGTGTTAATGCTTTCAAAATTTGCATTCCCCAGCAACTACCAACGGTAGTAGGGGTAATAATGGATTGTACTATGGTGATAGAAGTATTAACTAAATCTGCTATAAAATGCTAGAGGTATATCTATTGATCACGCTGCGTTTGCGAGTTAAAAAGCGACTGCTATTACTGTTGTTGCAGTTAAAATCGATACTACCGAAAACTTCTATATTTTGATGTTGATCGCAATCTGTTGACGTTACATTAGCTCCCGTTACAGGAAGATGACCGACAGACAATAGGTAACTAATGGAAGAGATATGGGAAAACTGAATGTAGAATTTTCAACACCGGTGGTCTGACCGCATCCAGAAAGAGATTCAGTTTGCCAGAATGCCGCAACCAGTTCCGGATCTTGCTGAGAATGCGTTTGCTATTGCTGTGATGCGTGCAGTCTAGTTCAGTGTTCTTGCAGAGATGAGATCTACCATGTAGAAACTAGAATGTGACCGATAAAGAGTCAAGAGCTATTCCACGTATTATTATATTTATCACTTTACAGTAATAAATACTTTAAAACTGCACAATTACTGGAGGAAGAATGGGTTTCCCAACAGCGATGGTTTATAAGTGCTCGCAATTTTGGTTTTGAATTTTTCGCTGGCAGAGACAGCTGGTGTGGTTTATTCGCAGCATGCCGATGCTTATTGGCAGGTCGTATACGTAAGACTGCCGTGATTGGTTTATCTCTTAAGACATTCATATGAGTGGAATAGCCAGCTTGGAGCAAAGGTAGCGAATTCCTAGGAAGGTTGAAACAATGGCCATGTTGCCATGTTGTATTGTTGGGTTGAATGGCTGGTAAAGGACCAAGCAGCAACGTGAATGACTTGAGAGTCCAGCCAGGCAACATGATGGCGGCGCGGCGGTGAGAGAGAGCCTCGTGTTGGAATGCAGTGGCTCAGGAATGTGGTTGGTTGGCGGTGCCCTCGGGCGAACGCTTGCGAGGGGCCTTGAATAGGAGAAAAATGAACGTTGTCGCGGTCTCAACTACAATTCTAATGCATTCATCAATTAAATTGCACTAGGATCTAAAAAGTGATGAAATTGAATGATCATTATATTGTCTTTCTTGCCTCAGTATCCAAACAAGACAGCGGTCTTGTTGACAATGGACGCCTCAGTTTTACTTGAACTAGTTACATACAGTGCAACTTCAATCCTTAAAGGGGGAGGTGAGGAATCGCCAGAATCTCAAGTCAGAAGACCCTGGAATGATGGTCGCTGATCCAGGCACTGAACGGGTCAGGTCATGGAAAAGTAATAGATTTAGTTCATTGCAGCCCTTTCCATGCATAAGTTACTGTTGGACCAATCCAACAAAGACAAGGTGACTCCGACATGGCTAAAAGTAAATATAAAATAATGTTTTTTTATTTTAAATATAGAATTATTTATCTCCAATAACACTAGTCTGCATTCTCAGACTTTTTATCAGATGATTTCTTAAAAGTAGGGGTTCTTGAATTATGTTTTTATGCTGATTCCAGAAATAACTTCCGTTTTTTTCTATCACGTCAGGTTTTTACACAAAATAAGTAATGTTTTGACAATTTTACTAATGAGCGTAGAAAAGTATTCAAATACAATTTCACACAAGGTAAGTTTTTATTCAAGAAACATTTTAAGAATACTCTCAAGAACTCCCCTAATTTATTTCATTACTACATTTTAACGAAACAAGAAGCCAAAGTGTTTCATTTATTTTTTTTCAAACTTTCTCTTCTTTGACTTCCTTGCAGATCCTTGAAGATGACTGTCCCTCCTCAACATCCAACAATAGTCGGCCATCATAGTTTCATTCCATCTCCCCTGGTACCTCCTCTCCATTTCCTTAATATGTTGGTGAAAACGTTCACCCTGCTCTTCACTATAATGTCCCAGATTTTCTGGAAAGTAGTCTATATGTGAATGCAGAAAATGCACCTTTACACTCATGTTATAACCCATCTTCTTGAACTGTTTCGACATTGTTTCAGTAACTGATCGGAAGGCGGTCCATGCTTCTAATTGTCTCTCATTCATTGTCTTCTCAAAATCTTCATCTTTCATCAATTTCTTTATTTGAGGACCAACAAAAATTCCAGCCTTTAATTTGTCTTGTGTAATGAAGGGAAATTTCTTGGAAAGGTATTTGAAGCAGGATCCATGCTGTGGTAAAGCCCTTACAAATTGCTTCATCAAGCCCAATTTTATGTGTAGTGGCGGAAACAATATCTTTATATCTATATTTTTTGAAGTGAAATTGCGAAAAAGCTGTACGTGATAGAAAAAAACTAAAAGCAGTTCTGAAATCAGCATAAAAAAGTGAGTCAGAATCACTTATTAGTTTTCGGTATTCCGATATCTGCAGACTGTGTTCCGCGAGATATAATTTGCATACAACAATTTGAACATGCTGAAATTCAGGAAACCATCAACACACCTAACACTTGATCAAGTCTTGCAGTGTCATTAAATGCTGTGTAAGTTTTCGCATTTTGAGATTAAGAAATTGGGAACATTTCACAGAGTTTTGTTGCTGATTACGCTCTTTTCTCAAAGCACCGTCGATCTTATAAAATTTTCCATAAGCAGATTATCTAAACTATTACAAACTAATTTAAAACATAGCAAGCAAGTGATTAAATTTCTCTCTGCTGCTGAATTCCTTAGGGTATCTGAACAGCAGTAGCTTCACAGAGGTAGAAACGCGGTTTGTGGATGCATGCCGAAGATGTGTGTGTTCGTTTCCGGTTCGCTTTTTCCTTCTCCAAGTAATAATTTAAAAAGTGTGAGTAGTCGATGAGTGCATTCAACGGAATGAAGACGCCAGCATATCCCAGGCTCATTTAGATCCATAAATGGTTGAGAATATAGAAAATGTAAACTGTTGTGTACTGTACGGAAGAAATGAATACCTGCCCCTACACATTAGCAAGTTCTCTTCATATTTTATGAGCTAACATCCTGCCAGGAATTTGTTAAAATTGATGCTGCGAAACATCCCCGTGGCTTGGATGCCTGTTTCTGTCCGGTTGAAATATTTGTTCAAGTTTAAGCTTACAGAAGAATGTCATTTGATTGTTAGGTTCTTTTTATAGTTTAATGTTAATTGCGTTGCAGGTTTTGGGGATATGCAATAGAAATGGAGACGTAATGGACAGTTATATATCTATTGTGGAAAAAAAAGCTACAGTAGGTACCACTGCAAACAAAATTGCCTATTGTTTATGGATATATATGTACAGTAAATAGTAATAGAAGACAAAGATGAGAGCATCTGTGCTAAGAGTGTTATGAAAAGTAAGCAGATTGAAGAAATTGCTCTCCCACTCGCGAAGTCTGATGCAAACAGACAAAAAGCGACTATTTGGAGCGTATCAGATCACACTGTGTGGATGTTATGTCGACGGACAGGCGCTAGCTATTTTTGGAGGGACGGAGGATGGATGGATGAGCTGCGTGGGGTTATCAGCCGGGCCCCTCCCGGACGATCGACCGCATTGCGTCACGGCGCATGATCAGCTGATGTGAGAACAACAAGGTCGCCCTGCCCAGTTATTCCACTTCTGATTACAACAAACTCTTAGAGCACTTAAGATAAATGCAACATACTAACAGCACGCCCACCCACGTACATGAAACTCTTTAATTTTATCATTTTGTAGTACATTTTAACTTTAACTAGCACGTAATTATAGTAGGTAGAGAAAAAAATCCATACAAAAAATCCATACAAAATTTGATACCTATATTTCACCAGAAATACATTTTTTTGAGGTAGCGAATAAAATATAGCTGCTTCTTTTAAGGAAAAGTTGCATGCGCGTGCGTGCATGTATATAAAGGAATAGTTCACAAACGAAAGTTTGGATGAATACCAAACTTTGTATTTAAGTTCAGCATCTTGCAAGGATGCGATGCGAAGATTTTCAAGAAAGTCCCCCAATCCAAAGACGCTTTACCGTAGTTTTTATTTTCTCAACAATGGCTCTTGACGATTTAGATTAAAATATCACATGTTTAAGATATTTGAATAACAAATAAAGTGTATATATTTAATTTTCTGGGGAAAGCCTCTAAGATCCACTTCATTCGGGAGATTTGTATAACGGGTAAACCACAATAGATTGACAAGAAGTTAGTACACACACACACACAGAGAGATATTTTTAAAACATACAATTTATTTCAAATAATAGTTCGAGATATTCCTTGTCATTGTTTTGTCTTGAATTATGCAATACTTTTGCCATTTTTGAAGTGGTCACCTTCAATTGTAACTAATAAATGAATTACAGCTATCCGGGCTTGCAGGCCGTGGTCTAGAAGGACTCCGACCACCGCAGACACTGAATCACTTCACCCTGAAGATGCCAAGCGCTGTACTTGGCGAAACGTCGGTATCCACGATGCCTTCTAGACCACGGCCTACAAGCCCGGATAGTTGTAATTCATTTATTAGTTATGACGCCGGCCGTGAAAGCCTCAATATGTACACATTTTTATTTATTTATTAGTTGACTAATATCACAGTTAACATTGCTGATCAGCATGAATACTTAGTGATAAAAATAATAGCGTAGAAGTGCGTAAACTTTTAAAGTGCAAATCTTTCAATTTTGAAGTTTCTGCCATTCAAGCAATACAACGATATGATAGTCCAGATGAATCTTATGATATTAAGGATGTGAGATCTTATTATAGATTACTCCAAAAAAATTTCAACAGATAATATTACAGTGGATACCAGCACATGTGGGAGTGAATGGTAACGAGACTGCAGACTTTCTGGCCAAAAAGAGTGCAGTGGTATACTGAAAATCTATAAAGTCTTGTTGACTAGGTATGAAACCAAAAAATGTCAAAATTAATATAGGACAAAAATACCAACATAATATTCAAAAGGAAATTACTAATAAAAGGGTCCCAAGGAAAGAAGCCGTTGCTCACTTCAGATTAGCCACTAGACATGACTGTCTGGCGGAACATCTACATAGATTTGGTTTTATCAATGACAAAGCCTGTAAGATTTGCAATGCTGACAAAATTTTAAATGGAGAACACCTACTAGAATGCCCAGAATGGAGGAAAACTGTACCAGAGGAGAAGATACACAATTTATATTGGCTAGCAAGGAAAAAATTGATGGATCAAAATCCTCCACATTAGATCAACAACAATGTTGAAGTGATTATAAATATGTGTTATGAAAATAGTGATTCTTTTTTTCAAAATTGCATTAGAATCTCCTTTAAGGAAACTTATCCTTAAGAAAGCATCGTATTAAGATATTGGCAGAAGGAAGAGAGAACATTTTTTCCCTGAACTCGAGAATAAAAGCTCTGAGCTCTTCGGCAAGAAATTGCATAAGTCGGTGTTTCCGTTTTCTCTTTCGTCATCTCAGTAGTTTCACCTATTTCCATGGGATATCTTAGGCATGGCCTTGAAGACTTACCTAATAACTCGAAGTTTATCTCTGCGATAAATAACTCTCTCATAGTAGAAAATGTTATGTACAGTGACTCCAGGAAGTATTCTAGCAGCCAAATAAATAGAGAGAATTCGCATTTTTAATATGCGGAAAGAAAAAAACAGTATTATATTGGTATATATCAGCAACAGGACGGACCTTCTTTACAGTAAATATTTTTTTGTTGCTCTTGAACAACTGCCTGTGATGGTCTTTCAAAACCACGATTTGAAACAAATGCTAGCAGCTGAATATTTATTCTTATTTACATCTGCTGCAGAATTTATAACGCGTAGCAAATGTTAAATCCAGAGTTACTGTTTCCATGAGGGAAGAAGTATTTATTTTTGTGGCTTCCAGTGTTCCTTTCCAAAGACGAGCTTTTCTTTATATTGCATAATGGTTTTATTGTTATTTTTTGTTATTAAAAACTATCCAAACAGCTGCTTACGTAAGAGTTAGGGCTACACTGCTCACAGTACTCCTTTCGGTGAACGTCTGCATGTTTCTAACTAAAATTACTTAAAAGTGGGCTTTAAAAAATGCTGTTTGTCCATAAAAACAATTAATTAAATGAGATTGAAAATATTTAGGTAATTGCGTGGTTATTTTTAAAGCCCAAATCAGTTTTTTAATTCGTAGATGGTTAACATTTCAGAAAAATTGCACGAAAATCCAATCGCAAAGGAGAATTCTTAATATTATAAATTAAATGGTGGCATTGCGACTTATAATCAGATAGTACAAACAACGAAAATGCTGTATGGAACCAGGAGTGAAAATAATAAAGCTTCACCGATACATTTCGTTTCACGAAAGTGAAAAATTTCATAATTTTCAATTAATGTAATCGAAATTTATGTAAAAGCTTTAACCGATATACATGTAAGAAACGCTTAAATTCCAGATCAGCGTGCTTTAAACTTTTGGAGGTATTAACTTTGAAATAAAAATCTGAAATCTTTCGTAAAGAATTCCACTCCATGATAGAAAATCGTAGTTAATTTATAAATTCCCCATTAGCTTATGAAGAAACTGACAATTCAGTTCAAGCTGAAGGGGACTTCAAATGAGATACAGTCAGAAAATATAAATAAGTTATAAATCTTCAAGGTCTAGGTGTTTTTCTTAATAAGAAAAGGGGAATGAAATGTTTAGGGTTTTGATAGCATTTCAGTGAAGTCTCGTAAGCACGTGTTCTTCTCTTTTGTGTTATATCTAATATACGAGGCGAGCCTTTAAAAAAGTACCGATAATTCTTTAAAAAATATCAGAACATGAATTTCCAAATACTTGATTATCATTCGTTACCTTACACTACTTCACCACATAGTCACCGCCGTTATTCAGGCATTTGTCGCAACGGGAAACCAGTTTTGTATGCCTTCGTCAAAGAATGATGCCGCCTGTGAGGAAAGCCAATTCTGCACTTTTTGGGTTCATACCTCATCGTCGTTGAAATGCTTTCCACCAAGAAATTTCTTCACGTGAAGAAATAAATGAAAATCGGTTGGTGCCAAATCCAAGGTGGTCGAATTGTTCCCAACCAAATGATGCGATTAGATCTTGAGTTTGCGGACGGGCATTGTCACCCATTGTTGTTTTCGCATACACCTCACACAATTGGGGATGAATGTTTGCTGGCGTAGCATCTGACTTCATAGTCGGCGGGTCGTCCGATTGTTGTATAACATTTCGAAACGCTCTAACAAGAGGAAAACACAACGTGATGATCGCTCACAGCTGCGTCTGGCTTCCTAATGAATGGAGGAAGTGGTACTGCATGCTCAAAATCGCGACTGCAGCGCTACAGCGGCAAAATATTAAAACGCTACTTACTTTAAAGCTACGCCTCGTATTTCAGAGATTAATTCAATAAAATGGGAAGTATTGAATCGTCAGCATTATGCAACAGTATTAGAAGTTTACCCCTGCGTGCAACTTATGGGTGCCCATACGGATTGGAAGCCGTCATCTAGGTCGCACAGCATGATGGGCTTATCGCTTTTCTAGTTCAATATCTGTTTTATCTTCTAGGTCAGTATTTAGTTCGTCCAAATTGTGTAACCTGATGAGCAACATTTTAGTTTACACGCTCCTTCTATTGACGCTTCAACAGAGATTTTTAAATACACAATCGTGTTTTTTATTGTCATAGGCAAAAACATTTACCAGTCAAATAACACTAGTCTGCATTTTCAAACTTTTTGTCAGACGATTTCTTAAAAGTAAGTGTTCTTGAATCAAGTTTTTATGCTGATTCCAGAAATAACTTCCGTTTTTTTCTATCACGTCAGGGTTTTACGCAAAATAAGTAATGTTTTGACAATTTTACTAATGAGCGTAGAAAAGTATTCAAATACCATTTCACACAAGGTAAGTTTTTATTCAAGAAACATTTTAAGAATACTCTCAAGAACTCCCCTAATTTATTTCATGACTATATTTTAACAAAACAAGAAGCCAAAGTGTTTCATTTAATTTTTTTAAACTTTCTCTTCTTTGACTTCCTTGCAGATCCTTGAAGATGATTGTCCCTCCTCAACATCCAACAGTAGTCGGCCATCATGGTTTCATTCCATCTCTCCTGGTACCTCCTCTCCATTTCCTTAATATCTTGGTGAAAATGTTCACCCTGCTCTTCACTATAATGTCCCAGATTTTCTGGAAAGTAGTCGATATGTGAATGCAGAAAATGCACCTTTACACTCATGTTACAACCCATCTTCTTGAAATTCTCCAACATTGTTTCGACAGTGGCCTTGTAATTATTGTCTAAGAAGTTTTCAGTAACTGATCGGAAGGCGGTCCATGCTTCTATTTCTCTCTCATTCATTGTCTTCTCAAAATCGTCATCCTTCAATTTCTTTATTTGAGGACCAACAAAAATTCCAGGTTTAATTTGTCTTGTGTAATGAAGGGAAATTTCTTGGAAAGGTACTTGAAGGAGGGTCCATCCTGTGGTAGAGCCCTTACAAATTGCTTCAAGTCCAATTTTATGTATAGTGGCGGAAGCAATATCTTTATATCTATATTTTTGAAGTGAAATTGTGAAAAAAAACTATACGTAATAGAAAAAAACTAAAAGCAGTTCTGAAATCAGCATAACAAACTGAGTCAGAATCACTTATTAGTTTTCAGTCATCGGATACCATGCAGACTGTGTTATCAGAGAGATGTTATTCTTAATATGCTGAAAGTTAACGTGTTCTGCCGTTCCTAAGATTTTTTTTCTTTGTTATTAGTTCTGCAGTTTTAATTGTTCACGTGTGGTGCCTACAAAATTTGTTCACATGTATTTAGTAGAGTTACTGTAGGTAAGTGAAAATGAGGCGGCTGTAAAACAGGTACTCATCATTTTTTAAAAAGAAGTTGCTGTGCATTTTGCCATTTTAATGTTTGTTTGAACATGTCAACTCTTACTTCTTACCCAGGCACCCTTGTTTGGGTCATTCTATGCACCCCAGTTGACGCCATGTTAGAAGCTGATAGGGGAAAAGAACAACTTATTTTCTCTGGAGTTAAAATTCCCGAGCGAAAAAAAGTTTTATGGCTCTAGGTCTGCTCTGCCCGCCCTTCCTCTCCCGGCGTTTCTAGACCTGGTTTGGCACGTTCTTCATACCACAAATTGATGCTGATTTGAGTGGCATCAGTTGATTCTGTGGAGATCAGGTGTGGAGAAAATCCTGTAACATATACACATGTACCTAGTAGGTACAAAAGGTATTGTATCCCGCCCAATAATTCGATATGGAGATTTCAGCGCAAATACGTGTTTTGAGGCCCCTGTATAAAAACATTTTTAGGGAAATGTCCGTGTGTGTGTGTCTGTGTTTGTGAACTGCATAATTCAAAAATGAAAAGTAGGACCAAATTGGGTATTTAGGTTCAGTACCTCCCAAAGATGTGATAAAGATTTTCAAGAAAATCCCCACCCCAAACCACCCTAGAACTCATTTTTTATTTTCTCAAAAAATGGCTCTGGAACGGTTTTGATTAAAATACCATCTATTAAAAATGTTTTCATGACAAATAAAATGTATATCTTGAATTTTCTGGGAATAGCCTGTGAAGTCCACTTCATTCGGAAGGAATTTTGCACGAGGCGTGTTTTTAAATTAAGTGCCGATAATTTTTTTTCAAAAATATAACAGAACAAAATACTTTTATCATCACTCATTACCTTACACTTCTCCACATAGCCACTACCGTTATTCGGGCACTTGTTACCGAAAACAGTTTTCGTATGCCCTCGTCAAAGAATGATGCCGCCTTTGATGACAGCCAAGTCTGCACTTGTTTCACATCATCATCGTCGTTTAAATGTTTTTCACCAAGGAATTTCTTCAGATGAAGAAACAGATGAAAATCGCTTGGTGCCAAATCCGGACTGTAGAGAGAATGGTCGAATTGTTCCCAATCAAATGATGCGATCATATCTTGAGTTTGTTTGACTGTGTGGTCGGGCATTGTCATGAACCAAAAGGATTCCACGCCTTTTGTTCTGTATATTCTGTGGATATCGAATGTCTTCAGGTGGGATGTGTGCCTCCACTCCATGGATAGTTGCTTTGATTCAAGAGTGGCGTGAGACACCATTCTCATTGCCTATAACTATGTGCGTTAACAAATTGTCGCCTTCCTCAGCATATTTCGCGAGAGAAGTCAGTGCAGCGGCAGATCGCTTGTTCTTGTGCTCATCAGTAAAAGTTTTGGGCACCCATTTTCAGCACAATTTCCGAAATCCAGTGTTATGGAGGACTGACCTTGAAATTTGTCGAAAATGCTAAGACAACACCGAAATGGTGAAACGTGTGTCATCGCGAATGTTTTCTTCCACAGGTTGCACCAAATCATCCGTGATCACAGACGGTCGGCTCATCATGCACATTTTCATGACTTTCGTTAAACTGTCTCACCATTCCATCACTCATTATTGTTCCCCCATGAACCTCATACATTTGGCGATGAATGTTTCTCGCATTCAAAAAACGAATCGCTGATCTGTCTTCACAGTCGGCGGTTTGTTCGATTGTTTTGAACATTTTGAAACTATCTAACAACAGGACAACACATTGACGATCGCTCACAGCTTCTCTGGCTTCCTACTCTGGAGGAAATGATCGCGCATGATCAAAATCGCGACTGCAGCTCTGCAGCGGCAAAATATTAAAACGTACAGCGATAGAGGAAAACGTGCTTCACAAAAAATGCAAATCTCTTTAAAATACACAATTTGTTCAAATAACCTTCTTGTGGCATCAGCCATTTCCGAGATATCCGTTATTAATGGTTCGAATTGGTCAACACTTTTGTCATTCTTTACAAGCTCTTTTCGTCACTGCACGCAAAGAGCATGAATTTTTACAGCCCAGTACATAGCGTCCAGTTGTTAAACATTTTACTGTCGCTATTCCCTTTGTGTCTATAACGAAATGTGTAATGGAACTATTTTCGGAAAGGTTTATCTGGATTAAAATGAAATAGAAAAATATACTTTCGTATGAATAGCCTGTATGCCCATTAATAAGCGACAGAGGGAAGAGAAAGTCTTGTGAATGTAACATCAGATGATTATTATTATTATTATTATTATTATTATTATTATTATTATTATTATTATTCGCTTTGACAGATGGATCGTATTGGGACAACTTGGGGTTACACAGATTAAACAATAGTACTGAGAGAAAAAAATAACAGTAATGCATCTTAAGAGATTATATCAAAACAAAATACTCACAAATTAAGCACAATATAAACAATGATAATCTTTTCTCACTCTTGTTTGATGCTCACCGTGCCGAGTTTGTGAATCAGAGATGCTGACTTTTTTTTAAAAGCTTCAAGGTTTTGTGTTCAAAATCGCTATTGTCAGCTATACAAATGCGGTTGGTGTTCGCTGTTTTATATCATCCCGCACAGTTGCTCCCAAGTTTTACGCTGTAAAAATGCATTACTTTCGTAAACATATTGAACGCAATCCACCTGTGAAATTGGAATATTTTTATTTAATTGTGTTTGCACATTCAGAAAATAAATTACAACAAGCAATAATAGAATGGATAGAAACAGTACAGGAAAGGGGGATGACGGTAAATCTTAATAAGAGTAAAGTAATGATGGTAGCTAGGATAGAAGACCAGATAAAGGAGATCAAGATAGTAAAAGAGGGAAGCAGAGTTAGAGCAAGTGGAAAGCTATGAGTATTTGGGAACAGTGATAAACCAAACGGGTAAAATACAAAAAGAAATAAGAAAGCTACTAAAGCGTATTATACACTAAATAAATGTGTTTTTGGGAAAGAAGAAGTAGATAAGAGGACAAAAACTAAAGTATATAAAACAGTTATAGAACCAATAATTATCTATGGAAGTGAAAGCTGGATAACAACAAAAAGTGAATTAAGCCTGGTGAATGCAACGCAAATGAAATGCTTAAGGAGAATAGTCAGAAAGACACAAGATAAAATAAGGAATGAAAGGATAAGAGATGAACTCAAAGTGCCATCGGTAAATACGAGGATAGAAGAAAGACAGTTTACATGGTATGGACATGTGAAGAGAATGGAAAGTAAGCCAATTTTTAGAAGCAAGACCATTAGGAAGAAATCCGAAAGGAAGACCAAGGATAACCTGGGAAGAAGGGATTAAAAGAGCGATGACTAAAAGAGGAAAGACTTGGGATCAGTTTAATAGACTAGTAAAAGATAGAATAGAGTTTAAAAAATGGATCCGAGGCATACCGCCGAGTGGTTAGACCGCTCGCCTCCCACCGAGGCGGCCCGGGTTCAATCCCAGGGACCTGCATGTGGGATTTGTGGTGGACGAAGCGGCGTCTGGGCGGGTTTTCTCCGGGTTCTCCGGTTTCCCCCGCCATTCATTCCACCAACTGCTCCAACATCACCTTTCCTTTCATCCATTTCACCAACATTTCGTTTCATCTACTTCCTTCATCCCATACCAGGCATCGGGCTGATCACCCATCCTGGATGCTCTGTCTGATCCATGAGTGTCTGCTCCTCGACGGGCCTCTGACCCCAGGCACCCGCTTGTAAGTCCTACATAAGAGGAGGGTAAACAGATAAATAATGAATGAATGAATGATCCGAGGCAAACCCCTGACACCTCGATAGTGGTAGAACAGGGAAGTTGAAGAAGAAGTGTTTACATCCGATATTTTCATTTTGGCGCTTTGATTCATTAATATTGACAATTTTTAAATTTCTTTGTGGCCGTATAATTCCTGAGCGAAGTATTTCCATAACTTGATGTTCGTAAAATCGAATAAATATAAATGTATATATATATATATACATAAATGGAAATAGTTGTATTTTTTTCCTCGTATAACTTCATTTGAATTTCAAGAAACTCCAGTGCTGCTTTTTTTTTTTTTTTTTTTTTTTTGTAATTCTTTGAATAGGTTATAACAACCCGTTTGATACGTCGTAGTTGTTTGTTATATAGCATGTATTAAATGATAAATATATATATATATGTATAAAGTGCACATAGCGCCTCTTTGTTTTTGTGGGGGGGAGCTCCATTTATGTGCTTTAACATCTCAGGTGGGTTATATCGGCGGTTTAGCTTTGGAAATTGCTCATCGCAGTGATCACCCGTTTACAGCTGTGTTAATCTTTAGTTGGTATTACTTTTGGTTTTCTTTTATAAACATTAAATTCTTTTGATTTGGAAGCTAACATACTAACCACAGAGACAGTTATTGAAATTTTATATACTTTAATTCAAATTTAAATGGCTTTGAGCACAAAGCAGTGGATTTTAAAGTTTTTCATAGGTGTATTAGTGCCTTAAAAATCACCGTAGTCACGGAATATAGAATCTAGCTAACCTAACCTCAAAATATATACATTAAAATGTACACACGCGTCTGTCATTGTACTCGAACAGTTTTATTTCAAACTTACCGCCAATAACCAGTGTATGATGTAAAAAGCATAGTAAAGAGATTTTCTTACTGGATTATACAGACATTTCGATAAATGTTCAGTGAACAGGAACCTCATTATGTCCGATGAGCGTGTTAGGAGTGAGACAACTGCATTCATTACGAATGCGCGTTTTATGCTTTTCGCAAATAAAAACGTTTTCGATAATTTGAAAAGGGCGAATTGCCCTATACTTTTTCATAGCTTGACCTCTAATAAACCTGTTTTTAAGTTAAACAGCGACACGATTTAGGTCAGTGTAGTGGAGAATTGCGAATATTTCGCATCTGTGCACTTGATGTCAGCAAATATCAATAAAAGGAACAGCACCTATGGAGGGGGAGGGGGGTTGGCGTACTATAAGTGGTGCTCGTGGCGCCTCTACGCGGGTGAGGAGTGGAACTAGTTGTACGGCAAGGCGTGGCTCTTGAAGGCGTCGGCACTAGACGCCGTGACGTCACGTCTAGCCGCCAGCATCATATCGATCCTATTGTTGTGACGTCATTCACCATCCCGCCACGCTAGCGAGGGACACGGATCGTTACCCTTTTATCTCCAGGGATGCTGCTGCTGCTGCTGGCCCCGTACTACTTGTTCCGGCTTTGTCGTCGTCTGGGTTCGATCCCCTCCAGCGTACTATCAAACAGATCCAAGTGCCCTCTTCATGTCGATATTAATTGATACGGTTTTCTGTGGGCATATGTTTTAATTTCAGACAAATGTCAATGTTATAGGATTTGATTGTTGCCACTAAAATGTGCCTGAATCTGTTAGAAATGTAGGGGAGCAAAGCTAATTCAAATATTCCAAACATTTTTAGGTACTCAAATATTTTTTTCTCTTAAACCATTTGATATAGATTCAAATTATTGCTGTAGCTAAATGAAAATTTGCAGGCATACAATAGAACACATTGATTATATATGGACAAACAATTGTAAGATCCGATAATAAATCTAGGGGTTGGGAATTTAATGTAAACTTTTAAAATCGATTTCAGACTTGGTGATTATTATTATCATCATCTTCGCCTTGTGACCGAATTTGATGATGTAGCCAATTTTCAACTCTTGAAACAACGCTAATATTCACTTCTCCTTTGAATGGTGGTTGAATGTGTGAAATATCCGGAAACCAAGTAATGGAAATATTAAATCCTCCAGAGAAGTATCGTTGAAATCCTCCAATGCATATAGAAGCAACTTCTGAACTAAATTAGGTATTATATGTGATCGTAGTGCTGAAATCGCCATTAGACAGCACTGGTTGTTTACATCCTTAACGTCATATGGGGTGAATGAATCAAATGGTGAAACAATGCTCAAACTAGCACGGGGGACAGATAGAATTTGGTTACCAGGCTTTCATCCTCTGAGGATGTGAAAACTCCGAGGAAAAAGTTATTGGTTGAGAATAATGAAAAATGCATTCGGGAAAGTGTCGTGTGAGGAAGTGGTACTTGCCTACTGTAATTAGGAAATATTTGTATTTCTACTTGATTGTAAGTGTAAATTCAGCGTCATGATCTTTCTGTTCTAAACGATGATATTTTGAAGCGAAGGAACATATCCCAATGCATTGTATGCCGGTGGTTGCAGGCTTTTTGGGTTTCATCAAACTTGTTTTTAATAAGCTGATGGGATATAACTGTGGACCGCGTGAAAAACGTTTGCATGGCTTAGCTATTTTGGATGTGAATTTTTGACCGACTACCAACTATAAAGAAGATTTTTACCCCAGAGCGAAATCGGAAACAAAACAGAAGCGCATGCTAACGAAATTCTGTTGAAACGTATCCCATTAGCATGTATGGCTGTTTTGTTTCCGATTTGTTCGCTTGGTCGGAAACCGCCCAAAGGAACTGTTCTGTAAAACGCTGTGCGCGGGGTGAGACAGAGCGTCTGGAATTGCTCTCCCGGGCATACCCTTGCTTTTTTTTTTTTTTTTTTTTTGTATTCGTTCAAATGTAGAGCGAAATAATTTATTTCTGATGCTTCACATCGGAATATCTAGGTTAATAACAATATAACGGAATTGTCAAAAAAATCACGAATTCCTCTTTGCATAGCTTTTTGGATGTTTGATAGTTGTGTTTATTGGTGTTTGGGCCGTCATTCTGTAAACAGAAATGCTATCTGGTTCACCAGCCTCTTATCAGTAACAGCATAGCAAATAGATGCCTTACGCTGCATTGCATGGATTCATTCTGTAAATAAGGTATTTAAAGGTAGGATAGAGCTAGCCCTTAAAAGTCCGGAGCAGCCTGCAATTTTCACTCATGCCTAAAACGTAAGTGTCCAAATTTGTACATAAGGGATTTAAAATGCATAGGGGTAGTGTTTTGAAGTAAGACATCTTGTAATTTTTATCAAGTTCTTTGTCTCGAGAGCATAAATTTGTGTCTCGATTAGCCAGGAGGTGCAGTGTTATACAGAGTGAACCATTTAAGTTGAGACTGTACAATATTTCCAAAGCTAAGTATTGTAGAAAGAAATGTCTTTAATAAAAGTTTCTTGATATTATGGGGAAAAGTAAATACCATTAGTCGTTTTTGTTTGGAGGGCATTATGATAGTCATTTTAGGGTCAATTTAATTTTTTTAAATGGGAACCTACAATTAGGGTCAAATTAAATTGACCCTAAAATAACCATCACAAAGTTCTCCAAATAAAACAACTAATGCCATTTACTTTCCCTCGTAATATCAAGCAACTTTTATTAAAGACATTTCTTTTTTACAACGCTTAGTTTTGGAGATATTGTACAGTCTCAACTTAAATGGTCCACCCTGTATATAACGGTTTGAAAGCAAAGGATAAGGACAGTTTATAAAAATCTCGATGTACTAATAAATAAGGGTTGAGGTGGTATTTGGAAGTTGCAAGGTAAATTGCCTGGTTCTACAATATAATTAATCCGGATGAGTTAAACGGTGTATGTTTCTACACTAAGGGTTTAAAATATGGTGGGGGTAGTTTTTGAAAGTTGTCGAGTAGTCTATAATTGTATTTTGAGTTCTGTGTTAATGTAGATGTATAACTTTTTCTAGATAGGCCAACGAGTGATTATTTGTATGTAAGGGTTTGCAAATAATGTTTTTGAAACGTTTAGGGTAGCTTATAACGTTTGCCACATTCTGAAACGCATGTGTATGTTTGATCAATATCATACCCTTCCTGTTATCAGTGTCCATAGAAATCCAAAGGAAATTCAGTGATGTGGTTAGGTTTTTGATCAGGAAGTAATGTTCATAACAAAGGACCAAAAATATCCTATGATCAGTACCGTAGCGTCAGGAGACACGTTGTTTTAGATGATTTTGGGCTTTAGACTTCCGTCACATTTAAATGCAATTAATGTATTTTATTGTACATGAATAACATGCATGGTTATATGTTGAAAAAGAATATTTCCTTATCTTGTACAAAGCTGTTTGTCATTTGTTTGTGTGTATAGACCCTCATCTACTAAAAACAAAGCGACAGTAGTACAGTGAGCCAAAAACCTACGAACCGGCTGCGCGGTGTTTTTCCTGTCCGCATCCTCGGCGCTCGTTGCAGTCTGCCGCTATTATAGAAAGGCGCGGATGAAACCATACAACATCTTTAAAACTACTTTTAAAGGCTTTAATTACCAACTTTATGAAAGGAAATGCTGAAACTGGTCACCGTCGTCCATACATTTTTGGCACCTCTTTAGGAAACCACTCGCCGTAGTTCACGTTGAGAAATGCTGGCAGTTTCCTGGCGGATATTTTGTTTTAATTCTTCCATGGTGTGTGGGTTTGTCTTGTATGCTTTGTTTTAAGTTACCCCAGATATAGAAATCGCAGGGGGTTAAGTCGGGGGACCGAGGAGGCCACAAATCTCTATTAATAATTCTGTCCTCAAACACACTTTCAATTTTTCTCATCGAAATATTGGCCGTATAACCTGTTGCAGAGTCTTGTTGAAAGAAGGCAAACTCACGCTCCCTGGCTGTTAATTCTCTAAAAATAGGAGGCAAAAATGTATTCACATATGTACGGGCTTCAACTGTTGACTCGAAAATAATTGGCTAGTGACTGTAAGTTGCTAAGTAAAACCTTTAAAAGTAGTTTTAAAAATGTTGTACGGTTTCATCCGCGCCTTTCTATGATAGCGACAGACGGCAACGAACGCCGAGGACGCGGACAGGAGAAACACCGCGCAGCCGGTTCGTAGTTTTTTGGCTATCTCTGTACTTCTCTCTATGTATTGATAGAAAATGTGTACCCAATCTTTTGCTATGCTACGCTACTGCCTGTGATATTCATAATGGTTGACATGGATATGGTTCCACTTCCTCACAAATTTAAACATTCTGGAAATATCTTACAGCCTCTTCCGTCTGGAAATACAGGACTTTTCCATGGTGAATTATAAAAATCAGCTAAGTGGTTACTTTCGGGCGTAAAACTCCTTAGCACGGCTTCCTTCGGAAGGTAAGTAAAGCCGGTGGCTTCGTGTCATAGATTTACGGCACGTAAAAGAACCTCAAGCCTGACAAAGAGGCCTCTGAGCTAAAGAATCTAAGGGCATTAGCCTATTTCATCTGAAAGCACATTTGCCCGACTTACGCCGTCTAAATTTTCAAAAATCTAATCGCACATACCACATACGTCACTGCCTAACTGAGGTGTTAGCACACAGGTTTAATGTTTAAACAGTGATAAACGCAACGCTCCGCTGCATATATGGAGAGAGGCTCATGTGGGTTGCTGGATGCATAATGCTCACGAGACCAGAAGAGAAACGTGCGCAGTTAACCGCCAGTTATGCAATGACTCCTTCGATTAGTAGTCGTTAACGTGTTAATGGAGGATCAAAGACGCCGCAATGTTTACGCAACGCTGGAAAGATATGGAGCTAAATTAGGTACAGAAGGAAGATAGGAGTACAGCTGTTCCCTGGATTACGTTTTCCATTCATTAATAACGGAGGTCAGTTGATGCTGTTGCTTCACCTCGGTATTTAAGTAGCAGATGTTGGCACCGTTCGGAAACAAGTGCTCACATCAGGGATTTTACAAAGTAGTCCTCAAGTTTCTGTGTTTGCTAACTAAAGAGGGCAGCATACTTCAATCGTTTATCATGCACTCGGTGATTAGAGTTTGTATTCATTTCTAATAATTTTATGCACCGAGTGCTTGGGTCTTCAGTACGTTAACATCTAGGGAGCAAGTCAAACTGGGAAATAAAAAGAAAGAAACAAAATCTGATATGACTTTCTCTACTCTTGTACAAACTATTTTTACAAACTCTTATTATCCATCTATTTCATATTAATCGAGATAAACATTTGCAGAAACGATCTTTTGACATGCAAAGAGAATTACATTTTACACATAGCGACCAGTTCTAAAAATATTTGACTATCGCTTAAGGCGTACTATGTTCCCCTTGTTTTGTATTTGCAAGGGCAATATAAGCACTGACAGATCCGTTAATAGCTGGTTGCTAGGTGAAGCACCATTCTCTTTGCCACAGATTAATACTCTGCATATCCGAGACAAAAAAATGAAAAACGAATTCCCATTTGAGAAAATAAGTATTGAAAAATTTAAGGGAATAACAAGTAATATCTCGAAAATGGTTCACTCAACAACAAAAAATGTATATGACAAAAATTGTGTATTTTAACGCGATGTACATTTTTTGTGTAGTAAAATTTTGTCTATCTCTTATGGTTTACCAGTTATGCTAAAGTCGTTCACAATGAAGAATACTTTTGGAGACATTCCCAGAAAATTGGAGATATACATTTCATTTGTCATGAAAGTATCTTAAACATATGATATTTTAATCAAAATCGTTAGAGCCATTTTTGAGTAAGCAATAAATTTAAAAAAAAAAGCTTTCATATAGATAACAGGTAGTTGGGGGTTGAGAGTTTTCTTGTTACACTTTGGAAGAAGCTGAACTTTAGTATTTAATTTTGATATTTATCAGACATTTCGTTTTTGAGTTATGTACGCAAGTGTTTATAGGGACCTCAAAACAATTCCGGTGAAACCTTAATATCGAAGTTTTGAATGAAATACAGTATTTTATCTATATACCATAGGAATTTTTGAAGAGAAAGCAAACACTTTCAACCTTGGCTTTATTCCAAATCTCTGCAATAACTTACCGTAAGCAATTAAATTGTGATGATCAGAGAGTTATAACCGTTTTATTGTAACTGTCAGCTTATAAACGAGGTTATCATAATTAGTTGATTAATTAGCTCATTATAGGCGAGTAACATATTTTACATTTTGGCTAACAAGATAAAAGCACTCTGTGGAAAGTGTACAAATACACCAACTATGGTGTCACTTTCTATAACCCCTATATCGGTGGACATTTCTCAGAAGCTACAGTACTACAATCCCCCCCCTCTCTTACTCTCCCTAACAGGTAAACAGTGATATCACACTATGAATGACATGAGTGTACAAATGAGCTCAAGGACTTGCGTGATGTACATCCTAAGGACTTGAAGCCTCAGCTGTTAACCTCACTCAAAACTATTCGAACTTGTGTCCGCAGTTTGTGTTACCCTCCACTACCACTACATGGGATAAGAAATTTTTATATCCCTTGGGACTAAAATTCACAATCGCTGTCCTGTGCGAAGAAGGGCGTTAGGCTGTGCTCTCATAATATGATTAATTTGTACTTTCATTCTGAGCACATTTTCTTCTCAATGAAATAACGAAGAATTCAATTAGAATATTTCCGCAGAGGTTGTGTTTTAGAGGCGTAAGAGAATAGCAATGGTTTAACAAGTGTCCAGTTTTGATTATTTGGGATGTAAATACATCCCAATTGCAAATACAACTATTAACTACACTTAGCCTTATTCCTTGCAGTTAAAACTAAGATAATGAATATGAAACGTGGAAAACCAAGAAGCAAATGATACGCTGTGTTACCAAGTTACGCCGGACATCTTAACATGAACGAAGATGTAAAGTAAAAAGCACGAAATATATGTCTTCCTGTGAAAATTCAGATGAGCTGTAGACAGAAATTTCTTTCTTTCTCTCTGTAAACCGTGCTTGTCTTCTAATATTTTGAAAACTGTTACGAAAATTACCTTTTCTTGGGTGCTGTTGGAAAATGAATTAATATCTAACAATGTGTAATAAAATTAAATTTCTTGGAATCTGGGTTGATAGTAGCCTTGACTGGGGAACCCACATTGATGTACTATCTAAAAAATCTGATGTGTTACACTCACATGACTTTCTCTACTCTTGTACAAACTATTTTTACAAACGCATATTCTCCATATGCTTCACGTTAATCGAGAGCTAATGGCAACATGCCGGTAGGACATTAAATTCCCCAACTGATTGGCATTTGTCCCGGTAAACCACAAGGAGATGTCAAATTGTATTGAGATGTCATACCCCAATGGTGACCTACAATGTTGTAAGTACTTTAAGTCCCGGGCTTCATAGTTTAACCACTATCAGGTCAGTTAATATGGGTAGCTCAGTGGTTAGAGCAACCGGAAGGAGACCGGGAGATCCGTGGTTCAAATCCCTGCTAGGGCATTGATTTTTCAGTCGTCTCATTCTACCTTTCCAACACATGGCTTGTGTGGAAGAACAGTTAATTCCAAGTAGAAGTATTGTATTCCACCCAAAAATTCGATACCGAGATTTCACTGAAAATACGTGTTTTGAGGCCCCTGAATAGAAAAAAAACATTTTTTTTAGAAAAAGGTCCGTGTGTGTGTGTGTGTGTGTGAGAGAGAGAGAGAGAGAGAGAGAGAGAGAGAGAGAGAGAGAGAACAGCATAACTCAAAAAAGAAAAGTCGGATAGATACGAAACTTGGTATTTAGGTACAGTACCTTACAATGATACGACACGAAAATTTTCAAGAAAATCCCCCACCCCAAACTACCTTTTACATGGAATATTTTTGGAAATTGTTTTATTTTCTAAGAAATGCTCTAACGATTTTGATTGAAATGCAGTATATTAAGGATATTTGCATGACAAATAAAATGTATATCTTGAAGTTTCTGGGAATAGCTTGTGATGTCCACTTCATTTAGAAGAAATTATGTACAATTTTATACAACTGCTAAACGTTACGCGATAGACGAAAATGTACTACACAAAAAATGTAGATCACTTTAAATAAGTTTTTTGTATGTGTATGGCATAAGCCATTTCTAAGATATCCGTTATTTAAGGCTTGAATTGTTCATTACTTGGTCATTCTTTAAAGTCCTTTCAACATTCAGTTGTTTCCCGCGATGTCATGGAAACTATGGAATTTTAAGGCCAGGTATAGCGTCCAGTTCTTAAAACATTTGACTATCGCTGTTTCCTTTGAATCCGTAACGAAATGAGTAATGCAGCTATTTCTGCAAAGGTTTATTTGGATTAAAGTGTAGTAGGTAGTAAAAATAGTTTTACTCACTAATCAATTATAGGTAGAGAAAGTCATGTGAATGTATCACGTCAGATTTTTGTTTTCGTTATGCTGTTCACGTGCAGGCGAACATTTTTCAAAAAGTGCCTTTGGAACGGGTGCTTCGGTGGATTTCATTAAATGTATTTTCGGTGATCTCGATATTAAGTTTTTGGGTGAAATATACTTCCTCTACCTATTATAGGTAAGTGGTAGAGAAAGTAAAATGAGCTGCAACACGTTAACATGAGTTGTTTGTCCAAAGCATAAAATTACCACAATTTTTTAACCTGTGTGCAGAATAAAGCCATTAAAATAGCCAAAAATAAGTTGGCAGGTGCAACAGGTAATCCAAAATTAGGCAGAAGAGCAACTTGTGTTGAACCGTTGCGGACAGATCAGCTGGAAGATGTGAAGTCAGCGTTTGGTTCCAACTTGCAGGAATGTTTGGCCGCGCTGAAGGACAGCGTGTTGTACACACACACAACGTGGCAACGTCCGCTTGCTCGGCCAGGCAAGGATAAGGGCAGGTGAAGGAACCAACGTCCTTCCAACCGGAGAAAGGTTCCTACGCAGCACAATAGCTCTCATGGCGGTAAATCAAGATTTTTGTACGTTTCGGAAAAATACCTAATTGAAACTAGGGAATTATAATTACTGTAGAACCACGTAAGTTTGATATGTTACAATGGTTGCGCTTTGAGGTTTCGCTTTATATATATTGCTTTTTCCGCGTATTATTCCGCAATTCTTTTTATCAAGAATTTCCAATTAGACTTAGTGTAAAAAGGGCAATCTACTAAATGAAACAGTATTAAACAGACACATATTAAATATTTCTGGGTAAGACAAATCAAAGATGTATGTGTATGTCAAATTCGCTATGAGCTGGTACTGTTCATCGTTTGTAGGTTGTTTTTCATTTAGTAGTGAAGAATCCGCGCATCTTAGGGATAAATTAAATTAAATTGAGTTTTATTTATGGACGCTCTTTAACCGCTGTGGTCCTTAGCGTCCCATTCTACAGGCAGAGCCAAAAGACTACGAACCGGCTGCGCGGTGTTTTTCCTGTCCGCGTTCTCGGCGCTCGTTGCCATCTGTCGCTATCATAGAAAGGCGCGGATGAGACCATACAACATTTTTAAAACTACTTTTAAAGGCTTTACTTACCAACTTTATGAAAGTGTGTTTGAGGACAGAATTATTACTAGAGATTTGTGGCCCCCCTCGGTCCCCTGACCTAACCCCTTGCGATTTCTATCTCTGGGGTAACTTAAAACAAAGTGTACAAGACAAACCCACACTCCCTGGAAGAATTAAAACAAAATATCCGCCAGGAAATTGCCAGCATTTCTCAACGTGAACCACGGCGAGTGATGAATAGTTTCCTAAAGAGGTGCCAAAGATGTATGGACAACGACGGTGGCCAGTTTCAGCATCTCCTTTCATGAAGTTGATAAGTAAAGCCTTTAAAAGTAGTTTTAAAAATGTTGTATGGTTTCATCCGCGCCTTTCTATGATAGCGGCAGACGGCAATGAGCGCCGAGGACGCGGACAGGAAAAAATCCGCGCAGCCGGTTCGTAGTCTTTTAGCTCTCTCTGTATATTGGGCGTGAAAGACCGGTAGTTCTGCTCAGAGGCTCTTTATCAGGCTTGAGGTTCTCTTACGTGCCTAAATCTACGACACGGGACCACCGACTTTACTTCCCTTCCGAAGGGTTTTTACGCCCGAAAAAAAATCCATCGCCCTCCGCCGGGTTTGAACCCACGACCTCAAGAACTAGAGTCTAACATGGTAACCACTACACCACGGAGGAGGACGCGCTGCTTAGTACAGTTTGTGAACCATTTTACGTGTTTCTTGCAGGAACCTTATCCATATTTTTCGACAGATGTTTTAATGTTTTTATTTTATTTCTAGTGCATGCTTTGACCATCGTGTTTTATTTTAGAATGTACACATACGCACACATTTGTGAAGCTCCCTGTAACTTCTATGGTCACATTGAAAGCCTTGGCTTTTGAACAACTGGTGGTGTTTATACTGTTTGGCTGCAGGCTTTTAATTGTTTTAATTTGCGCAGTAAAATACTCATCTTCATACTCTGCTGAGGGTAGGAAATAAGCTAATTAATGAATTCCGCCACTCCAAACAGGAGTCGAACCTATGATCTATAGATTAAGAAGCCAGAACACTGAAACACTAGCCTACAGATTCATCGAAAAAGAATTGTTGCATGTAACTATACTTTACAGACTTTTATCAGGTTTCATTAATTCCATTCATGTATTCGTTACTGAATTGTGCTAGCCTCTAGTTCCTAAGGTTCGCGGGTTCAAACCCGGCGGAGGGCGATGGATTTTTTCGGGCGTAAAAATCCTTAACATGGCTTCCTTCGGAAGGGAAGTAAAGCCGGTGGTCCCGTGTCGTAGATTTACGACACGTAAAAGAACCTCAAGCCTTATAAAAACGCCTCAGCAAAATTATAGGTCTTTCATGCCCACTATAGAATGGGACGCTAAGGTCCATAGTAGTTAAAGAGCGTCCATAAATGAAACTCAGTTTACTTTTTGTTACTGAATTAAACAATACTACTATTGTTGGCTTATTGTCACGCTTGAATTTCCCTCTGTGTTGAATACTTTCCGCCCACTTTTATATTACTTGTCCCGTCCTGCTTCTCTCACCCCACATTCACAGAAAGCTAATAGGAGCTGTCAGTAACAAAGTTAGCTGGTTTATCGGAAAATCTATAGAATAGCTATATAAAATGTATATACAATTATGGGTACTGTATTGCCTAAATAGCGAAATCTAATATCGAATCGGCATCCAAAATAAAATCGGGGGATGGGGGTGCGAAGTCAGACTTCCACCAGAAAAGAAATTGAGCCAAGTCGCAGATGACCACGAAAGGAGAAAGGACTCCAGCAGACATCCGTTATATAAACAAAATGTTTAGTATAGCTTGTCTCAACCTTATAAGACAGTAAGGTAAATGGGATATCTCTGTCTCTATCTAACGCATACATGTTGCCATTAGCTTCGTCCTTTTCTTCTCTCGCACTGTCGCAAAGTTGCTAATAACATGCTGTAAGTATTCAGTTATGAATTTCAGCTTTGAACACATTACCCTATGCAGAATATTTTTCTGTATCAGATTATGTCGTTTTTAGAGCCTTTATAGACTTTTGTGGGCACAAATTTCTAACGAAAACGGGTTTTTCAACGCAACAATTTTTTTTTATTAGTTAGAGTAAACTAGTGTGCTGACACCTGCGTAGTTTGAATTCTTTACCTTTAATGAGGCGAGCGTTATAGTTTTTTTTAAATTAAATATTTTCGGAAAATTTATACCGATGCAGGAGAAAAGTCAGTCAGCGAGAAACTTTTTTTATTGGGTTTACAACTGAGACCAAGCGATAGAAAGTGTTGAGGAGGGTTGGGGACAGTTATTTTAAAAAAAAAGCTGAATCCTGTAACGTATTGCATTCATTGTGTATGACAAACAAAAGTCACAGCTATTCAGCTAACAGGCTCCAGGAGCGACGTAGAATTCAGTAAAGGTTAACATGAGTTGTAAGGAAGTGGGTACGTTTATAGTGTGAAATATTAATGTAGGTTATTTATGTTAACATTTTACGTAAATATTTATGGTTATGGAGGGAGAAGCTAGGAAGAGATGAAATGTTGGTAAACTAAGAAGGGTAATAATGAATGTGTTAGATTATTATTCAAGTAAAATGAGTGTTATTAAGGCAGCAAAAGAAACAGCTAAGGCTACCCGGGTGTTCAGAAACAGTAGTGTATAGGATAAAAAAGGAACGAATGTAAGGAGATCTAAAGACGTATCAAAACGAATGCTAAAAAAAGGGTGGGGAGACAAAAGCACGCTAGGTTAACACAATATAATGAATTATAATTTTATCTCCATATTTATTTGATAATATATATTTTTATCCTTTAAAATCGTATTTCCAAGTACTAAAAATACAAAGAGGAGACATAAAGTGCAGTTGAAAATGAAATGTCTATTTAGAAAGCCGTCAGGAGCAAGGTGTTTTTTCTGTGCTGAACAATTCCGGTTTGATATACTATCCATGGGAATAGTAAGCTCCCCAAAATTTGCATGCTAAGCTTCGTGAAGGTGTTGGCGTGACTCACATCCTCGGCTTACAGGATGTCTGCTTGTCGCGTGTAGTGTATATATTTGGACATGCAGCTCGGTAGTAAGGCTTCTCTACCGGAGTGACTTCGCTGCGGAGAAGAAAGAAAGAAGCAAACAAAGGCCTATATAGATTAAAACGGTTTCCGTGATCCTGACCTATCCTTACTACTGCCATCGCCTCCTCCTCGTAAAACAGGGGTGATTGGGTGGCTGGTGTATCAGCCGAATTACAGGGAGGGGCTCAGCTAGCCCCTGTCTGTTGCGTATGTAGCTGTAAAAATATCAGACAGGATAAAAAAATCTCGGTGATAAAACACTTTGCCATAAACCGTTTCATTTATGTCCTATTCTCACTGGCCATGACAAACACATACTTTCTTATACGCAGAAGAATGACATAGCCCGCCTATTTAACAATAAAGGTAATTCTCCCCGACGCTTAATTTACATATTTTAGAACATAAACTCAGAAGTTGGCCGATTTTTGCGAATTCCTCCATCATCTGTTGCAACTTATGCAGATCCTGCAGTCTCGGACCAAAACATCATTTTTAGGATACCCCATAACGAAAATGGCATGATCTAGATGGGCGATCATTCTTTTGCGTTGCGATAGTTAATCCTACGAGGATTGCGGGTTCGAGTCCCGCCATGGATGTTTGTGTCTGTGTACTGTATATATGTCTAACTGTAACAGTAATTGCTGTAAACCGTAAAACTGGAAACACTAATAATAAACAGGGGAACATTTTTAAAAATATCTTTAAAAAATTGAGGCAGTATTTTTACCACTCAAATGATTTCAGTCAAATTATATAATATAAAATATAATAACAGCCCGCCTTAAAGCAATATGTGTATGTAACAATATATAAAATGCATGTAACAGTCATTGTATTAATGTTTATATTATTATGTACATGTTTAATAATGTTATGTGAATGTATTACGTAATTTAATAATGTAGGAGCTGTGAGAATAATAGGTTAAAAGTTGCTAACAATGAGATAGTCTTGAGGCAATAATGAATTAGAAAGTTTAATAATGCTACTGGTAATTCTTGAAGCAACAATAATCTAAATTTTCGGACAGTTTATAAAATAGCCAATCAACAACCAGAAAAAAACTTAAGTTAAATGAAAGTATTCTATTGGAGTAGGATTAGCCAATCAGAAACTGAAATGGAGCGAAATTTACAAATTCAGATGTCAGTTGCTAGTAGACAGCGTTCCTAACCGGACGAGAAACACGTCCTCGAAAAGTTTAATACGTATTCAGTGTGAGACGAAAATAACTTACGTGTTTAAAAAAAGTGCAAGCAATTAATAAGTAATCTCACAGCGCTCTATATCAGTGAAGTGTTATTTTAATCGTTTAAAGAATTAATAAATGGAGTGAAGTAAAATTATAATCTGTGTAAGCCTACATTCTTGTCACACCACAACCCTGCCAAGGGAAACATGTCTCTAACAATAATACTGATGCAGCCAAGGCAAACATAAATATATAATATTTAAAGAAACAGTCAAATTACAAAGTTAATATTTTCAAACTTGGGGCGAAGGCTACCGGAAACTTTTTACCATACGTGCGGTTGCAACTACTTCAAGTTCGGCTCCCAACAGTCGAACTATAATACAACTGCTTCAAAATCCAATTGTCGAAATACTACTACAAGAGTTTTCTCACTCCTACACCAAAATGAGGCGCTGTATCATCTTGTTGCCATATCTGAAATAACATTTGATAACGTTTCTTCAAAAAAGAATCCCATGACACCTCCATTCCAAACATTTTGAGATAATTTCGTATTGATTTTCACAAGCCTAGCAAACATAACTGAGGCGGAATTAATTGCTCTTCCACAAAAACCGTGTGTTAGACAGGGTTGGAAAGGTAGAATCAGGCGACTGAAAAATTCAATGCCATAGCCGGGATTTGAACCACGGATCTCCCGGTCTCCGTCCGATTGCTCTAACCACTGAGCTACCATGGCAAATCCCGGCTATGGCATTGAATTTTTCAGTCGCCTGATTCTACCTTTCCAACCCTGTCCAACACACGGCCTGTGCGGAAGAACAATTAATTCCATTAATTGACCTTTGTAAGTCGCCATTGGGGTATGTCATCTCAATACAATTTGAGATCTCCTTGTGGTTTACCGGGAAAAATGCGAATCAGTTGGAGAATTTAATGGCGTGCCGGCATGTTGCCATGGTAGCTCAGTGGTTAGAACAACCGGACGGAGACCGGGAGATCCGTGGTTCAAATCCCGACTATGTCATTGAATTTTTCAGTCGCCTGGTTCTACCTTTCCATAACTGAGGCGGTTCACTCGGTCGTTTAGCTTGGATGTGGGTTAGCGGGCCATAGCATTGCTTTCCAAAAGTCAGGATCGTCTTCATGCCAAATAAGAAACCATTTGCAGAATTCTTAAAGGACGGTCCCCATCGTCTTCGTGTAGCGCTTTCAAAGGCTTCGGTCGATATTGCCAGGTCGACTTCAGATGGAATACTGACAGCTCTGATCCTCAAAGCGTTTGTCCAAGTTTCTAATCGCTTGGCACGATGATGAACGTCGGGAAATTCTGTTCAAAGTCCGCTATCACCAATGCCATATTCTTGCTATGAGGTGGCAAAATGTCATTTTTCAGGAACAATTCCGATCGTTCAATTCCAAAATAGGTCAAGTACGTTCATGAGTACTTTGGCTGTAAGTAGTCGTTCTTCGATCGGAAGACTCCCTGCATCACCCAGCTCTTAACGCAGTATTAACAACAATGCGTATAATAGTTATTGTAATTGTTGCTTAACTCTTGTTAAAGGAATGCAAGAGTTGAGTAGCATAATTAAATCTGAATGGCATGAAGGTTTCTAGGAAAGTTGCCCACTATTTGAACTTGCAAGGAGTTTTCCAAGGTCTGCTGGTATCATATACCTACTTGTAATAATGTTGAATTGCAGTGCAACGTGCTGTCTACGACCAGAGCGTTATAAAATACTCGAATGATCGCGTTAGAGCAAAGCTGGAGGACTGTTATTTTAGAAACTGTGACTGTACTGATGGTGGCATTTTTCCTATCTCTAGCCTTTACCAAGGTTCTGTGGTTAATTCGCGTTTCATTGAATGGAACTGTTGTTTAAATACGCAACCAAACATAGCACGCCACCAGTTGCGATCTACTCGCCTGTTCCAGTTGAGTGGCATGTGTACAAATATGAAACTTTATTGGGGAAAAGCTACTTTTTGTCCACCCTATACATACAATGTTAGCAGGAGCGAGAGACTCGGGCAGTGGCGTCTGGCACGCATTCAAATTCCGACTGGGTTTCCTCGTCGCCAGCTAAACGCTTATTGGATAGTGCAGCTCCATCTAAGAGAACTCGCAGGAACGGCGCTTATTCATATGAATAAAAAAACATATCACCGATAAAGTAATAACGCTAAACAAACAACGAAAAAAATCTGATGTATTATATTCGCATTCCTTTCTTTGCCCACAATTTATTACTTTCTCTACTACGTATAGTAAGTAGGGGAAGTATTGTATTCCACCCAAAAATTCGATACCGAGATTTCACCGGAAATATATGTTTTGAGACCCCCTGAATCCCAAAAAAAGCATTTTTGGAAACATGTCCGTGTGTGTGTCTGTGAACAGCATAACTCAGAAACGAACAGTCGGATAAACACTAAACTTGGTATTTAGGTTCTTCCAGAATGCGACACGAAGGTTTTCAAGAAAATCCCCCCACCCCAGATTACCCTTTACATGGAACATTTTTCGAAAATTTTAATTTTCTCAAAAATGGCTCTAACGATTTTGATTAAAATATCATATGTTTAAGGTATTTTCATGACAAATGAAATGTATATCTCGAATTTTCTGGGAATGTCTCCAAAAGTGCTCTTCATTCTGAACTTTTGCATAACTAGTAAACCATAAGAGATCAACAAAATTTTACTACACAAAAAATGTAGATCGCGTTACAATACACAACTTATGTCATATACATTTTTTTTTGTTGAGTGAACCGTTTTCGAGATATTGCTTGTTATTCCCTTACATTTTCCAATACTTATACTTTTTCTCAAATTCGTTACTCATTTTTACTTTCTCTACTACGTATAGTAAGTAGGGGAAGTATTGCATTCCACCCAAAAATTCGATACCGAGATTCCACCGGAAATACACGTTTTGAGACCTCCTGAATCCAAAAAAAGCATTTTTGGAAACATGTCCGTGTGTGTGTCTGTGTGTCTGTGAACAGCATAACTCAAAAACGAGCAATCGGATAAGCACCAAACTTGGTATTTAGGTTCAGTATCTTCCAGAGATGCGACACGAAGGTTTTCAAGAAAATCCCCCCACCCCAGACTACCCTTTACATGGAAGATTTTTCGAAACTCTTAATTTTCTCAAAAATGGCTCTAACGATTTTGATAAAAATATCATATGTTTAGGGTAATGTCATGAGAAATGAAATGTATATCTCGAATTTTCTGAGAATGTCTCCAAAAGTATTCTTCATTGTGAACGACTTTTGCATAACTGGTAAACCATAAGAGATAGACAAAATTTTACTACACAAAAAATGTAGATCGCGTTAAAATACACAACTTATGTCATATACATTTCTTTTGTTGAGTGAACCGTTTTCGAGATATTGCTTGTTATTCCCTTACATTTTCCAATACTTATACTTTTTCTCAAATTCGTTACTCATTTTTACTTTCTCTACTACGTATAGTAAGTAGGGGAAGTATTGCATTCCACCCAAAAATTCGATACCGAGATTCCACCGGAAATACACGTTTTGAGACCTCCTGAATCCAAAAAAAGCATTTTTGGAAACATGTCCGTGTGTGTGTCTGTGTGTCTGTGAACAGCATAACTCAAAAACGAGCAATCGGATAAGCACCAAACTTGGTATTTAGGTTCAGTATCTTCCAGAGATGCGACACGAAGGTTTTCAAGAAAATCCCCCCACCCCAGACTACCCTTTACATGGAAGATTTTTCGAAACTCTTAATTTTCTCAAAAATGGCTCTAACGATTTTGATAAAAATATCATATGTTTAGGGTAATGTCATGAGAAATGAAATGTATATCTCGAATTTTCTGAGAATGTCTCCAAAAGTATTCTTCATTGTGAACGACTTTTGCATAACTGGTAAACCATAAGAGATAGACAAAATTTTACTACACAAAAAATGTAGATCGCGTTAAAATACACAACTTATGTCATATACACTTCTTTTGTTGAGTGAACCGTTTTCGAGATATTGCTTGTTATTTCCTTAAATTTTCCAATACTTATACTTTTTCTCAAATTCGTTATTCATTTTTTTATGTCCTGGACATGCAAAGAGAATGGAATGCGCCACATAGCAACCAGCGTTAAAATATTTGACTATCGCTTAAAACCTACCATATTCCCCTTGCATCTACAAGAAAATTATCAATAATATTGACATCTCGATATCTCCATTAACATGAAGCATATGGAGAATAAGCGTTTGTAAAAATAGTTTGTACAAGAGTAGAGAAAGTCATGTGAGTGTAACACATCAGATTTTTTTTTATGTCCTGGACATGCAAAGAGAATGGAATGCGCCACATAGCAACCAGCGCTTAAATATTTGACTATCGCTTAAAACCTACCATATTCCCCTTGCATCTACAAGAAAATTAGCAATAATATTGACATTTCGATATCTCGATTAGCATGAAGCATATGGAGAATAAGCGTTTGTAAAAATAGTTTGTACAAGAGTAGAGAAAGTCATGTGAGTGTAACACATCAGAATTTTTTTGTCCTGGTAATACAAAGAGAATGGAATACTCCACATAGCAACCAGCTCTTAAAATATTTGACTATCGCTTAAAGCCTACCTATTCCCCTTGCATCTACAAGACAATTAGCAATAAGATTAACATCTCGATTAACATGAAGCATATGGAGAATAAGCGTTCGTAAAAATAGTTTGTACAAGAGTAGAGAAAGTCATGTGGGTGTAACACATCAGATTTTTTTATCTATGCTTTCGCTGACAGATGGAAAGGCCGTGATGTTATTTTAATAAACATATATTAAAATTAGTGTGTTTCAAAGTTTGTTATTAGAGGTACTACACTTGCTAATAAACAAAATTAAATTATGTGGTTTACTGTACATTTAGTTGGCACTTCATAATACTAGTTTATAACACAGTCAACAGTTCAATAAGATTTACAATTTACAACATAAGCAATTCACATTAGTATTTCAGGTTAATCATAGTGAAAATTAACAATTTGAGTGACAGGTCATGGTACAGTGTTATATCTTTAAAGAACTCAAATATTTTCGGATGACAGACAAATCTGCGAAGATGGGATGATGCATTGCAGTTTGAGCATGTTGGCGGATCTTCTTTACGTAGCAGTTATGAATGTGTCACTGAGCTGTACTGCCAGAGTGAATGCTTTGATAGCGATAAGTATCCTTTTGTGATACTGAGCTGCTATAGAAAAAAAAAACAAGGAAAACTGTGTATCTATTTGCCGATCCGTTTGCTGGCCACTACTGCCTAATTCATAGACTACCTACGCTGTGGGAACGAGACAAAAATAGAAAAACCATACACAATGAAATAGTGATTCGGGGAAATGCTGGTTAAGTCGCAAGTAGTTGACCTAGGACAAAAGAGCCACGTGACCTGAATGTAAAATCACGCGAGGCTGACACGCATTGCAAGAGTCCTTTCGCCCCGTTGTTGTTGTTGTTATTGTTGTTATTATTATTATTATTTCTTCCTAGTTACTCGTGTAAGACACAAACGTGTACGTCGTTGCCTGCTTATAGTTCGCGAGCAACAAATATAATTGGGCGCTTTGCAGTTTAAACTATAAATTCTGAGATGTTTCATTGTAAAGGTGCATAGTGTCAATAAGTATTTATTATAAACAGGGCTAGGGCCAAAGAAAAGAAGTGAACATCGTTTCCTTCCTTGTAATTCTTGTCTTTAATTTTGTAAAGACATGAAGGAAATCACAAATCTGTCCATAGCGTATCCACGTTTTGTCACGGAAGGAATATCAGCTGTAACTATCACGCGACTTTTACAAACTATTATATAAAAGTTTGTTTTCCCATTTGCTTTCTGTTAATTATGACGAGTACACTTTTGATCCCTAGGTAGGTGTTTTAGTAAATGTCTGTATCTTTTATAGTTTTCTAGTGATAAAAATTACGTGAAACGATCTTCACGGAATATTTACAGAAAATTCAAGACATAAATTTTACCACTCTTGCCATTATCTGGAATTTGATATTTTAATAATATTTGGGGACGTTTTCAGAAAACAACTAATAAAGTTCCGTTAAGGAGTTCAGAATGAGAGAATCCCGTGATGTTTTATCTTTTGAAGTCAAACAGGAAGTAACAATAGCAAAGGAAGCACACACACGAACCCTTGGGGGGAGGGGCTAAGAATGATATGTTAAAGTCTTTTGTTTCGAGTATGGAAATTGAGCTAGTGGGCAAAGCGATAAGGTACTGAAAGCACTTAAAATATGCCTATGTAGAAGAATGCAGCGTGTATAATAAACTGCTGTTGAAAGAAAATGCTGAAACTGATCAGGAAAGGGAAGATAACTTTGCTGGGGCACGGGATTAGAAGAAATATCTTCCAAGAAATGCGTTTGAAGTAATGGCGAATGAGAAACACGCTTGGGCCAGAAAAATACAGACAGAAACTAAGGAAAACTCGAAAAAGAGGAAACAATGTGGGAGATTGGAGATGAAGTACTGCAGAAAATTGCGATTATAATTAATTTATTTCTTCTAATATTTACCGCTTTGTTTCACTTGTGAAATAGAAGACTTGAGTTCCGCTGGAATTTTATTTATTTTTTTTTTTTTCGAAATAAATTTGCTCGCTATTTCGTCACTCGTAAAGCTTTCATGAACGCCAAACGTTTAGCGAGTCGATACTTCACTGTTCAAAGTTGCGTGCTTGTCTGGTGACTCATAGTGATACGAAACAAAATGTGTGCTAAATTAAGCAAGCCTTGGATGAACAGCAGTTGGCTGTAACATTAAATGCGTGTGCTGTTTACGCTGCTTCCCTTTCAGAGAAAAAACAAGTTTTGCTTTAATTTGACATATTTTTATCTGCAGCTGAGAGGCATGTTTGGCTTATCCGTCGTTGCAGGGCTGCTTTATTTCTCGAAGAGCAATTCATTTATCTATCCCCCTTTATAAAATGATCTTACGGTGGTCTAGTACAGTGGTATTCAACCTTTTACTATCTCTACTACGTATAGTACGCAGGGGAAGTACTGTATTCCACCCAAAAATTCGATACCGAGATTTCACCGGAAATACATGTTTTCAGGCCTCCTGAATAAAAAAAAATCTGATGTGTTACACTCACATGACTTTCTCTACTCTTGTACAAACTATTTTTACATACGCTTATTCTCCATCTACTTCATGTTAATCGAGATAAACATTTGCAGAGTCTATCTTATTGCTAATTTTCTTGTAGATGTAAGGGGAATGCATATTTACAAGGGCAATATAGAAATACAGTAGCCTTTAAGCACATACATATCTCTTAATAGCTGGTTGCTAGGTGCAGCACCATTCTCTTTGCCACAGATTAATACTCTTTGCATATACAAGACAAAAAAATGAATAACGAATTCCCATTTGAGAAAATAAGTATTGAAAAATTTAAGGGAATAACAAGCAATATCTCGAAAATGGTTCACTCAACAAAAAAAAGTGTATGACAAATTGTGTATTTTAACGCGATCTACATTTTTTGTGTAGTAAAATTTTGTCTATTTCTGATGGTTTACCAGTTATGCAAAAGTCGTTCACAATGAAGAATACTTTTGGAGACATTCCCAGAAAATTCGAGATATACATTTCATTTGTCATGAAAATATCTTAAACATATGATATTTTAATCAAAATCGTTAGAGCCATTTTTGAGAAAATTAAAATTTTCGAAAAATGTTCCATGTAAAGAGTAATCTGGGGTGCGGGGATTTTCTTGAATACCTTCGTGTCGCATCTCTGGAAGATACTGAACCTAAATACCAAGTTTGGTGTTTATCCGATTGTTCGTTTCTGAGTTATGCTGTTCACAGACACACACACACACACACACACACACACACACACACACACACACGGACATGTTTCCAAAAAAAAAATTTTTTGATTCAGGGGGTCTCAAAACATGCATTTCGGGTGAAATCTCGGTATCGATTTTTTGGGTGGAATACAATACTTCCCCTACTTACTATACGTAGTACAGAAAGTAAAAATTATGCAGACACTGTTATTATTGTCGGCGTTTAAAACAAACAATACAAATAGCGAGCGCAGCGTAGGTTAGGTAGACCGGTAGAGTAAGCAAAATGGATTCTTGGACAGAGGACAATTCAAATCTCTGGCTGAATTATTTTTCGTTATCTGTGATCATTCAGGAAAGATATTATACTACCCTTTAAGATGTCCTGGTGTAGAAGATTGTTTTATTCTTGCCCCGTTATCATTGTGTAAAGCCCCACGATTCTCGTCATAATGAAGAAAATCACAGAAATGGAAATGAAATATCGGGGGATGTATTTCTGGTCCTTAACCTCATTTCGAAAATTAATACACTCCAGCCCATAAGTGTGCTTCAGCACCGAAGGAATTATCCAGATGGTCTAGTAAAGTTTAGAAGCTGCAGTGTATTAAAGAAACATTATACCCCCCCCCCCAAATGGGGACGAAATGGTCAGCTGTAAGCCAGTCTTTGTTAATTAAATGTTGAATGAATCGTTTCTATGTTACGTCGGGTACAACTTTCCCTTTTTAAGTATTTAATATTCATTGTTAATGAATTGGTTTACAGCATACACAGGAAAGATACCAACATTAACCTACCTAAAAGTTATGAAGAAGTTTCTGGTATTCAAAGAAATATTTTAAAAACTCAAGAGTTTTTTACACGGCAATTCCGACCATTTGTGTGTATTGCTTGAAGTAAAATATACTCAGCTTTTATTTTATTTTTACACTCCTGTTGTTTGTTAATTCCACTCTACGTGGGGTATACCTACATATTTTACTCCAAAGTACTCTCAACAAAGAGTCAAAGATATTTTAATAAGTTTCGTGTATTATGACGCGCTCTCATACTAACCGCCTCTCTGTTTATAATGTAGCTTATTGCTGGTACTAGATTCCGTGCTTCAAACATTCTATTTTAAGAAATATCATTTAAATTACACATTAAAAGCTGCTAATCACATTAGAGAATTGTGTGAATAATTGAAGATCGCACAGATGTAAGAATATTACAAACTAGCTGTTAATGTGGTAACAAATGTGGGAATGCGCGGATAGTAAATGTGAAAGGTCGTCGGCGCATCCTCGTTTCATATTTAAGGGATAAATGTTTCACGGGGCTGGGCGATATTGATTCCCGCCAAGTTTGTGGGCGTCATTGCGTAGAGCTCGTGCACGTAGTACGTAAACATCAATGTACGTCCATCAGCTGATTCCTTGGCGGGAGTACCGTCGCAAAAAATGTTAATCTGTCCAGAGAGCGGCAATGTTCTTAGACGATACGCAAACTTGTAAGCATTTTACCTTATGCATCGGTGATAAACTAAAATTAAAATAATTTTGTTTCGATTAACCTCAAAATTTTATTGATGTCGAGCCGTTTTTTGAGATAGGGGCTAATGTTTGTAAATTAATCATTTGTGATATGGTGATACAAAATATTCTTTGTACAAGCGACTTATATATATATATATATATATATATATATATTCTAAAATGTTGAATTGATGTTTTAAAAATATGAATGAATGAATAAACTTTATTTGTACATTTTTTATACACAATCCTTTTTACAATATTCCACTTATAAACTAACTTAACGTATGTACAAATGTTCTTGCCAGCTATGCTGCTCCTTTTACCTGACACCCTGGCCTTATGGCTCATCTGAGCATCCCTTGCTACCCTTAATCACCTATTGTCCATCCTCTCCCTCCTCCTTTTGCCATTCTACCTTTCTTATCTCTCCTACTTTTCTAATCTGTTTCTCCTTTACTTTCTTTAAGAACTCCCCCATATTCTTATTTTCCTTTTCTTGTTAACATTTCAATTGCTACTATTTTTCCATTCTGTCATATAATGCTCTGTTTTCACTACCTATAGTTCACAAATTCCGCCTTTTCTGCCTCTTAGCCCTCTCTGATACATTGATCCTGTTCTCATCCATGCAAACGCTTCTTTTTCAACTTTATTACAATAACCCACATACCTACTCTTCCCCATTTCATTTTTACTAGTCTATAGAACCCTAGTGATTTTTTATTCTCTAAGTTTCCCCAAATCTCTTGTCTTTCTATGTCCTCCACTCTGTTTTAAAAATATATAAAGAAATTGTTCAGGCTTTGATTAATTTTTAGTGTACTAGCCAAAAGGTAATTTAAACATAAATTCTTGTCCTCTCCGTCCCCCTCCCGAGTTTCACCGATGTATTGAGATAAAAATACAACAGCGAATATTTTGGAAGGGTTTAATGCCACATAATGTTACTTGACCTAAATTGCATATTAAAATGAACTCTACGTTTTTCCTGTAGAGCGTTTTTGTACTTTTTTGTAGTTTGCCAATTGCACAAGATTCAAAAAGAACAGAGATGACTTAAGTAGATATTTACAGAAAATTAAAAACACATTTATTGGTTGTGGCGTATCTCGTGTGTGTGTACCGCAAACGAAGTTTATATATAAAACTACTTTGCAGCCATTTTATGAAAGTAATAATAATAATAATAATAATAATAATAATAATAATAATAATAATAATAATGGGTGTTCCTAAGTAAGAAATTGTTTCGGATGTTAGGAATTTCCTGAAAATGTTCGCCTTACATTCATAAAAGATAAGTTAGACATAGGTATGAAATTTTGCCTTTATATGCATTTTTGTTTTTTGCTTTCTCTACCACGTGCCTAGTAGGTAAAGAAATTATTGCATTCTACCAAAAACTTCTATCTCGAGATTTCACTGGAAATACCTGTTTTGAGACCCCCATGAAAAACGGGTGCGTGTGTGCGTCTAAATAAAACTCAAAACCGAAACGTCGGATAAATATATACGCAAGTTGGTATTTAATTTAATTCAACTCTAAAGGTATGAGGCGAAGATTTTCCAGAAAAATTCTCCCACTCTAGACTGCTTTTACATGGAACAATTTTCGTTATTTTTTTCCCTAAAAGAATGGCTGTTTTATTTAGAATGTATGTTGTATTATTTTGTGTAACAGATAAATCACAAGTTAAAGCAAAAGCTTACTTTGCGCAAAAAAAAAGTAGATCTCTTTAATACACGCGCTTCAAATGTTTGTGTGTCATCGAGCCATTTTCAAGATATTCCTTGTTATTGGTTTGAATTTTTCAACTCATTCATTTGTTCCTCGGTGTGATGGAAAGAGTATGGAATTTAAAAGCAACATATAGCGACCACTTTTTAAACATTTGACTATCGCTTCAGTCTCCTGTATCCCTCTTGTAACCACAACGATAATGGGTAGAGAAAACCATGCTAATGTAAAACACCAGATTTCAAAAATATTTTATCCTGCAAACTAGGGAGAAGGGACGTAAAATGGTGCTTCATTGTGCAAATTATTATTTTGTTAATAGACTAGGAGTAATATCAAAATTCCTAAATTGCATTACCGTATTACACACGTTTTCTGTTAATGTTTGTGGGCGAAGACTGATGGTAAAGTAGCAAATCAGAAATATGTAACCGCGCAGCGCTTTAAAAACGGCGGCCAAAACAGCTACGAGGGTCGTCCAATAAGTAAGTTGCCCTATTTTATAAAAACATTTCACACAATTGATCATGTTGAATTATTTTATTTATATTGTAAAATCCTTCTGTTACTTTTCTACATAGTCAACATGTTTTTCCAAGCCAGTGTTGTACCAGGTCGGGTCCTGTGCTCGCAACCAGCTGTTCTTCGTCACGGTGTTAAAGTGCTTACCTCCAAGATGACCTTTGAGTTAGGGGAACATGTGAAAATCACTTGGGAAAAGATCTGGTGAATATGGAGAATGCGAGAAAACTTCCCAGTTGAATCTTCTGAGCTCCGCCTGGGTCAGGATTCAACTTGGAAGTTTTCTCGTATCCTCCGTATTCACCGGAGCTTGCCCCAAGTGATTTTCACATGTTCCTCCAACTCAAAGGTAAGAACAGGACCCGACTTGGTACTACACTGGCTTGGAAAAACTTGTGTCACGTCCCCAAAAATGCTTGGAAAAGCACGTTGATTATGTAGAAAAGTAACAGAAGGATTGTACAATATAAATAAAATTAATTCAACACGATCAATTGTGTGTAATGTTTTTTATAAAATAGGAAAACTTACTTATTGGACGCCCCTCGTAAATTATCACATATCTTGAAAAGAACAAGTACATTTGTTTGAATAAAGTAGATCAGAATTTTCCCGTCACATAGCAACATGCCCATGTCCAAGTGTCAACTTTGGACCTTGTGTTTAGCGACATGCACACAATATGTAATTATTGTATTCAGCAAAACATCTGTTATGAAGTTAATTAGGTTTATGGAAGATAAATCATAGTAAAGAATTAATTAGTGAAGTAATTTACGCTTTGATCGGCGATAAAATTGCTGTTCATTACCAAGAAATAAATGACGTTCTCTTTTTTATACGTTCTTCCTTGCAGCAACAAGATGTTCGCAGGCATTCATTCATTTGTTCTCGTGTTTAATGGAGACGCCACTGGTTTTGAGATTCCCTGAATCCCCCCCCCAAAAAAAGCATTTTATGGAAAAATACTCATGGTGTGTCTGTGAACAGTAAAACTCAAAAACGAAAAGTCCGTCTTGGCATTTACGTTCAGCATCTTCCAAGGATGAGACACGAAGATTTCTAAGAAAAATCCCCCAACCCAAACTATTTCAATAAAGAAGTTTAAGATATTTGCATGACAACATGTATAACTAATTTTCTTGCAATAGTTTAATTGCTTTTGTTTAACTGGCTAACATAAGAGGTAGACAAAATCTTGCTAGGCAAAAAATGTAAATCTGTTTAAAGCTCCCAAGTCATGTCTTTGGGAAGGGTTAACTATTTCCGAAAGTTCTGTCATGGAAAAAGTATGGAATTTCAAAGCCATAGCGAGCCGCTTTTAAAGCACGTGACTACAGATCCGGCTTCCTCTTGCGACTATGAAATTATATCTGCAAATGCAAGTCTCAATCAAAGAAGCTGATAGAAAAATAAGCAGGCGTAAGAATAGTTTGTAGAAGGTATATAAAAAAAATTCTGATGTGGTACATTCACATGACTTTCTCTACCCTCTGTTGTATATTAATGGGTATACAAATTATTCCTGCTAAAGCTTATTTTTCTATCTACTACATTTTAATCCAAATTTGCAGAAATAACCACATTCCACATTTTGTTATAGATACAAAGGGGAAAGCAACATTCAAATGTTTTAAGAACTGGACGCTATACGCTGGCCTTAAAATTCCATACTGTTTCCATGACATCGCGAGAAACAACTGAATGTTGGCAGGATTTTAAGAGAATGACCAAGTAATGAACAATTCGAACCATTAATAACGAATATCTCAGAAATGATTTATGCCACAAAAAGGCTATTTGAACTAAATTGTGTGTTTTAAAGCGATCTACACTTTTTGTGTAGTACGTTTTCGTCTATCGCTTAACATTAACAAGTTATACAATTTAATACAAAATCCCTTCCGAATGAAGAGGACTTTACAGGTTATTCCCAGAAAATTCAAGATATACATTTTATTGGTCACATAAATATCTTTAATATATGGACTTCAAAAGTTGTTCCCAGAAGATTCAAGATATACATTTTATTTGTAATGTAAATATCGTTAATGTATGATATTTTAAATAAAGTGGTTAGAACCATTTTTTAAAAAATAAAACTCTTCGAAAAATGTTACATGTAAAGGGTAGTTGGGGTGGGGAATTTCGTGTCGCATTCTTGGAAGATACTTAACTTAAATACCAAGTTTGGTATTTATCCAATTTTCGTTTTTGAGTTATGCTGTTCATAGACACATACACACACGGTGACATGTTTCCAAAATGCATTATTTGGATTCAAGGCGCCTCAAAACATGAATTTTTGCGTGGAATGTAACACCTCTACCAACTATGTTCGTGATAGAGAAAGTAATAAATGTAGTGGGTAGAGAAAAGTGTGTAAATGTAACATATCAGATATTTTTTCTCGTAATCGTGCAAAGAGAACGAATTTCAAAGCCAGCAAATAGCGACCTCTTCTTAAAAGTATACTATTTTCTTAAGCCTACCCTTGTTCCTAAAAAGATGTATCGATATCTAAAACTATTTCTGCGCATGTTGATCTCGATTAGCATAAAATAGAAGAATAAACGTTTATAAGAATAGGTAGAGAAGTCATGTAAGTGTAACTCTTATTTTTTTTTTTGTTTGTTTACACACGCGTATGTGCGGAGTTCTCTCATTTTCTAGCGAGAACAATGGATAGCATTCATTAAAGCTATCCTTAAGGGCATTTTGGAAAAGAAACCTAAAAAAAATCTCAAATTTCTAGCAGACTTTAGATTTAAACTACTCGTATTTTACGCCAACTTCAGCTAGATGTGAAATATGTCAGTAAATATTCTACCAACTCCTACGTATAAAAAGCAGGAGGATGTTTTAGATTTTTATTTAAGTATTATTATTATTGAAACTACTTCGCTGTGTAAAGACACATGATAGTTTTGCTAACAGAGTACATAGTGGTTCACATGACACGCGTATTCAGGACATATCCATTGATAAGCCCGAGAGTGCAGTGGTCATTTGCCTTTAGGTGTTTATGCGTAGGTCTGTCTGGCTTTTCCTCTTCCGTCTTCTTATGTGCCGGTCAGGTGGCTTGTGAGGTATTCTCTGCAGTAGAGGGTTCATATGTTGGAGTAAGCATTGGTAGATCAGCAATACATTCCTCAAATCACTGCATAGAGGGAAGTTCTTATTTTAAAAGGGTTTTTTCCCCATTCAGTGAGGGCAAGAAAAAAAATCACATGACTTCCTCTACTCTTGTACAAACTATTTTTACAAACGCTTATTCTCCATATGCTTCATGTTAATCGAGATAAACATTTGCAGACTCTATCTTATTGCTAATTTTAATTTTCTCAAAAATGTCTCTAACGATTTTGATTAAAATATCATGTGTTTAAGATATTTTCATGATAAATGAAATGTATATCTCGAATTTTCTGGGAATGTCTCCAAAAGCATTCTTCATTGTGAACGACTTTTGCATAACTGGTAAACCAAAGAGATAGACAAAATTTTACTACACAAAAAATGTAGCTCGCGTTAAAATACACAATTTATGTCTCATACATTTTTTTTTGTTGAGTGAACCATTTTCGAGATATTGCTTGTTATTCCCTTAAAATTTTCAATACTTATTTTCTAAATGGGAATTCGTTATTCATTTTTTGTCTTGGATATGCAAAGAGTATTAATTTGTGGCAAAGAGAATGGTGCTGCACATAGCAACCAGCTATTAAGAGATATGTATGTGCTTATATTGCCCTTGCAAATACAAAACAAGGGGAACATATTAGGCCTTAAGCGATGGTTAAATATTTTTAGAACCAGTCGCTATGTGTAAAATGTAATTCTCTTTGCATGTCAAAAGATCGTTTCTGCAAATGTTTATCTCGATTAATATGAAATAGATGGAGAATAAGCGTTTGTAAAAATAGTTTTACAGGAGTAGAGAAAGTCATGTTAGTGTAACACATCAGATTTTTTTTTTTGATTCAGGGGGTCTCAAAACATGTATTTCCGGCGAAATCTCTGTATCGAATTTTTGGGTGAAATACAATACTTCCCCTACTTCAGTTTACTGTAAATGCATTGTTCGAATGCAAGAAGTCACATATCCAGTGGACGCATGGTTATATCGAAATGTGCATGTGGCATAAGTTTAATAACTGGGGACCAGTTGATTTGTATGTGGCAAGAAATGGACAACTGCTGCTATGTTTTCATGCAGCAAATGACATTCTTGTTAAATGAATTTAATACATATTCTCAAAGCAGTTGCTTGTTCGTGTTTAGAGCGGTTCATAGTCCTTATTTCTGGTCCCTAAAAGTATTGTCTGCATGTGGAGGTCCTCTCGCCCAGAGACTAGCTCCAGTAAGAGAGTTTGAAGAATCGCCCAGTTACATTACAATACCAGCTGTTCATACCTAAAGTGGAGGGAAAATGAATGCTCGGCGTGGTTCTAGTTGCGATATACACTGCTATTTTTGGCAGCCGTAAAAGCATTTCTGGAAGAAGGGAGGAAAAGTTGATGGCTTATCTGTTTTGTAACCGGCGTGCTCCAAATCCCTAAATGGTGGCCTCTTTTTACTCGCTCTCAAGGTCATCTATATTTGGATAATGCATTCGCTCGCTCGCGTTCTGGAAGACTTCTCTGGTACTCCTTTGTTTTGCTGGGAAGACCTAAGCCAAGGTTCCTTTATAGTAGTAGCATGTCACGTGCCCATGTGGAAGACGCCAGGTGGTCCGGTTCGCTTTCCTTTCCTCCCACCGCTGCGCTGTCCATGCTCGAAGGGAGGAAGGAAACCCCAGTGTCGGATTGGTTATCTCAGGAAAATGGAAGTTTGGGGCCCAAAATGGGTGTAATGCTGTTCAGAAAGTGCTTCATTCATTTGTTTTGTCTTCTGCCTCATCAGGTTAAACTGCGGCGTGGTTTTTGAATCCGTAACGGTTATTGCATAAAGCTCGGGATACCGTAACGTAATTTGGGGCCTAAAATATGTGAAATATATGTGGCTGGCTCTGTTGTCCTTTAATTAATATTTTGGCAACAGTGCATCTTATTCACCAGTGATTCATTCGTTTTGCTTTCTGCTTGCCTTACTGACGTGGGCTACTTGTTTATATGCATCGCGCTCAAAAGGTTCGCCTGCGAAACGGCTTTGATTTCGTAGTAATGAAATACCCTCCTTAGGATATAGTCGGTTACTTTTATGGCTTATACTTTATTATAAGATACACGACAAGGAGACCAGGTGTACTGGTCCTCGCTGCTGCGAAAATAATATTAATAATAATAACTCAGTCAGCATTAGCACACGCAAAAATGATCATTGCCTAGGAAATGGTTGTGGTCCATGAAGGGTTGTACAGAGCTGAATGTTGAACCCAGACGCATTCCGTGGCCAGGAACAGAGTCAGCGCAGAACAAAGGACATTGTTGCCCCACTTTCTCCCTCTCTCTCTTTTTCTGGGTTTGAAAATAGTAGCTTGAAGTACTGATGTTAACACAACGAGCTCAACGACAGTACTGTCGCCTTACATTTGTAGACAATATTTTTATCGTTTCACGGCGGACTTTTTTTTTATAAACCATTAGTATTGTAGTCAAAATAGACCCAAAACTATAGCATCTCAAGGCATGATAAATAACATTTGAAACTTCATTTTTAATAAGATTGTGTTCCTTTCCTTCGAGAAGAAAACTTTCTGGCGCGATCTGGGATCGTCCTCTCTTAAGATCTTAGCTATTCCTAGTTCTCTGTTTAAGACTATATGTAGTACTTAAATTTCAATAAAAATTCACTATTTTATTGAATTTAAATTCAGATAAATCAAAAACGTATGAACACTCACGCGGTAATCCGTTTTCTCGATATTCCTGGTATATGCGCTCATTAGCATGAGAATTCAGCATGTTTCAATACTTTTTTTACTGAAGAAATACATTTTGAAACAAAGCAGAAATGTTTCCACGAACAGTATACTTTTATGCATGTAATTCCCAACATATTCCTTTACAGTGTATGATCTCATAAGTAAAACTTCGAACCTTTTCTGTAAATTAAACTTCGAACATTTCGACGGTTTGAGAATCAAGTTTCATCTTTGTTTACCTGTAGGGTAATAACATGTATAAGATAGTTTAAATGCATGCTCCAGCAAAAATATATAGGTGACTTGTCTTGAAGCTAAGTGCGCCTAATTTGCATATATAATATAAAAAAAATCTGATGTGATCATACACATGACTTCGTTTATTAAAGGGTATACAAACTATTCTTATTAAAGCTTATTTTTCTGTCTACCTACATTTTAATCCAAATAAACCTTTGCAGAAATAGCTACATTACACATTTCGTTATTGATACAAAGAGAACAGCGATAGTCAAATGTTTAAGAACTGGACGCTATATGCTGGCTTTAAAACTCCATACTGTTTCCGTGCAATCACGAGAAACAGTGAATGTTGACAGCACTTACGAGAATAACCAAGAAATGAGCAATTCGAATCTTTAATAACGCATATCTCAGAAATGGCTTATGCCACTGAAAAACTTATTTGAAATAAATTGTGCGTTTTAAAGGGATTTACATCTTTTGTGAAGTACGTTTTTGTCTATCGCTTAAGGTTTATCAGTTGTACAAGATATGTACAAAATTCCTTCCGAATAAAGAGGACTTCATAGGCTATTCCCAGAAAACTCAGAGTATACATTTTATTTGTAATGTAAATATCTTTATTATATGGTATTTTAACCAAAATACTTAGAGCCTTTTTTTTTTTTTTTTTTTTTTTTTGTTTTTTTAGAAAATCATTTCGAAAAATCTTCCATGTAAAGGGTAGTCTGGGGCTGGGGATTTTCTTGAAAATCTTCGTGTCGCGTTTTTGAGTTACGCTGTTCACACGGACCGTCTCCTAAAAATCTGATGTTTTGCACTCACATGACTTTCTCTACTTTGTACAAACTATTTTTGCAAACGCTTATTCTCCGTCTACTTCATGTTAATCGAGATAAACATTTGCAGACTCTATCTTATGACTAATTTTCTTGTAGATGCAAGGGGAATATGGTAGGTTTTAAGCGATAGTCAAATATTTTAAGAGCTGGTTGTTATGTGGAGCATTCCATTCTGTTTAAATGTTAAGGAAAAATAAATTAATAATGAATTTCCATTTGAGAAAAAGTATAAGTATTGGAAAATTCAAACAAATAACAAGGAATATCTGGGAAATGGTTCACTCGATCAAAAAAATGTATATATCATGTGTGTGTTTTAACTAGATCTACATTTTTTTTGTCTACTAAAAATGTCAATTTCTTACGGTTTACCACTTATGCGAAAGTCATTCAGAATGAATAGGGCTTTTGGGGACGTTACCATAAAATTCTAGATAATGTACATTTCATTTGCCATGAAAATATTTAAACATATATTTTAATCAAAATCTTTAACCATTTTTGAGAAAAATCTAAATTTTCGAAAAACAATCCACGTAAGGGGTAGTCTGGAGTGGGGAATTTTCTGAAAATCTTCGTTTGGCTTCCTTGGAAGATACTAAACTCAAATACCAAGTTTGATATTTATCCGACTTTTCGTTTTTAAATTATGCTGTTCACAGACAGACGCACACATGCACAGAGACGTTTCCAAAAATGCTTTATTTGGATTCAGGGCACCTCAAAATATGTATTTCGGGTGAAATTTCGATATCGAATTTTGGGAAACGCATTACTTCCCCTACTTACTTTACGTAGTAGAGAAAGTAATACCATAAGCTTAGAATTGCTTATTAGGAGTTACGGTAGCAAATGCCCTAATAAATGCCACATCGATAAGTAGCCTCTTTGACCTACATATTCGCAGCTTTGTTTAGGATGGCGGAAGAGGTTCCGAGTTCGAATTCCGCCTCCGTCTGCAGAATTTTATATCTGTAATACATACGGTCCTTCATATAACTTCAAGAAGTAGATGGGGATTCGGGAACGCCGTATGTATTTAAGATGTTTACATGACAAATAAAATATATATCCTGAATTTTCTGGGAATAGCCTCTGAAGTCGCCTCCATTCGGAAGGAATTTTGTGCAATTTCGTATAACTGGTAAACCATAAGAGATAAGACTGACCACACATGAAATGTAATATACTTCATGTTTTGAAGGGGTCACCATTGAGTTGTTCGCGATGGAAGTTTAACGCAAATATAAACGACCCAGTTTTAAACGTTTGACTACTGCTTTGTTCTCGTGTATCCCCTGTTTATATACAACGAAATGTGAATGAAACTATTTCTGCAAACGTTTACCTCGATTAACATGAAATAGATAGAAAAAAATAAGTTTTTATAAGAATAGTTTGTAGAAAGTACGAGAATCAATTCATAAACGATAGGAGCACTGATGTAGCGGAATAATGGTAACCGTGTGACTGATGATTGATGAAACGTGGATGGCTTTCCTGAGGCGGGCGGGTTCTTCCGCTCTCCAGCATGGAGCCGGCCGGCTGTGAGACAGGACCTTGAGTAGCAGCAGCTGCTCTTCCATCCTCCCCTCCCTTTATTTCCAAACCGGGGTGTTTGTATCCGTTGTTTGGCTCTTCCTCCTGCAGCAGCATTGTCTCCTTTTAAGGTTCGGCAGGAACCTCTCGCATATAACTCAGAAGAAAGCATCGCAAAATACTAAGAAAATGGAACCGTGGACCTGAATTTTACTGATGCTTGGCACAATTATGAGAATCGTTGCCATGATCTAATAGCGTAAAATAAGACTATCATTTGACCAACAGGAAATTCCCATTTATTATTTAAAGTAATAGGCGAAATACAAGATGAATTTTTAAAATGCTGACAGTGATAATTGATACGAAGGTCTTTCAGCCAATGAACGAGCTTGTTGGTACACGACTGACGAATGGAAAATAAATTACGCTGATAGTATAGTTATTCCCACATATTTTGCGTTCGATTACTGAGCAACCAATATTATTTCAGTCCATTTATCATCATTAGAGTAAGGAACGAAATAGCTTACACAAATTCACAGTGATTCAACCTACTGTATCCTATTGTATGGACAGTAAATTACTGAGGGGCAGAAAATTAAATTTCTTGCACATTCACCAAAATAATTTCCACGAGTTTTCTTTCTAAGCATATAAACTTCCGATTCAATTAAATTATAAAAGCACTATCAGCAAACTCTGACAGCACTGCAGGGGAAAGCCTTTCAGCAAATAAAAGGTGTATTCGAGGATGTGCGCCGTATTTCGCGGGTGAATCTTGCGCAAATAACCGAAGTTTTGGAGTCGGTCAGTGTAGAAATGCATGGTACAGGCACCCTTTAATCTGCACTCCCTATCATCAATGTCGCAGACAGCCTTCTTAACGGAACAATATCGGAAATAGATTGCACCGCGAGGTACGAGACGCACGTCAATGGCGCCAGGTTGGCGTTGTAAAAGGGATCTGCTGATTACGCAAGACCAACTGCTGCCTTTTTTTATGCTCTCACATAACAAGTGCTAGTAAGGTTGGAAGCGATAAGCATGCGCACACATTCGTCACCAGCGATGAATGAAAGAATGGCGCTACAATTGAAATGCGACAGTCCATTATATTCTGATGTTGCTTTGTCTTCTTCAATGGGCTGTTCAGAAATGCACTGATTCTATCTTCTCCATATCCCCCTATAGCCTTTGGAATTGTGTACATTTCCATTAGCTCTAGGCATCAATTGCAGTGTTGCCAACTTAGCTATTTTATGGCTAAATCTAGCGTTTTTACAGTAGTGTTTAGCCATATAAAATCGTAAAATGCTTATAGCCTAAAATCTAGCCAATTTAACAAATCCCTTAGCCAAAATCTCGCCTAAATAGCATAATTTCATCTGTACTTCAGCTATGCAAAAGGAATAAATGGTTAGGGTGAATCCCCACTGGCGTGTAATTGTATTATGTTCCTATCACGAGTCATGACATGTCATTAAAATATGTACTAATCATAAGGTCGACTTTCTGGAGTATGCGCCCAAAATGTATGATTTTTGACACACAGAATTGGTCAGTTTTTACATATTTCAATATCAGTTATATTTAACGCAGGGTGTTGGTGCTTAGCAATATTCCTTATTCCATTTCAATTTTATATTAAATAAATTATTCTTTTACAATATTTAAATATTATGGGATTATCTAATCAATTATAATATTTAGAATGTCTATGTGGTTTAACTTCTGCAACAAAATATGGGTATCTCTTTCCAGACAAGATCAGGTTTTAATATCCCGACTGAGAATGGGTCATACCAAGATCACGCACAGTTATCTTCTTTCAAAGGACCAACCACTCACCTGCCACCAGTGTAACATATTGTTAACGATGAAACACATAATCGTGGAATGTCCGCAATACGATCAATGGAAAAAATACTACCAGATACCCAATGATTTACAAACATCAATCAACTATTCGATGTACCCTAAGATAGTTGAATTTTTTAAAAACATAAAAGTATATAATGTTCAATCAGTTTGATTAATTATAGTGTCACAATTTTATACTAGTTCATTGTAATGGTTCAAAACTGCCAGTATGTTCATTAACGTCATTGTTATAGTTAAACATGAATTTTAAAAGTTGTAAAGTCGCGATATGACTAATATGTTAAAGCGACTATTTACTTTCTCTACTACGTATAGTAAGTAGGGGAAGTATTGTATTCCACCCAAAAATTCGATATCGAGATTTCACCGGAAATATTTGTTTAGAGGCTCGTGAATCCAAAAAAAGCATTTTTGGAAACATGTCCGTGTGTGTGTGTGTGTGTGTGTGTGTGTGTGTGTGTGTGTCTGTGAACAGCGTAACTCAGAAACGAACAGTCGGATAAACACCAAACTTGGTATTTAGGTTCAGTATCTTCCAGAGATGCGACACGAAGGTTTTCAAGAAAATCTCCCCACCCCAGATTACCCTTTACATGGAACATTTTTCGAACATTTTAATTTTCTCAAATATGGATCTAACGATTTTGATTAAAATATCATATGTTTAAGATATTTTCATGACAAATGAAATGTATATCTCGAATCTTCTAGGAATGTCTCCAAAAGTATTCTTCATTGTGAACGACTTTTGCATAACTGGTAAACCATAAGAGATAGACAAATTTTACTACACAAAAAATGTAGATCGCGTTAAATACAGAATTTATGTCCTATACATTTTTTTGTTGAGTGAACCATTTTCGAGATATTGCTGTTATTCCCATAAATTTTCCAATATACTTTTTCTCAAACGGGAATTCGTTATTCATTTTTTTCCCCTGGTAATGCAAAGAGAATGGAATACTGCACATAGCAACCAGCTCTTAAAATATTTGACTATCGCTTAAAACCTACCAATTCCCCTTGTATCTACAAGAAAATTAGAATAAGATTAACATCTCGATTTACATGAAGCATATGGAGAATAAGCGTTTGTAAAAACAGTTTGTACAAGAGTAGAGAAAGTCATGTGAGTGTAACACATTAGATATTTTGTAAAATAATGCCTTTTTAAAGACACCATCTAGCCATTATTTGCGAGGAAGTGTTGGCAACAGTGATCAATTTTTCTCTTATCATTGAGCGTGCGTGTGTATTTGTGTAATTTAATTGCGTGCTAATTCTAAAGCATTAACAATATACAAAGAAAAACATTGTTCTTCGTGCTGGCAGAAATAAAGTTATCGATTAGTTTAACGACGGATACCGAAAATCACATTAAATCGAATATTTGTATAATGTATACATCCGACCAGAGAAAACATTTATATGTAACAATAGCCATAGTTAAGGTGAAACTAATGTTACCTGTTTTGATGTATGCTAAACATTTTGGAAAGTAAGAACAGATAATTTTCAAAAGATAAGTGAAATATAACACCATAACAAACGCTATTTATAGTATAGGTCCTAATTAAAGTGCATTTCGAAACTCTAAACGGGTGTCCCAAATCCGCCATTATGCATATAAGTGTAAAAATGAGCGTTGAGTATTATATCGCGTTTTTATAAGCAGGATCGTCTGTCACAATGAATCAGGACAATCAGATGTTCAGAATATTATGTTGTTGATTCAGAGAGCTGTCTTTATCCCAGCTAAAAGATTTAAAAGCAGACCAAGTGCTGCATAAGCATTTACACTTCAGCCAAGTCTTGCTGGTTTTCCTGTGAAGAGTGCTTGCTCTCTGCTCGGGAGGTTACTAACGCTGCACCGGATATGGGCCTTGCACCGGCTTCCGAGCTGCATCACCTTTAATTAGTAGTATCGAATGTCATAGGTTGTTGTTTTCTGTAGTACGTTTACTGTTTGAAAATTGAACTCCGAACAACTTGGGTGATTTTATTAGTTGGGTATATTCAGTCGATGTGTGATTATATGCTTCTCTTCCTTGCTTTAGAATGTTATCACTAACCTGCAGCCTTGCACGGTATGCAAGATTTTACTATTTATAAATTCTATCTGTATAAATCTCTATTCTGATATTTTAACGATGTGCAGATGCCGTGGCCAAAACGATAAGGAACAGTGAAATCAAAAAAGGGATGATAATCCACTTTCCCCCTTGGTTTCCAACCACGGGATTGAGACAGTGGTAAAATTGCCGTTATGGTAGTGTTTGTTCACTTACAAATTGATCAATTTGAGGTAAATTTCCGTTCTATTCGCTCATGTTTCAATGATTTGTGTGCTATTCTCAACTCGCTAACACGTGCCTACTTGCCAGAAAGTAAAAGTCGTTGGAATAATCGATTGAAACAGAAAAGAGCGTCTGATATCCTTCCCATCTGCGTCTGCTTCCCCACCAAATCGTAATGAAGAAAAAAAGTTAATTGCTGTGCTATAGGCCACCTGCCAAAAATAAAAGTCGGTGTACTAGTTTTATGAGAAGAGGGATGCACGCCACCTGACGCTCTTGTTGTTGGAGTGGGGCGCAGGTGAAGAAGGCTGGCAGGTGCTGTCGGCCGATTTGCGATATCCCTTAAATATTGTACTATCAGCTTTTCTCCAGCCACGAGAAAGAAATGATTTCAGATTAGTCATTAGCACAATATTCAAGTCAGTTTTTTGTTAATAAGAAACTCGGTGCAAATTTTTCAAACGTGTAATGCTGCGAAGTTATTTGATTTTAATTGCTACTTTAACGAGCTCGAGGTTATTTCTGCAGAAAGATTTTATCTGTCTATAATGGTTTCCCTAAATTTTATGAATTGTACTTGTGTGGGAAGGGGACTTATGAATAAAACTTTATGAAGTCCTATTCATTCTGAAGAATAATTACCTGTAATTTTGTAAAACTGGTAAACCATAAGAGATAGACAAAAGCTTACAAAAAATGTGCTCCTTGAAATAATACAACTTAGATCAAATTAACTTTTTGCAATGGTTTTTGTTACACATTTTAAGTTTTCCCAGGTTGAACTGTTGTGCAGCATCCATTATAGGATCTTAGATGTGCTTTTCTGTGGGTTCATTAGTAACAAAAACTGACTTGCGGCATGGAAACAGTTGTGTTTTGTATGAATACTATAACATATAAGGAATTCTGTAAAGTTGTAATGGATGGAGAAGGCCATGTAAGTGTGACATACAAGCCTGATATTAAGGTAGAGGGTTATTTAAATTAGATCAAAACTAGAATGCTAATTATAATGCTTGAGTCCTAAAAATCTTTGTAAGCACCTGTTAACAGTTAATAAACTAAACATGCAAGAAATATGCATTAGCAAAACTAGCAGGATTATATTGTGTGTCTTGCATATCAATAATTTAAAGACCTAACATGGAATTGGCAAACGGTTACTGTTTTGATTGTTTTGTTGTAGTTTTAATTTATTGTAGAAGTTTTATAACATTAATTTGTAACTAAACAGTGCTGATTTATAAAATATGAATGACACCCAAAAGCTGCCAAATTGAATATAATGTAAATGTAACTCTGTGTTGTGCAGGCAGCCATCCTTCAGCAAACAGCTGAGTACATCTACCAACTGGAGCAGGAAAAGACCAGCTTGCTGTCGCAGAACTGTCAGTTGAAGCGGCTTATCAACCAGCATGAAGGACAGCACGAGACCAGTTCCACCAAGAAGAGGAAAATAGAACCTCCAAGTGAGTACTTTCTCCACACTTCCTATTTTTAGTAGAGAAAGTATTGTATTTGATTCACCAGTAAACCATTGTTAGAAAAGGTGTGTATGAGAGAAAACACCACAACTCGAAGACAAAAGGTTAGATAGATACGAAACTCATCTTCCAAGGATGTAGCACTCAGAAAGTGAAGCTGTAAGAGATACATAAGAGACTTACTGCAGATAAGATTAGTAAAAATCTGATGTGTTACACTCACATGACTTTCTCTACTCTTGTACAAACTATTTTTACAAACGCTTATTCTCCATATGCTTCATGTTAATCGAAATGTCAATCTTATTGCTAATTTTCTTGTAGATGCAAGGGGAATATGGTAGGTTTTAAGCGATAGTCAAATATTTTAAAAGCTGGTTGCTATGTGGCGCATTCCATTCTCTTTGCACGTCCAGGACATAAAAAGAAAGTATAACTATTGGAAATTTAAGGGAATAACAAGCAATATCTCGAAAATGGTTCACTCAACAAAAAAAAATGTGTATAACACAAATTGTGTATTTTAACGCGCTCTACATTTTTTGTGTAGTAAAATTTTGACTATCTCTTATGGTTTACCGGTTATGCAAAAGTCGTTCACAATGAAGAATACTTTTGGAGACATTCCCAGAAAATTCCAGATATACATTTTATTTTTGAGAAAATTAAAATTTGCAAACAATGTTCCATGTAAAGGGTAATCTGGGGTGGGGGGGATTTTCTTGAAAACCTTCGTGTCGCATCTCTGGAAGATACTGAACCTAAATACCAAGTTTGGTGTTTATCCGACTGTTGGTTTCTGAGTTATGCTGTTCACAGACACAGACAGACACACACGAACATGTTTCCAAAAATGCTTTTTTTGGATTCAGGGGGTCTCAAAACATGTATTTCCGGTGAAATTTCGTTATCAAATTTTTGGGTGGAATACAATACTTCCCCTACTTACTGTACGTAGTAGAGAAAGTAATAAGAATATGGGGAAGTTCTTAAAGAAAGTAAAAGAGAAATGGGTTAGGAAAGCAAGAGAGATAAAGGCAGAAGGGCAAACGAATGAGGGAAAGGATGGGCAATAGGGATTAAGGGTAGCAAGGGATGCTCAGATGAGCCAGAAGGCCAGGGTACCAGGCAAAAGGAGCAGCATAGCTGGTAAGGAAATTTGTACACAGGCTAATGGGGCCTAAATATTCAATGCTGTATTATTATATTTGCCCAAGTGTGTCACCTGATGGAAGATGCTGGTTTATGCTTGTTGTACCTAAAGCATAAAATATATTGTAGCTCACATGGCCCAGGTTATAGTAAGTAGTGAAATGTATGGATTTAGTATTTTGTTGAAACAGGAAAACAAGATTTAATTAACAGGAGTTCTAAAATAAATATTCTGCAAGTGTGAAGTTTAGTAGCTTTTATGAATAATAATTACACAGGCAGTGCTTCATGTATTCCACCCAAACTTAATTGAGATTTAACCGTAAATACAGTTTTTGAGGCCACCGAAATAAAAAGAGAAAAGGATTCATAGAAGAAAGGTGAGAGAGAAGAGAATGCACACCATAAATCAAATATTCTTTTTATTTTCTCAAAAATAGCTGTGACAGTTTTTATAATACCATATGTTTAAGATGTTTCTTGACAAATCAGATTTATATCTTGAATTTTCTGGAAATAGCTTGAAGTACTCTTCATTCTGAATTAATTTTGTGTAATAGGTTAACGAAAACTTATTACAAGAAAGTGTAAATCTCTTTATTTAAAAAAAAAAATATTTCTATTAATTTTGTTATATCAGCCATGTTCAAGATACCATAAATATTGGTGTGAATTTTTCAATTATTTTAAAATACCATCACTATTCTGTTGTTACTCATAATGCTATGTAAAGAGTATGGAATTTTAAGTTAGCATAAAGCAAGTTGCCTTTAAAGATAAGACTGTCACTTCATTCTGTACATACAACAAAATGTATAATGTAACTATTTCTGGAAATGTTTATCTCAGTTAACATGAAATAGATAGAAAATAAGCTTTCATAGGAATAATCTGTAGAAGCTAAACATATACAAATAAGCTATAGTAGGTAGTGAAAATTGTGAGAATGTAACACATATTTTAAGGCATTAGCTATTTCCAAAATATTCCTAGATGTTTTAGACGTGTCATTTACAGAACATTTTTGTAAGTTTGCTACTTTTTTTATAATTTATTTCCCTTTGAGCTCTACTAGAACTTGTTCCATAAGCAGCATACTGTTGTTTCCATTAACTACTTGATGCATACTTTAAATTAATTTTATGACTGATATAACTTGGATAGAAGAATCAATTTTATGTCCAATATACAAGTAATATTTTGTGTTTGTAAATGGTACAGAAAATTTTTTGTGCATCAAGTTTTTATAGTTGTTATTCGTTCAACCTTGTATGAAGCAACTTAAAAAGTACACTAGACTCTCACTAATCCAACCATTTATTACACAAAGGGATCTCAAATTAATGAACTTGTCAGAGTGCAAAGAGCTTAGATTTTATTTGGAAGACATTTGTACTTAACAAAATCTAATGTTGCAATGCACTGTACTGTTAATTAAAAGGATAAATTCCAGAGTTCCCTGCACATATTATCACTCATTTTAAAACTGTTACTGTGGCTGTTGTAATTATATTTGCATGGTGCTAATACCTTTTCAAATAATGAAATGTTGACTTTAAGTTAATGGCTGCAGCAAGAGGAAACGCATAATACTGTGTGAACTATATAAGCCTTTAGCATTTTGGAAAGTATCAAATTAAAGTTTATCTGTGTGGTTCTGGAAGAATTATATTAGTACCCTTGGAGCTATTGTAAATATTGATATTGGTTGTTTTGTAATATTGTAAATAAACTTGCAGTACTCAATTTGTCAGTATGTTTTTGTGCTGAAAACATACTGAAAGATAAACTCCATGGTTAGAACACAATTGGTACAGTATTCCAAACAAGTCAACAATTTTATCAATAGTAAAAGGACTAGAGAAACTGGCTCACTTTCCAGGCTTGGGAAAACAAATGTATCATTATCATTGTTTCTAAATTCTTTAAGCCCAAACGTTTCCAAAATTTACTGTGACAAAATGATACTTCTATAGTTACTTCTCAGATCAGAAGTGATTAGTCGGCCAGCAGTTCCCAAACTTCTTGCACACACAACCCCCTTTTCGATAATGAAATTATTGGCAACCCCTCCATTCATTTTGCTGCTTAATCATTAATTTGCAAGTTTTTGCGTGAAGTTAAAGGATAAATGAATTGAGCTTTCTTCAGACCAAAGTTTAAAACTGACTTTCCAGAAGGAAGATGTGTATCGGTTGTGGCTAGCAAGAAGAACAGAATACCCTGGTGTCTGCCGCACTAAACGTGCTTATTCCATTCTGCACCTCATATCTCTGCGAAATTGGATTTTCGTCAGTGATGAACATCAAGACTAAATCTAGGAATAGATAATGTGTGCAACTAATATACAGCCAGACATTGAATGATTAATTAATAGCAAACAGGCTCATACTCATCACTAATCATCCTGATGTACAGTGTAATAATTAATGGTTTACATAAAATTGTACATGTGCATTTACTGTGAAATTGTAGTATTAATATGCTTTTTAAATACAAAACATGATTCTGTTTAAATGTGATAGGTGACTAAATTCCATTTTTGCCATTGTTATAATAATAATTAACAATAAAAATGATTTATTAATAATTTCAAATATCCACTGCGAGCCCCCAGAAAGAATATCGTGGCCCCCTTGAGGGTCATAACCCACAGTTTGGGAACCGCTAACCCATTAATGTCCAAATAATCTTATTACAGGTACTTTTAATTTGCAAACTGGTTATTATATAGCTTAGTGGCCTAACACGAGGCTTGCAAGTTCAAATGCCAGTGACTGAGCCATTGGCAAAGGATGGGGAGAGCCATCGTAAAACAATTTTGAACATTTCATTCTCTCAGAATGAATGTTCTTAAGGCATACTTTCAGTTTCCATCTTATAATAATAATTTCTTATTGTGATTTTCAAGAGTTAATACTTCACAACAATCTCATGACAACACAGCTCATCATATGATGCAAATAGGATAAACAATAGTTATCACCAATCAGAATGGTGAATGCTCAAATGGATGCCCCTATATCTGCTGTAATACCGAAGAACAGAGGAGTAGTGAGAGTCTAATGCATACAGAATATACCATATACTAGGTGTTCAATTTTAAGGACAGAAATGTGTGAGGGGAGTTTTGTTTAATTGCGCACCTTGAGCTTTCTACACAACCAAAGACAATATTGTTTCACAGGTGTTGTGGTGCCTCTCCCTGCAGTGCAAGCTTCAGTTAGTGAGTCCTCGGATGATGGCACTGGTAGTATGTCCCCAGAGCCCGCCAGTAGCACTGACCCAAGCCGAGAGATGATCGAGTTGAGAGTTCAACTGGATCGGGAAAGAAGGCTCCGAATGCAGCTAGAGGATAAGGTAATTCTGTTTCCTTGTTATTACTAATTTTACTGTATTGCGCATTATATTACACAAACAATTTAAAAGTAATTGGAATAGAACAACATGAGAAAGTCAAAGTTATCATTTTTACATTCATTTTCAAACTAATAAGAAATCTGTTTAGTATTAAGATGCTACCAAAAATGCAAAACCGTAACTATGTAATTTGCAAACAGCATTTAAAATTTTGAAGAAGGATAAAACCACAAATTTTAACATACAAGAACTTACCAAAAATGTTCCTCATGATGCAGTTTCCAAATTTTTGTCATGAAATTTAACATACAGGGTGACATTTAGGTTAGACTGTACATATCTGCAAAACTAAGCATTGCAGAATGAAATGTATTTAATAAAAGTTGCTTGATATTATGGGGTAAAGTAATGCCCTTCGTCGTGGTTTATTTGGAGGACATTATGATGTCATTTTAGGGTCAATTTAACTTTTTACTTTCTCTACTACGTATAGTAAGTAGGGGAAGTATTGCATTCCACCCAAAAATTCGATACCGAGATTTCACCGGAAATACATGTTTTGAGACCTCCTGAATCCAAAAAAAGAATTTTTGGAAACATGTCCGTGTGTGTGTCTGTGTGTGTGTGAACAGCATAACTCAAAAACGAACAGTCGGATAAGCACCAAACTTGGTATTTAGGTTCAGTATCTTCCAGAGATGCGACACGAAGGTTTTCAAGAAAATCCCCCCACCCCAAACTACCCTTTACATGGAAGATTTTTCGAAAATTTTAATTTTCTCAAAAATGGCTCTAACGATTTTGATGAAAATATCATATGTTTAAGATAATGTCATGGGAAATGAAATGTATATCTCGAATTTTCTGGGAATGTCTCCAAAAGTATTCTTTATTGTGAACAACTTTTGCATAACTGGTAAACCATAAGAGATACACAAAATGTTACTACACAAAAAGTGTAGATCGCGTTAAAATACACAACTTATGTCATATACATTTCTTTTGTTGAGTGAACCGTTTTGGAGATATTGCTTGTTATTTCCTTAAATTTTCCAATACTTATACTTTTTCTCAAATTCGTTATTCATTTTTTTTATGTCCTGGACATGCAAAGAGAATGGAATGCACCACATAGCAACCAGCGTTAAAATATTTGACTATCGCTTAAAAGCTACCATATTCCCCTTGCATCTACAAGAAAATTACCAATAAGATTGACATATCGATATCTCGATTAACATGAAGCATATGGAGAATAGGCGTTTTTTAAAAATAGTGTGTACAAGAGTAGAGAAAGTCATGTGAGTGTAACACATCAGATTTTTTAAATTGGAACCTACATTTTATATTTTGTTTTCTCATTAGAAAATGGTTTATAAAAAACTGTTTATTTTGTGATGAGGAATAAGGAAACAAAATAAAAAAAATGTTGGTTTTCCCAATTATGAAACGTAACTTGACGCTCAAATGACCATCCATGGATGTTCCAACCATCCATTGGGCTCTTCTTACACAGCCATTCAGAATTTTCGTTATTTACACTGGTGTAAGAACAATTGCAAAGTCCTTTATATAAATGTTGTTTAGTTTTTTTATGAGAAGTGAGAAAATAACATAAAAAAGGTAGGTTACCATTAAAAAAAAATTAAATTGACCCTAAAATGACCATCACGACGTCCTCCAAATAAAACACGACTAATGACATTTGCTTTCCCCCATAATGTTAAGCAACTTTTATTCAAGACATTTCTTTCTACGACGCTTAGTTTTAGAGGTATTGTACAGCTCAACTTAATAGTCCACCCTGTATAGACACTAAAGAAGTATAGTATAAATCAATGCTGACAAGGCACATGCTGTTTTGTATTTAAGTGTGCGCAGATGCTTAAAAATTTGTAATGGAGAAAAATCAATATTCCCCAAATAATAGGCAGTAAAGGCTGGTTCACAACCATCCGGTAATGGTAACCAGAACGGAAACGAGAACGGGAAGCAAGAAATTTTTATTCACAACAGCCCGGTAAGGAGAACAGGAATGCATATCGATCACAACGTGAAAGTCGATTTTGCGCATTGGGATTTCATTTGTTTTTAACTGACCAATGACATTTTTTCACCTACTTCCAATTTAGCCAAGCCAACGTCAAAATTCGATAGAGTAACCATTATCTAAATGCATATTCATCACATTTCCGATCCCTCTACTTATGCCAAACTTTCATTCCTTTATTTAATGGCATACATTAAAATTGTTTATTCTTTTTTCATTTCCACCGGATTAAGCTGTTCTTTGTAGCTTTTGCCATTGTTTTTTAGGTAATAGCCAGTTTTGAGTTGCATATAAACAAACTACAAATGATCCCTTCACCAGAGGAACCAACGTTGATTAGATTTGCGGGTGTCGGGATGAGGTTAGGAAGCACATTTACTACTAATTCCTTCCAGCTTGCAACTATAGAGAGCACTAGTGGCTGTTTCATGTCACGGCCACTTAGAATAACCTCTAGAGTGAAGAGTCTAATATGCACAATAGAGATCTAATATGCCATGCCCGGGAACGAGAACGAGAAAGTTAAAAGTTGGGCAACTCTTCTTCCCGTTCCCGGGGCCTGGGAAGGCTTCCTGTCGGTTGTGGACACTCCCATTTGAATACATGTATTTCAACTTTCCCGTTCTCGTTCTGGTTACCGTTCTCGTTGGTTGTGAACCAGCCTTAAAGGTAAAATTTGGTCTATTGAGCATTTTTGTCATTTTTACTGACTATGTGTATATTAGCATACTACTCTTTAATGCACTAGATGACATTATTAACTCATATTTCACAGCTGTTGCATACATTTATGGCATTTGAAGGTAATGTTTACAAATCTTATCATGTATAATTATAACCTTTCAAAAGTAGCATAGCTATAAGTATATGCAAATTCAAAACCTATACCATTCCTGTCTTATTTTAAGACAAAATTAAAAATGCAACAAGTAATCTGTTGGCAAAATGTTGCTTTTTTGCTCTTACATTCATATTTATATGTGTAGATAATCCAAGAAGAATAGGCCAGCAACCTGTTATGCGTCTTAAAACCCTTGGTGAAAGTGATATAAATATCTAGGGATCAGTTCTGAGAGCAATTCTGCAGTCTTTAAACATTTTCAGTTCTCCCCATCAGGAGTGTGCCTATAGTGTTAAAGAATCCAAATTGATTGATCTTTGAATTCTGGGAGTTATGCAATTGTTGTTGATGTAGGTTAGGAAAGCACGGAGCTGATAAAAATACTTGATACATGTGAGTCACAACACACGAGAATGTAAACAGTTTGCTCTTGATTGTTGAAACAATGCTTGGAGATAAGGGGACGAATGGGTAAAGTCTGATTAAAAAGAAAGTTAACATTATGACATTAGGGAATTGAAGCCTTGAAATATCAAAAGAGTTTAAGGGACAAAAACAAGAAATAGAGCTATTTAAGAAAAACTGTTTGTTTACTCATTGAACATGTCAACATCATCAGCGCTCGTTGCTGTCTGCCGCTATCATAGAAAAGTAGGGATGAAACCATACAACATTTTTTAAAACTACTTTTAAAGGCTTTACTTACCAACTTTATGAAAGGAGATGCTGAAACTGGCCACCACCGTTGTCCATACATTTTTTGGCACCTCTTTAGGAAACTATCCATTACTCGCCGTAGTTCACATTGAGAAATGCTGGCAATTTCCTGGTGGATATTTTGTTTTAATTCTTCCAGGGTGTGTGGGTTTGTCTTGTACACTTTATGTTTTAAGTTACCCCAGAGATAGAAGTCACAGGGGGTTAGGTCGGGTGACCGAGGGGCCCACAAATCTTTACTAATAATTCTGTCCTCAAACACACTTTCAATTGTTCTCATCGAAATATTGGTCGTATAAGCTGTTGCATAGTCCTGTTGAAAACAGGCCAAATCACGCTCCCCGGTTGTTAATTCTCTAAAAAAAGGGGGGGCAAAATTGTATTCAATATGCAAGGGCGTCAACTGTTAACTCAAAAAAAATTGGGCAACGACGGTGTCCAGTTTCAGCATCTCCTTTCATAAAGTTGGTAAGTAAAGCCTTTAAAAGTAGTTTTAAAAATGTTGCATGATTTCATCCACACTTTTCTATGATAGCGGCAGACAGCAGCGAGTGCTGATGATGTGGACAGGAAAAACACTGTGCAGCCAGTTCGTAGTTTTTTGGCTCTCCCTGTACTTATGCTCCAAAGTTTCTACCTTTACTGCCACAAGTTTAGCAGTTCATCAGCTGCCTTTTGAGTGTCATAGAAATACTAGACTTCCATTTTAACTACTTGAAAAGGCTTGAACAGTTCCGCAGATGTAATGCCATCCCATAAGTGATAGTGGTACTTGCCCCCTTTGAAACTACAAAGACCCATAGACTTTGCACTCAGGCGGTCTACCCATGCTGGTTTGAACTGCTTGCATGGTTCATGGCACTTAGCTCAATTGATATGTAACATTGTGGTGGTACTTAGCCACTTTGATATCTCAAGGCTTCAATTTTCATTGTTTCTGTTATAAAACAAGCGATTTTCATTTTAAATGCAGACTTACCTAAGCAACCATGTGTTACAGGTGAGATCCTTGGAGTCCCAGCTGTATCCTGAGCGCATCCGTGAGATTACACAGCAAGTTCAGTTGCACTACCAGCACCAAGATGTTCTCGAACACTCTCCTGCAAGTCTGAGATGTCATGAACCTCAAACACAAACCTCCATCCCATCTCAGGGCTCTCAGCCGTCAATAACTACAGCAAATGGCAACTTAGTGTCAGTTGCTTTGCTGCAAGAGACTGCTGCAGCTGTAGCGCAACTTCAGGTAACATTTCTGATGAGCATTTATAGTATCTTAGCAGCACTGAATGTAACGACTGTTAAAAGCATAGAACCTTCGTTTGGATGTGTGGCTGGCCTAATGGGAATTATCTTGACACCAGTAAGCATGCTGTTTGTTGTCAGAGTCAGATATTCGTAGCCCCTTAAATTCAAGCGCATAGATTTTTCATACAAATTATAATTACAGTAGCCACATACCTTCGCATTAGAAGATTTTGGAAATGATGTCCTTGGTCCACCACACATCTCTCATAACTTTTAAGAAAATTTGCATTAGCATCATTAAATCTTCATAACCATGTAAATAAAGCCATACTTTGTTCGTTAAAAGAATTAAATGCAGAGCAATAGAGCGATTATTATTATTATTATTATTATTATTATTATTATTAACATTATTATTATTATTATTATTATTATTATTATTAACATTATCCAAAACCCATTTGGAGAAATGAAAATCTACTCACATTATTATGTGGTTGCAATTCCTAAACTACAATCATCTTATAGGGTTTTACTTTTAAAAGTTTATTGGTATTCCAAGCTGAGGTTTGCAAAATTTCTGATCCCTGTGCAGATTTTCTTAGTTTTCTTTGGACTTTGTTGTAACTTTTCTCTGTAAGAACACAGCAATGTGGTTTTGGTTTTTTCATCAAGAATAGATCCCACTTCCCTAAGTCTATTTATAAAATTACTATTGGGGTGGGGGAACTGAATTAAACAAAAAAATAGATCAGAGCTATAGAATGTTTTGTAAAGAGCTTTTGGGGTTACCAAGATCAGCACCGGGGAAGTAGCATTAGTGGAATTAGGAAGAACAAGAAGAAAGGGAGTGATACTAGAAAGGATATTAAAATTCTGGTTTAGATGCCTGAGAAAAGATGAAGAGGAAATTTTAAAGATATGCATGGAACAACAAAAGAGTATGAAAAATAAAAATAGCTGGTGGACAGGGGTAGAAAAAATTATGGAGAAGATAGGAATGGGAGATATTTGGAGAACAGAAGAAAGAAATAGCAATGGTTTCTGGATAACAGTAAGAAACAGAGTGGAGGACATAAAAAGACAAGAGATTTGGGGAAGCTTAGAGAATAAAAAGTCACTAGGGTTCTATAGATTAGTAAAACGGAAATGGGGAAGAGAAGGGTATGTGGATTATTGTAATAGAGCAGAAAAAGAAGCGTTTGCATGGATGAGAACAGGATCAATGTACCTGAGAGGGCTAAGAGGTAAAAAAAACGGAATTTGTAAACTATGCGGAGGCAGTGAAAGCACAGAGCATTATATGACAGAATGCAAAGAATTAACAGAATGGAGACAAGAAGTATGGGAAGAAAAATGGGGAAAAATGGGTAGGAAAATAGTAGCAATTAAAATGCTAATGAGAAAAGAAGAAAAGCAAAATAAGAAGATGGGAGAGTTCTTAAAGAAAGTAAAAGAGAAATGGATCAGAAAAGTAAGAGAGATAAGAAAGGTAGAAGGGCAAACGGGGGAAGGAGAGGATGGGTAATAAGGATTAAAGGTAGCAAGGGATGCTTAGATGAGCCAGAAGGCCAGGCAAAAAGAGCAGCATATCTGGCAAGGAAATTTGTACATAGGTTAAGTTAGTTTATAAGTGGAATATTGTAAAAAGAATTGTGTAAAAATGTACAAATAAAGTATCTATCTATCTATCTATCTATCTATCTATCTATAAGATTACTAACCGTTTCCCTATGTGGCGCACAGACAGCAGGAATCTGTTTATAAATCGCTGCATCACTTCTCTACAAGAGTTTTTCACATAGGAACCACTATAAAGATTGTGTGTGTTAAAGTATAGAGACTTTTTGGCATTATAACAGCACTAACAAACTATAACACTAAACACGTGGTCTCACAACATATTAACCTCTGTGCAGCATAGACTTTGCATCAGCTGATTAGATGCCTTAGAGAGGAGGTGGAACAGCTGGTTAGAAATAACGCAGTGCAAGGTAATCCCCATAATGCAGCCACGTATTGAAATGAAGACACTGTATCTTATTATGAATGCCCCCATGAATTTGCATTCCTCCCTTTGCTGGAATGGTGGTATCGTATTTGTTATTGGGAACATAAGCCATTGAAACTACAATAGGTAGAATTTCCTGGATACTAAACAAACTAGATGGATTCTGTTTTGGATAGCCAGCCGGAAGATCTTCGAAAATCAATGCACAACATTGGATGTGAACATCCAATTACATGTTACATATATTAATAACTTAAAATACAAGAATATAATTGCAACAGAGATAACGACTCCAATAGAATATATTGATATACAATATCAGAATGATCTGATATATACAATACACAAAAAAAAAAAACAATATACCAGATGAAATGAGAGCCATAGCAATAGCTATGGAAAATGAAAAATACCCAGAAAAAGAATGGCTCCGAATATATACAGATGGATCCCTCATCAATAAAAAAAATGCTGGTGCAGGAGTACACTGTAAACATTTTGCACAGTATCTAATATTAAATGAAATGTCAAACCACTATGATGGAGAATTAACAGCTATAAAAGCAGCATTACTGAACATTTTATATAGACCATACATAAAACAAAAAATAGTCATCTTATCAGACTCAAAATCAGCCATAGATGGAACAGTAAATTACAATAATAAAACAACAAGAAATATTAAAGAAATAAGATGCTTAATTAAAGCAGTTGAAACTAGAAATCATGTCACTCTACAATGGATCCCAGCTCATGTTGGACTTTTGGGCAATGAACATGCAGATCAATTAGCAAAGAAAGGTGCAATACAACAAATAAAACCTGTAGGACAAATAGAAATAAATAAACAATTAAATAACATTATGCAACATTTCAAAAGACAGCAGAGACTTGATGAAGAAGATAAATTAAAAGATAAAGATTATAAGAATATTAAAGGTTGAGTTGATATAAAAAAATGCCAAGGAAGACTGCAGTGGCCTTATTTAGGATGGCAACTGGCCACGATTGCTCGCAGAACATCTCTACAAGATAGGATGCCTACCTACACCCAAGTGCGCTCTCTGTGATGAAGATGTCATCCTCAACAAACATCATCTCACCAAATGCAAAGGCCTTAAAAGTGATAACTACAGACTTTATATTGGAAAGCCAAAGGGAAAATGATGCAGATCAATTAATCCCCAGTGCCATTGGTGAACAACATTGGATGTGATGATGTGCATTTTCTAAGTAACATGGGCTGTTTCCCTTAGCTGAAAGTAGTCATCCTTTCAAATGCTTTTTCCTCCCCTCATGCACAACATCGCCTTCCTAGTGTAAGCATACCCTGCCAATGCTTGTTGCCATCAAATGTACTTTGTGCTGCATTGGTGAAAGTATTCTTTATTGAATGAAAACAGAATATACATAGTTAAAGTGATAATTTTGTTGGGTTACTTGTATATCAAATGTAATTTTTAACATACAGGGTATTTAATTGAGCAGTGAAGCAGTTTTAAGTTTTCAAAACAGGAAACTAAATGTTTAAAAAGACCTTCAGTGTGTTTAAACAGTAGAGATAATGTTGCATACAAATTGTGCTGTTTTAATTTGTTCAGCATGTAAATTACTTTGTAGGTGCAATATATTTGCATCTCAATCTTTCAGCTGTGTTTAACTGTATTCTCTCTCATTGTGTCATTAGGTGGTGTCACCAGCATCACTGCCTCCTGTAGCACAGACTACAATCGTTTCATCAAGTCCGCTGCGTCTTCGTTCACCATCACCACCCCTCACAGCCAGTCCGGATGTGAAACCCATCCTCCCAATTATCCCAGACTCTCCTTCACCTTCTCCACCTCCACCAACAATGTCTCCGCCCCCACCAGAGCAGCGGCTTCCCAGTGTTCTGGAGGCAGCCATCAAAGCAGAACCCAAGGTGGAAGTGGAGCGTTTACCTTCCCCAACTTCTGCGTCAGATGACACTCCCCAAGCACAGTAAGTACCCTTTTCTACAGCGTAACAACAGCAAAACCTTTCTGTAGTGGCTCCTTAGAAAATATTCTGTCTTGGGTGCTACATTTCTATTCCAAAAATCATATTTAATAACCCTTTGCTTGACATTTGGGAGAGTTGACATCCTATGGTGACAGGCATGAAGGCTATGTGGTTCGCAGTGAACTTTGCTTTAGAGAGGCAGATATTGCCTCTTTTTCTCCAGTGTATGAGCTGTTGGTTGGGGTATTAGCAAATTGGGACATTGTTTTAATGTACCTACGATCAGGACAAACCTGCTTAATCCAAGCTTGATTGTATTGTTAACAATGCATTTAGACATCTTAGTTTCATCAACAAATATTTCTGCAATTTTAGATAACAGTTTTTCGCTATTCCGCTTTCTCTGTTTGTTTCCGTTTTTAATTTTTGATGAGCGCTAATGACCTTTCTGGTTTTATGCCCTGAAACCCCACTTCATTTACACAAATTGTGTGGATTGGACAGGGTTATCCTTAACATGCCATTACCAGGTAAGAGTTGGGTATGTCTAAGCGTGAAACCATGTTAATACATATGAAATTTTATGAACAATGATGTCCATTTTAAAGTATTCCTAAAGGTCAACCATAGCTTCTCCATAATTGCTGCAAGATAGGATGATGAATTTGCTTGCATGAAAGAAAAGTATATTCAGTATTGTTGAACAGTCAGAAGTTAGTCTTGTAAATTCACAATTCATCTTCCCTTATGACAAGGGGTCTCCTGCAATGTACTGATCTCAACTATCATATCTTAGTGACCTCAGCCTTCCTGGCACTTGGAATATGGCATAGCCAAATATCACAGATTTCACTCTCCTTTTAGGCCCAGCCTGGGAGAATGTATAAAATCTCTATACTGGAAGCTTTAATCTACCAAAAAGATAATTTTGTTATATGAGCATTCTTAAGTTGTATACCTGATGTCAACAAACACATTGTGTCCATCCACCAGAAGTCTGCCACCATTGGCGCTTTCTACCCCATTCAAAATGGATAAGTAAACACAAACACATGTTGTTAACATTTTTTAGCTCCACATAATGTGTACATACACAGCCTTTCTTCACGCAAAGCCCATTTATTATTCTCTCCACTTCTTAAAGATTTACCCCTTGGATGCTTTCTTGCTAATGGACTAATCACTGGCGTCACCATGGTGGTACTAAACTGTGAGCACATGGAAGTTTAGCAGATGCCGAACTGCACAATCACGTGGTACCAAAAGAAGAAAACAAACTTTATACATTTTCAGTGGTACTTTAGGCTAATAGTTGGGCTATTTTTAAGAATGTCAGTCTGTAAGTAGATTGATATTAGGTTTTGTAATCATATTGGATTGGTATAGCTTAATAAGCATTACACTGGGAAGTATATTTCAAGTGGGAGACACACCCCAAAGTGTGCTCTTAGGCTTGCAACCAATAACAGAGGGCTGTAATCATGCACTTTTGTTGACACCAGGATTGAACTAAGGCTGGATACACTATACATCAAGTCATTTTCTAAAGTTTAGGTGTAATTAAAGTAATTAGGAAGAAACTCTGGAGTACTGTTTTAGAACAGTTGTTTTTAGAAAAATGACAGCTCAGGATACCGTTATAAAGTTCCAGGCCTTTCATTCAGGTTTCATCAGAATTTTATTTAATTTTTTTCCACCAGCTTTCTCTGCCAGCTACTTTTAATGGGTAGAAGTAGTACTGTATTGTACCCAAAAATTTGAAATCAAGATTTCTCCAGAAATACATGATTTGAGGTCCCTTGAATCCAGAAAAAAATAATAGTGTGGGTGTCTGTGAACAGCATAACTTTAAAATGAAAATCACATACTACCCAGAGTTAAAGACACCATTTTAACATGTGAGGCAAGGATTTTGAAGAAAAATCTTCCCACCCTAAACTACCGCACATATTATTTTTTTTTTTAATTTAATTAAAATTCAGTATATGCATGACTAAAGAAGTTATATCTTGAAATTTCTCTGAACAGCCTGTGAAGTCATCATTGTGAATGCATAGTGTATAGCTAGGAAACCATAAAAGATAGACAAAACCTTGTTACAAAATAAATGTATAGCTCATTGAAATATGCACTTCATGTCAAATATCTTCTTCTGTAGCGTTAACCATTTTCAAGATATTTGTTGTTACATCTTTAAGTATTCCCAGGTTGAACTGTCATTTGTATTTTCCCCCATGGGTTGGTTAGTAATAAAAACTGACTTAGGATGTGCAAACGGTTGTGTTTTGTTTTCTGTATCTTGCAAGTAATGAAGTTCATATTGCTTAATTTGAGATTGTTTCTAGAGTAAAAGCTTTGTGGTGAGTAATGTAATGCACATATAAAAAATCAAAGAATTTTAATATAAGGAATTATGTGAGATGGGTAGAGAAAGTTATGCAAGTATGACATAATATTTTTAGTATTCGTACACATTTTAGCCTTACACAATAAGAGAATGCAGGTTCTGTAAACATAATATTTGGTTCTTTATTACATAATTACATCTCATTAAGGCTGAAGTGCTAGGTAGGAATTTAAATACTTTTTAATGCTGATACAATTTTGTTTACAATTTGTTTCAGATTGTATCATCTCGCCAATAGTACATCAAGACAGAACCTGGAAACAATTGTTGAGGCAATCAGACATCTGGAAGGGGATCATCTGTTCAGCGATGATCCACCTCCACGTCAGCACCTTGCAACCAATGGCACCACAGTCATTGAAGAACCAACGCAAGAAGTTCCGCTTGCTCTCACCATGCACAAACCTGCCATAGTTGCACCCCAGCAGTCAGCCCATCGACTCCTTAAAGTAGAGATGAACCCCTTCTTGCAGTTTCACTCATCGCCACAACAGCAAAGGACAGCAACATTGCAGCAGCAACGACCTGGTGTAATCGTTGTTAAACAGCATACGTGATTACAATGTCACTATCCTAGATAAACTGTGTTTTTCCCCTCCCCACTTATACCCTGTCATGGAAAAGAAACAAAAAAGAACCTCCCACCAGAAGAAACTCAGCACACGCTGAAAATTGAGTGCTTAAACCAAAGTTAATTGTAGTGAAAGTGGGGAGAGCAAGTCCTGGCTTGTGTTTCCTACTTGATAACAAAAGCACTAAGCTTAGCAATCTTTGCTTTAAGTTTCAGTTGGAGAACAAATACAGACTGAAAAATGGAATGAAATTCATTATAAAACTTGTCAAAGTCAATCTTTGTTGTACGACTGACATCGGTGCCAATTCACGCTTACGTAAAACAAAAATAAAACGTTCTCCCCTGTATTCTGCAGATCTGGCATGGATTTATTTTGTTGCAGGTTTTGTAGTGTTTTCCAGGTTTACACTCAACTTTTAGTGACAATGCATTCCTGATCTTTTCATCTCAAGCGGGGCGGTTCAGCCAGTTTTGATAGAGCAAGCTCCCCTCAAGGTCCTTCCTCTTGGATGGTTCTCAGATAATGCCCACGCAATACAAGATTAGAACCCAAGAAGGTATTGAAGGGTGCTGAAAGTAAACATCAGGATTAGGCAAGACTGAAGTATGTCAGAGTGAGAAATAATGTGCTTGCTTGTAATTAATATGAAACTGTGGACCTTCCAAGAGTGGTAAACTTAGTCCTTCTTAATCCTTACCTAATCTTCTGAACCTATTTCTACTTCCTTGTCCTTCAATCCTGCTTTTGCTTCTTTCGCTTAACTTTGTCTCGCTCAGGCAATCATTTACTTAGTTTAAAGCTGTAATATTTAATTAACATTCTTACATAGAAACAAATGAAAGAGAGAGAGAGAAAGAGAGGGTCAGTGTTAAGTGAGAAGAGCAACTGTGCACAGTAAATGTGTAGACTTTTTTCTTCTGAAAGTAAAGATTTGCTTAGATTTTTATTGTTATTTAAAAAAGTAATGTGAAAAAAATTTAAAAAGTAAATAAAAATAAACAAGACATGTATCAGAATAGCATTGATTTGCCAGTCGTTTTAGTCTTGTTTCTGTGTACATAAACTACTACTATCTATTGAATGTTGTGTTGTTGTGAGAGTGACCTAAATGAAAGGATTGGGCATATTTTGGCTGTGTAGTGATGTGTAAACGCAACCTACTTCCTTACCCCAGAAAGCACAGAGGAAGATAAAAAGTATATTAAAAAGGCTCTGCACGACGGTGTCTCAGTTGTAATTTTTTCCCCTTGTTTGGAACTCTGTCCTTGTTTTGTGTTTAATATTTCTATATATTATATAATATCTGCGTGAGTGCGATTGGCTTGCGTGTAATTGTATACGTACGAGAATTTTAATATTTGAGATAGTTGGCGGTAGCTCATCCTGAGATGATAATTTTTTTAGACATCCTTGTTTGTAAACCTGTGTTGCTGCACTTCAGTCTAGTTTATATTTCTTTATTCTACGATAAAATTAAATTAAATGCAGTTATGAAAGTGAGAGAGAAAATGTTGCCTATTGCTCTAATATGACTGATGAAACTTTTGTGTGGCATGCTTGAGTGTTGAATGAGAGAAGAATGTGTTTATGAATACGTAGCATTGCGATTAAACTTAAGAAAAAGAAAAAAAAAATAGTTCCATTTTGTGGGAACAGTACTGATAATTAGGTATTAACATACTATTAAATATGATTACTATAATTACTACTATTATAATTATATGATTATTGCCCTCCCTTTAAGGAAGCGTTTAAACTAGCGTTTTGGATGGTAGGGAGTGGAGAGTAAGATTCTGTTTGTTATTTTTTAATTTCAAACTCAATAGTAGCTTGGGGGGCTGAGAGAATGGATAGTTTTTTTTTTTTTATTTACTCCAGGGGAAAAAAGCTCTTTTCCCAGCTTTGCCAGTTTTTCTATATTTAGTTCAGTAAGAGTTCAGACTTAGGGGCGGGACAGTCATTTTTACTTTTATTATTGTTATCATTATTACTGTAATTATCATCAGTCAATGTTAAAGAAAGTTCCTTCAAATGTGGATATCATGCTAATATTGGAAGTGATGGTTGTTGCATTCCCATTCAGTAGAAATGGCATTGGAATCATTAAATGATTTGCACATTTCAAGTTTATGCATATTTTAGGGAAATCATGGTAACTATGCTGTTCATTTTGTTATTTCTTGAGTATGATTTGTTTATTTAGCTGGGTTTTTTTTTTTTTTCTTTCTTCTAAAATAAACTGTAGCAAAGATTTAAAAAATGCTAACAACTGTTACCGTTCTTTCCCTCATCACAATATGCATTTCTCTATGTCTATACTAAAAGTTAGTGATAAAATTACAAAACATATTGCTTCTTCATCAAGCTACCATCTTTATTTATAAGAATGTAATAACTATTGTGTTCATTGTGAAAATATTGATAGATGAATCGAGGATTTCATCTAACTCTCAAGGCTAGTTTGCTCTAAGGATGATATTCTATATTACACAGCATATCTATTCCATTAAATTATTCCATTGCTTTCTGATTGAATAAACGTATTATAAATAAATATGAAATGAAATGTAAAAATTCAAGATGTCTAAATTACTATTTTAAAAGTGAGAGGAAAAGATAATCAAACAAGCTGATTTTATATCCATTGCATTTTTTGTTAGCAATTTTTCAGTCTCAGGATTTCTATTTTGTCACGTTTTCTGTTTTTCTGTGTTTTTCTGACTGTAATATCGATTGGCTTCCCTACCACCCCAAGTTTATTGCTGTGATGTATCATAAATAATAATAATTATTATTATTGTCAACATTATTAATTATAATAAGGTGGAGTAATTGTACTGGTATCTTTGCTCAAAAAGCTCTGGGTTAAAGAGGAATATTATTAACTACTCTCACAAGTAGAAGACAATTTATACACGATGCAAGTCGTATGGCAGTGTCATGATGTATAGTTAGCACAGCCTGGGCTAATACTTGGCACCTACTTCATGCTGACCATGTACTAGTTTCAAAAGTAGGGAGCCTACTCATGGTCTCAGGACATTTTTATTCAATTGTGCAAACTTTTGAAGCTGGTAGAGTCGGCTACATCTTTTAAGTACCGTTTATTAAATGCACACCAATACTTACAGGTATCTTAGTGAAATTTTCTTGAAGTACATGTTGTAGGTATGGCTTTTCAAAATCTTTTGAGGTAGTTTTGTTTAGTTTGTTACATTTAAAAATTAAATATTTAAAAAACTGCAGAAAAAACAACAAAGCATACACCAGGCAGTCAAACTAGAGGCTTATGTAGCCCAGACTAGAGTAAATGCAGCCTAAGAAAGGGTCGTAGCAAATGCTCATGATTTTATCGCCAAACAAACTCCTCTCAGCCATTGCACATATCACTTATTTTGTGAATGACTGAATAAACAAACCCTTCCATGAATGCTTTATTGGTACGAAGCAGTGGTTTCATTTCCAACTCATGGCAGAGCAGAGTAATTAAACGAACACAAAAAAATGGTGATACGCAACTGGTGTACCAATATACAGTATTCCCAATGCAGGGAGAGTAATTATATGAAGTGCTATTCAATTAAATCCCACTACCGCTGCAGTGAAAACAGCTGTAGAGTACAGAACTATTTGCATAGCATCATGAGCTATATTGCAGTGATACAAAATGCTTTGGTCATGTGAGGACACGTTCTAAGGCTGCAGGGATTCTAGTTTGGTATGACTGTTTTACTGTTCAACACCTCCTGGCTCATTTGAAATTATGTTCTCTAGTAATACCAAAATGAAGTGGAAGTTTGTAATTTGCATAAATAATTCTGCTTTGGGTTTTGTGAACATGATTCTGACTTGCTGCAATAAGCTTTCTGCCTTCTCTTCATTTTGTACAGGTTTAATGTTTGTGGATTGGGATAACCCATATATTTTCTCCAGTATTTTTTTAAAATCTACTCATGTACACAGATGTTCATATGCTCTCATTCACGCATACACACATATATACATATAAATATTAATATGCAATTTTTAATGTGGAATCAGCTTGCAGTTTGTGAATCAGTAGGTGAACCATAATAATAAGTAAGCTTTGAAGCAGTTGCAGACAGATACATACTAATCATGATTTATCTTGTGGTCCAAGTAATTGTTTACTATCACTTGTTTGGGTAGCATTTTTTTATTAATGCATAAACGAATAAAATATGCTGCAGTTTTTAATATGTCATCTTGCTCATTTTGCAGGGTTGGTTTAACTTAGGCATTAGAAAGAAAATTGCAAACGAAATTTATTCATAAGCTATGATAAATTGCAATTTGTTTTTAAAAGACTGCAAAACATGCTTGTAATTTCTAGTCCATTGTTGTTCATAATGTAGAAAGTTCTAAAGTTTAGGCTGTATGATGTAATAAAAAAAAAAGGCAAATCTACCCTGTAGCAATGACCAAGTTGGCTATAGCAGAGTAAAAGCAGTTTACTTGTCATTGTTTTTGTTCATATAAAGAAACCAATGTTATATGGCAGTCTTCTATAAACCTCGCATGTCTGACTGCTACTTTGGGTGTAAAATGAAATTAAAAAGAAAACGCAGAAATGGTTGCGCCTAGACAAGTACAAATCAAAAGAGGTGTTCACAAATCATGATTATTTCATTATGGCTTTTATTTGTGTTTCCTGTAAGAACGTCAGAGACATCTTAATTAAAAAAATATATATTATAAATACAAACCAATGGAGTATTATTTTCTAAGGACAAGTTATCCATTATCCTTCATAATGCCAATTCCTCATTTTATAACAAAAGGTATTACTTAATCATTCAGCATTTAACTGTGATTCTTGTAGTAAGGTCGTCGCAGTCTAAGGATCCCCAAGCGGCGGCCTTTGTGCAGTAGCCAAACACTTGTTCCCTACCCTCCCAAACCACAACCATCATAAACATATTAGTGACATCCATGTGCACATGCGCGTTGTTGCCACAGTTAAAAATAGTATTTAAAGGCAAAACTTTGTAGCTGATTTCCATATGTACAGAATACAATCATGCAGTTTGTCTGCTTGCTTTATACACAAATGCAGTAAACAACTATGCATCGCATAATGATTACATTTATGTTACAAACGCTTTAAAATATAACTGAGGATGACCTGAACTAATATACTACGCTACAAGAATGGAAATCCATGTTAACATATCCGAGAGAAACTTAGAAACATGTTCCGAATAAACTATACATTGTTGAACTATCATTAAATAATTAAAATACATAAATATGAATTTATTTTTAAAAAAACCTCTTACTCCCAAAACAAAGCCTCATTTTTGATTATGCTATTTAACCTAAAAGTTAATTTTTATAAATAAGGGTTGCATGTTTGCAGTTTTGCTATCTGTAATTATGTGCGTGGAGCTATGGTGAAAGTATTTTTTATTTTGTTTGTCCTGCAACCACAGAATGTTAGAAAAACCAAGTTCCAGAAGATGTAAACAAAAACAGTAAATATGTAAAATTAAAGAAGAAGAAGAAGCGGGTGAAAAACGTAAAGCGAACACAGGTCTTTATATCACTCTTGGAAGATAGGTGCTTTTTTACGTAGCTTTGAAAACATAAATTTGCTTCACAACAATGTTTTTATTAATATAAAGCTAATATAAAAAGAGGTTGTGTATTGCTTAAGATGTAAGATTTATAAGCATAACAGCTTCTGTTTACTTTAGCTTTATTATAAAATACAGGATAAGTAAAAATACGGAAGGCAAAAGAAAGAAAATAAAAGAGAAATCTTATGTGTTATATTCACATGATTATCTCTATGCACTCTTCTACAAATTACTCTTACAAAAGCTTATTCTTCTATCTACTTCTTCTTAAACGAGATAAAATTTCATTGCACATTTCATTGTATATATATATAAGGATTCATAGGCCAAAGCGATAGTCAGATTTTTAAAAACCAGATGATGACTGAAATTCCATGCTCTTAGCATGACCACGAGGAAAATACAAATACGGACTTCCAACTTGTATTTCAAAATTCAAACCAATAACAAAGATTTTCCCAGAAATGATTAACATAATTTGACCTAAAATGTGTCCTTTACTGGGATTGCATTTTACGCACAGTAAGATTTTGCCTATCTCTTACGGTGTACCAGTTATACAAAAAGTTGAGAACGAGGAAGAATTTACAAGTTATTCCCAGAACATAAAATTCAAGGTAAAAATTTTATTTTTTATGCAAATATCTTAAACATGCGGTATTTTATTAAAATCGTTATAGCTGTTTTTGAGAAATTCAAAACAACAGCAAACATTTTTCACGTAAAGGGTTCTTTTCTACATGTTCGTGAACATTACACACAAAAATCTGGCTTTGCTTATTCAAAGTTTTTGTAACCCCTTTCTTCGTGTCTTGGCACTACTGGTACTCGGCAGAGTCATTTGTTGGTGCGGCCGGAGGGTCAGCAACTTGGTTCGTTTCCCAAGGTCTCCACATCTTAATTAAACTATTAAATGCTAATAACTATTAAACACTGCTAAACATACAAAATTGCACTAAGTAAAACACTATATAACTTCTCTAAAGAAGTAAGATATAAGCTTAACTGTCACAGCTGCTAAAACGTACTGAAACCGAAGAAACAACAGAAATGACATTGCAACAACGCTTTGCTTTGGTGGAGCTAAAGAAAGGACCACACATTGTATTTGAGGGATGCGAAGACCCTACTAATCGTTTACTGAAGGGTTTATGGTCAGGCTTCAAAGCTTTCCTTTCGCTTTGTAGCCAGTTGGGGAAAGGATGCCCGCGACTACTTTAACAGTTCTGATGATTCCAGGTTCAAAATAACAGTCAAGTATATCCAAGAGTATTTACTATTTATACGTAACCATAATAACAAGATGCTCTTAGTGTACTGTTAAGGCTGGTTCACAACCAACGAGAACGAGAAAGTTGAAATACATGTTTTCAAATGGAAGCGTTCACAATTGACGGGAAGCCTTTCCAGGGCCTGGGAACGGAAAAGAAGAGTTGCCCAACTTTTAACTTTCTCGTTCTTGTTCCTGGACACAGCATATTAGATCCATATTGTGCATATTAGACTTCACTCTAGAGATTATTCTAGGTGGCCGTGACATGAAACTGCTGCTAGTGCTCTCTATAGTCGTAAGTTGGAAACATGAAACTGGAAGAAATTAATAGTAAATGTACTTCCTAACGTCATCCCGACACCTGCAAATCCAATGAGTGTTGGTTCCTCTGGTGGGTAATTAGTAGTTTGTTTATATGCAACTCAAAACTGCCTATTACCTCAAAAACAATGGCAAGAGCTACAAAGAATGGCAAAAACTGGTGGAAATTAAAAAAGAACAATAAACAACTTTAATGTATGTCATTAAATAAAGGAATGAAAGTTTGGCCAGAAATGTAATCCATATGCATTTAGATAATGTTTATCAAATTTTGACATTGGCTAAATTAGAAGTAGGTGAAAAAGTATCATTGTTCAGTTAAAAACCAATGAAATCCCAATGTGCAAAATCGGCTTTCACTTTTTGATGATATGATGATCAATATGCATTTCCATTCTTGTTACTGGGCTGTTGTGAACCAATATCTTGTATGCTGCATTGCTTCCTGTTCTCAGGCGGTTGTGAACCAGCCTTTACTTGGTTGATTTGGGTGTTTTCCCATCAAGTCATGATTCTTCGTTCCCTAAGCCCCTTGTACACGATCAAACTTTTTTTTCAATTCAAGAGTTTACAAACAAAATTGTGAAATTTTTTCAATATGTGTCAAGATTGGAAAAGACCTGGCAAGACTTGACAATGTCAAAAATTGTATTTACAAGTTGTCTCTTCGCCAAACTGAAACCCTTCAGAACACATTGATAATTTATCACACGAAAAGCAATTTTGTATTTGCGTCACAGTATAACAATTCGCAGTGAAATATTGTTCTGTACTAATATTATGTAGCATTTTCACGTATTATATCCAATGAAATCGCATTACGAGTGTGGAATACAATGAAAATAACACCAACCAACAGGTTAACCACACTATATAACATTACATTAATGTATACTTAGTTCGGAAAATGCCTGGCAACTACTTCTTCATAATCGCCTTCATTTGCTCCATCTTGTGGTAATCCACGGAGCTCTTGATGTACAGACATGGCTAGCTTATATATAACCTAATCACTTCGCATACGACATACCTTGGCTGGGTAGCCATTTTTGTTTACTTCTCGCTTTCAGCCATGTTACAGATTTCGTGACGCACTGTCAATATTTGCATTTCATTGGCCAAAGCCATCAAATCATTGTGAAATCTTTGACTGTTTGGAGCATGTGCTTATTTGCTTTCAAGACTTTAAAAGTATTGGAAGCAATTCGACAAGAAAAGTTGTGGAGTTGTGACAACTCTTGAAAAGTCTTGTAAAGTATTGAATTTGACAAAAATTTTATCGTGTACAAGCGGCTTTACTAAGTTACCAAGCTTCAAGATAATGTTCCCTATTTAACTCTCTGCCCCCCTCCCATCTTACATTCACCCTGCATGTGCAAATTCAGAGCATACTGTTAACCTTTAAGTTGGCAACAACATATTGATGTGAATTAAAAATTATTTTGTGCTGAACTACTCATTTTATATATATTCCAGCCTATGGGACAAAAAGCATAACATCCTATTTCCAGGTACTAACATCAGTTTATCACAAGACACATTGCCAAGTTCTCCAGGTGGTAAACTGAATGTTTCATTATTACCTTTAAAAAAAAAATTCTTTTTTGTAACATCCTCATGGTCAGAAGTGTGATTTTCATCTTGCACATGTTCACTCTTCATATGTTTCACTACTTATAAATGCCAAAATATTGTTTTCATCATCAGGATCTCCATATCAGATCCCATTCCATAAGCTGGTAACATAATAAGAATTTTCTCACTTCTATAGAAATGAAAAACCCAAATATCTCAATATTTGTTGTTAACACTACATTGTGAAATTGCAATGTTGAATTGATTTAATCTTCATGGCATTTCATGTTGCAATTAAATAATAAAATGTAAAAGCTGGAATTGCTAATGACCACGTGGTTGGCAGTGTATCTTGTGAGATATTAAAATTTCTAAACAGTTGTGTAGCTCTCAGAACATTTCATTAGTATAACCTCTTTGCTGATGTGGGGATGCATAGATATCCAATGTAACATGGGCCCGAACGATATGATGCCTGGCAAGGAACTGTTATATGGACAGAAACTATAGTTAGTATGTCATCTGTAGACCATTACATGTCTAATATAGGTTTCTGAATAACACCCATTAAAATAATCTTGCCAAGCAGTATGTAAATCTCATTTCGTGTCACATCTGACCACCTCTGAATCCTACATTAGATCCTGATTTGTGTTTTGAAGTCTGATCTTTTTTTGTACTTTACATTACATACATTTGTTTCCATAACTATGAGAGCTACTAAATCTGTAGTAATAAAACTTTATTAAAAATGAATTGGCTGGCTATCACTTGTAAGCTATTTATGAGGATGTACACAACAGGTTGTACTCCAAAAAAGTGTCATTATGTGTCAATTTTTGGAACTCCATAATTCTGTTTCAACATAATACCTGCATTTTCACTGCTGCGTACATCCTCAACACCAGCTTCAGAACTAGGAAACTCCCCATCCATGTGCAAATCACTGTCACAGATCGAAAGTTCTGAAGTTATTTCAGAAGCTCCAATACTTCCTGCTCAAGCTAATTTAGAAGCTACACTGTTCAGAAGCACTGTTGAAGCCAGGATTTGAACTGGGAATAACAAGTTTGTAATTCTTACCCAAGAGAATCTTTCCTCATTAAATGTAAGTATTGGAAAACAAACAAAAACAACCCACTTGGTGTTTAGAACAAATTCTAGTATCAGGTTGCATATTTATCTATCTCAGCAGTTGAAAATTGTTTAGCTGACCTGAGCATAATAAGCTAAGGTAATTGTGACATACAGACGCAATCATATTTAGTTTCAACCTCATTTAAAGCCATAAACATATATAATATTAAATATATAAACCTCTTGGCACAGGAAGAGCAATAAGTTTGTGTGTGTATGGCTGGTTTGCATAACATCACACTTCTTTCCCCTAACAAAATTTATTATGTGCTACTATTTATTTATTGTTTTATATATTTTTTTTTATTTTATTTATTTGTGCTAGCAATCTTCCTTAGAATATGGCTATACATCAGCCCAAGCTGTTATCTTACCATATACTACCCATATTACATTCTTTAATTATAATAATACTAATATTATGATAATACAATTACATAACTTAACATCCTATGATGAAACTAGTTCACATCTCTTTTTATTGTCCATAACCGTTTCTTTTTTACTTTGGACAGGTACTTTCCTACCTTTTTACTGTCTTTGTTAAAAAATCTTGCTTAAGCCTATTTTCCTGTCCAGTTTTAACCATTTCCCATTTATAGGTTGCTTTCTCCAATGCTGTGTACCTTTACAATCAAAAACGATATGTTCTAAATCTTCTCTTTCCCCACATATTGGACACTGGTTCTGTGGGAACCCATTTCTCATTCCTATTAGTCTCCATACACCTGCTCATACCCAGGCTATACTTTTTCTTTGTTCCTTATTTGAGTTATCCACATACTGTTCTCTAGCCCATACATTTTTTATTAATATATATGATTCCAAGGAACTTTTCTTCCCAATGTTACTAAATAAATTTTGTATCTCTATATCTTCAAACCTCTGCCTAGCTTCTTTCCAAAAACCCTTAACATTATTTTCCCTCCTCCAAATTTCTCCCAGACCGCTATTTTCCAAATTAGTTTGTATACTATAATTCCACCCATTTTTCTTTAAGCTCCTTTCTTGAAATTCCAAACACTGCCTCAACAAGTTCTGTGTGTCTGTCTGTGAACAGCATAACTCAGAAACGATCACCAAACTTGTATTTAGGTTCAGTATCTTCCAGAGATGCAACACAAAGGTTTTCAAGAAAATCCCCCCCACCCCAAATTACCCTTTACATGGAACATTTTTGGAAAATTTTAATTTTCTCAAAAATGGCTCTTATGATTTCGATTAAAATATTATATGTTTAAGATATTTTCATGACAAATAAAATGTATATCTTGAATTTTTTGGGAATGTCTCTAAAAGTATTCTTCATTGTGAATGACTTTTGCATAACTGGTAAACCATAAGAGATAGACAAAATTTTACTACACATAAAAGGTAGATCGCGTTAAAATACACAATTTATGTCATACATTTTTTTTTTTTTGTTGAGTGAACCATTTTCGAGATATTCCTTGTTATTCCCTTAAATTTTTCAATGCTTATTTTCTCAAATGGGAATTCGTTATTCATTTTTTTGTCTTGGATATGCAAAGAGTATTAATCTGTGACAAAGGAAATGGTGCTGCACCTAGCAACCAGCTATTAAGAGATATGTATGTGCTTAAAGGCTACTGTATTTCTATATTCCCCTTACATTTACAAGAAAATTAGCAATAAGATAGAGTCTGCAAATGTTTATCTCGATTAACATGAAGTAGATGGAGAATAAGCGTTTGTAAAAATAGTTTGTACAAGAGTAGAGAAAGTCATGTGAGTGTAACACATCAGATTTTTTCTCATAGCTTTATCCATTTTAAGATAGAAGATGCCTTAAAGTTTCAAATTCTTCTTTTCCTTTACAATAGAATGATTTTTGAAGTTGTTCCTCTATGCTTTCAGTAAATGTTTGAACATTATTTCAGTTTTTGCTTGGAAGGAGGGGTGCAAGAGCTGGTTGCTATGTGGATGACTTTAAAATTCTATTCTATACACGGGAAAAACAACAACAAAACAAGTAACTTCCCATTTGAGAAAAGTATTTTAACATTCAAACCAATAAAAAAGAATATCTTGTAAATGGTTAATCCCATAAAAAAACTATTTTACATAAATGTATGCTTTAACAAGATCTACATTTTTGTGTAGTAAGATTCTGTCTATCCCTTATGGTTTACCAATTATGCAAACATTATTCACGTCAGAGGCTATTCACAGAAAATTCAAGATATACATTTTATTTTCCATGAAAATATTCTTAAACAGACAGTATTTTAATCAAAATTGTTAAGAGACATTTTTGAGAAAATTTCCATGTAAAGGATAGTTTGAGTTATGGTTTAGGCAGACAAGGACATACACCCAGGACTTTTTCTACAAATACCTTTTTTGGTTCAGGGGGCCTCAAAACATGTTTTACGGTGAAATCTCGATATCGAATTTTTGGTGGAATACAATACTTAGTCTACTTTTTTTTTGTTTGTTTTGTTTTGAGTTTTATTCATGGACGATCTTTAACTGTTTGCCCTTAGCGTCCCATTCTATATTGGGCTTGAAAGACCGGTAATTTTGCTCAGAGGCCTCCATATCAGGCTTTAGGTAGTTGTACCGTGCTGTAAATCTACGATACGGGACCACCGGCTTTACTTCCCTTCCGAAGGAAGCCGTGCTAAGGATTTTTCTGTGGGATTTTTACACCCGAAAAAAATTCATCGTTCACCGCTGGGTATGAGCCCGCCACCACAGGAACGAGGCTAGCATGGTAACCACTACACCACGGAGGACGACACTTCGTTTGTTTATTGTAAATGTATAGTAGAGAAAATAAATGTATATTATTATAAAGTGTTTTAGAGAAATCAAAGGTGCCTAATGCTATTGAGTTGAATCTGCTCAAGCTTATCTATAATTTTAGAAAAAGTATTTTATCAGTGTAACTATATGTTTCGTTGTCATTTTGTGCCAAAAGAAGCTATAAATTATAAGAAGTAAGTGATCCACACTCACAAACGTACTTGGGAGTATTAAATAATCCCTCATTTATGACGTCAAATTCAGTAAATAGAAAGAGGTACAGAAAAGGAACGCGAGGGTCGCCACATTTCAGTATTGTGCTGATGAGTTATACTGCTATGATAGAGGTCACTGCAAGCGCCACTTCTTCGACAACCTCCGGCAGTGAAAACTTCGGGAGTTTGTAAAATAAATCCAAGTATAACATTTTATACTATGGATAGAAAGGAAATGTATTCCATTAAAATATTAAAAAGTGTAGTTTTAAACATTTTTGTAAAAGTAATTTTAAAAACCGCTTCATGAATATTGTAAAAATGAATTTAAAATATAAGGACATTTGACTGACATAAAGTGGAAGTGACACTAGATATATAAGCCCGCTTGAAGCTACTTGTTTCTTGGAAGTGTGTGTCTAGTGATGGCACAGCTGAACATTGATCGCTCTGAACTTAGGCGGATCTGCTCAGTACGTGTTGTCACGTGGTCGATTCCAGTAGTCTGGATTACTCCCGTTGCCTTGACGCACGGTAGAGTAAATCATGACTCCTCGAACTACCGCGATTTCCAAATTCGGGGGAATTTCACATAGGTCAGACGAGGCAATTTAGTCGCTTCCATATAGAGGCACTACAGATAGTAGTATGCCATAATTTTTTTTCTTCGTTTTTGCTTACGCAGCAATTGTCTGGCGCCAAATACAAATCGATATTCAGAGGTTAACTTTGACATGAAGGAAATGTTACACGCTGTTGTGCAACAGGTGAGGAAAAACAGTACAAAAGGTGTTTAATTAAACTGTAGACATTTTATTCATGTTCTAGGACAAGAAAACATAGTGCGGTTGCGCATGTCACTTTAATTCTTACTTTAAAGAAGTATCTGCTTATTCTTGAATTAACTATTATCCCCATTTTGCTCACCATCGAATTTCCTATCTAAATAGACTATATATATTATATATGTTTCTGTGTGTGTATATGCGCACGCGCATGTGTGTATATATGTATACATAGTTTTGCAATAAAATACAGGCTGCTAAATACTTTGGATATTTTGCTTTGCCGAATTGTTCAAACCTCAAGTTACCTTTGTACCATGTTTGTATCTTAGCATAGCTTAGGTAAAGTTTTGTAGAATCTCATCACAGACTCATACCATACATTTAGGAAAAGTGTATAGGTATAGCTGATTCTGTGATTAAATTTTTCTGTTTTGAAACTTGGTTGTGTGGACTTCATGACATATTATGCATGAATGCATGAAAGCTTCTTGCAGCTCATAACAGTGCCTGTTTTGGCAAACATTATTATTAGCTTTCTATAAACTGTAATGAAGATCATGCTTCCAGATCATCAATTTAAATCCCCCATAAAACCAGTGATGCATTTTCTTCTCTATCATGGCATCTTCAATACAGATAAAGTTATGCCAGGAATAGTAAAGGATGGTTATACAAATTGTCAGTGAACTTGGATGAATTGGAGGCACAACAAAATGTTCAACACTATGACTTTAAGCTATGTAGAATGAAATAAGGTACCCATAAATTATCCATAGTTTTTAGCAGTTCTTACTTTATTGCATAGCAGACCTTACTTTAAAAACATCTCTTGTAAAAGACGAAACAAATTAATATTAAACCACTTGATGCTGCAAATTTCGGTGGTTTTGTGTAGGTCAAGAGGGCTGGTGTATCTGCTATACACCTGGCTAGAATTATGAGCCTATTATAAACACGTAAAATTTTCCAAACTTGGTGTGCAGTGACAATTCTTTCATTCAACTCATATGTTTCATAAAACCTGTACATTTTGAGATCATAGCTCTTGTGTTGTTTGACATTAGTTGCAACAAGACTTAATCTACAGGTGTGGTGGATCCACAAAAGCCCATAAATAAACGTAATAGTGAGACCAATATATAAGCAAAAATACTCAAAGCAAAGAATGAAAAATTATAGACCTATATCACTATGCTCAACTTTTTCCAAAATAATAGAGGGAATTTTCTTAAATCAGCTACAGAGATTTTGTAAGAAATACAAAATAATATCAGAATACCAGTTTGGCTTTCAAAAAGAGAAATCCACAATAAATGGTATCTGTAAGGGAAATGACATTATTACAAAGGCAATAGATAAAAAGGAATACATCGTGGCAATTTTTCTTGATCTGTTGAAAGCATTCGACTGTGTAGACATAAATATACTAATCATAAAACTTGAAAATTATGGGATCAGGGGTTTACTGCTGAAAGGCTAAAATCATATCTGCAAAACAGAGAACAATGTGTCGAAATAATACATAGTTTAGGCAGTAAATTACACAAAATTAGATCATCATTTAAGAAAGTTACGCATGGTATTCCGCAAGGCGCAAAACTTGGTCCATATCTATTCTTATTATATATAAATTGCTTATTTAAAAAGATAACAGATGCTGGTTTTTTAGCCATTGGATATGCAGATGACACAACGATAATTGTGAATGGAAAGTCGGAAATTGATGTACAAATAAATCAAATTTACTACTAGAAACAATTAATGTCTAGTTAAAAGAACTAGGTATGGCATTGAATATTAACAAAATAGAGTGGATGCAAGTAACACTAAGTAACGCAACACAGTCCAATATACAACTAAAGATAGAAATTAAATTAATTCAGCAGGTTACAGGAACAAACTTTTTAGGACTAGTGATAGATTATAAATTAAGTTGGAAAGAAGCATATCGATAAAGCAGCCAAAAAAATAAACACAGGGCTCTATATCCTAAGACAGTCTGCACAAATGATGGATAGAAAGAGCTTGCTACAAATATATTATGCATTCATACATTCGCACCTAAGTTATGGGGTTGTATTATTATGGGGCAATGCACAGAAAAAAACAATGTTTAGAATTTTAGGCTTCAGAAACATGCCTTGAGAATAATATGTAATTTAAAAAATCTGATGTGTTACACTCACATGACTTTCTCTACTTTTGTACAAACTATTTTTACAAACGCTTATTCTCCATCTACTTCATGTTAATCGAGATAAACATTTGCAGACTCTATCTTATTGCTAATTTTCTTGTAGATGCAAGGGGAATTGATAGGTTTTAAGCGATAGTCAAATATTGTTGCTAGGTGGAGTATTCCATTCCCTTTGCATCTCCAGGACATTTAAAAAGTTGAGAAAAAGTAAAAGTATTGAGAAATTCAAACAAATAACAAAGAATATCTCGCAAATGATTCACTCGACAAAAAAAAATGTATATGGCATAAATTATGTGTTTTAACGAGATCTACATTTTTGTGTAATAAAACTTTGTCTATCTCTTATGATTTACCAGTTATGCAAAAGTCATTCAGAATGAAGTGGACTTTTAGAGACATTCCCAGAAAATTCATGATATACATTTCATTTGCCATGAAATTTATCTTAAACGCATGATATTTTAATCAAAATTGTTAGAGCCATTTTTGAGAAAATCAAAATGTTAAAAAAAATGTTCCATGTAAAGGGTAGTTTGGGGTGGGGGAATATTCTTCTAAATCTTTGTGTCGCATCTTTGGAAGATATTGAACCTAAATACCAAGTTTAGTATGTATCTGACTTTTTGTTTTTGAGTTATGCTGTTCACAGACACACACATGGACGTTTTCAAAAATGCTTTATTTGGATGGAATACAATACTTCCCCTACTTACTCTACATAGTAGAGTAAGTTAAAATATTTTTGTTTGGTTTCAGGGGCCTCAAAACGTGTATTTCCGATCTCGACATAAAATTTTTGGGTGGAATACAATACGTCCCATACTCACTATACATAGTAGAGAAAGTAAAAAAGAACTCACCCAAGAATTCACCCTTGAGCAACACCATTTGTTATGTTTCTTTTGTAAGAGCAGAATATATTAAGTTCATTGGTTCGTTTGTCTACATTTGTAATTTCTACTACCTGTTGGCGGTGTGTTAGGTAGTATTATGTGCAACACCTCTTATTCCCACTGAATACAACTTTTAAATAAAACATTGTAATCTACAGTATCGAACGTCTTTGAAAGATCCAAAAATAAAGCAGAATTTTCCTCCTTTTTGCCTAAAGACTCTCATATACCTTTTACAAAAGTTGTTATTGCTTTGATTGTGGATTTGCTTTTCAAAAAGCGATGTTGATTTTTAATTATTAGAGAGATCAACCTTTGGTGCATTACTTTTTCAAATATTTTGGAAAACTGAGAGAAGTGAGACTGGCCTGTAAATTGCTACTTAGTGCACACTAATCCTTTCTTATGTAAGGGTTTAACTTTTGCTATTTTTAGTGAGTCAGGAAACATGCCTGTCAACAAGACATGTTTATGATATGATATACTGGCAAGATCTTTTAACAATTTTGTCTGGTATTTCATGTAGGTATACCACATAATTCTTTGTTCCTCACACTATCAATTATATTTTATTTCTGTGAATGGCCTTAAAAGTATACTGTAACTTTTGTGTTCTGTGCAGTACTAATTTTCGGTTAGAACATTGCTTAAAAGCGTATCTTTCTCTATATCTGCATAAAATTTATTAAAATATTTGCTATTTGCTCTGGTTCCCTTATTAGTGTACTTCCATGTATTGTATTTTTTGTAGTTTGGTTTCCTTGCTTAATTTCTTGTTTGACAACTTTCCATATGGCCCTAGTCTTATTGTTCAAACATTTTACGAAATTTTTGTTATGTAGTTGCTTTGTTTTGTATCTGTATATCTGTTAAAACTTTCTGAAGTTGTTTACTGCTGTTTTAATTTACTAAGAAACTTAACTCTCTTACTTTATTTCTTATTACCCAATGTAATCCAATTCTGCCTTCATAGAAAGATTTTGACTCTATTTTTAGGTGCGGCAATTTCAGAACATATCTAAATGTATTCAATAATTCATTAAAAGCAGCATTTACTGCATGTAGGTAAATAACCAATTCCCAAGATACTTTTTTACTTTCTCTACTACATATAGTAAGTAGGGGAAGTATTGTATTCCACCCAAAAATTTGATACCGAGATTTCACCGAAAATAAATGTTTTGAGACCCCTGAATCCAAAAAAAGCATTGTGGAAACATGTCCGTGTGTGTGTGTCTGTCGGTGTGTCTGTGAACAGCATAACTCATAAACGAACAGACGGATAAACACCAAACTTGGTATTTAGGTTCAGTATCTTCCAGAGATGTGACACAAAGATTTTCAAGGAAATCCCCCCACCTCAGATTACACTTTACATGGAACATTTTTCGAAAATTTTAATTTTCTCAAAAATGGCTCAAACAATTTTGATTAAAATATCATATGTTTAAGATCTTTGCATGACAAATGAAATGTATATCTCGAATTTTCTGGGAATGTCTCCAAAAGTGTTCTTCATTCTGAATGACTTTTGCATAACTGGTAAACCATAAGAGATAGACAAAATTTTACTACACAAAAAATGTAGATTGGGTTAAAATACACAATTTATGTCATATACATTTTTTTTGTCGAGTGAACCATTTTCGAAATATTGCTTGTTATTCCCTTAAATTTTCCAGTACTTATACTTTTTCTCAAATTAGTTATTCATTTTTTTTTATGTCCTGGTAATGCAAAGAGAATGGAATACTCCACATAGCAACCACCTCTTAAAATATTTGACTATCGCTTAAAGTCTACCATATTCCCCTTGCATCTACAAGAAAATTAGCAATAAGATTAACATGAAGCATATGGAGAATAAGCGTTTGTAAAAATAGTTTGTACAAGAGTAGAGAAAGTCATGTGAGTGTAACACATCAGATTTTTATAATAGATTTAAACACTCAATATTTGTTTCATTGACTAGTCTAGTTACTTTTTATGGAATAGATACACATTGAAGTTAACATCCAAGCTTATTTTGCAATTTTACAACCTGAGCATAGTGGTCAAAGAACGTTTTTCAATTATACTTAAGTCACAGTCCCAGGATTATTTATTAATGATAATTTGGTCTATTGTTGTCTTGCTAGTTGTTCCTATTCTGTACCTCTACAATTGCTTGCATACCATACAAGTTTAACATGCATTTAAGGTGTGTATTTACATTATTATCTAGGAAGGTATATTTACACCACCTACTATGATTAAATTTTTCTTTATTCAACATGGTTTGCAATATTTTAATCTAGGTTTCAATTAATGTGATAATATTGCTATTTGGAGTCCTGTATATGTAAATTATAAATGTATTTAACTGAGAAAATTCTACCTACTGGCTTTAAAGCTTTGTTTAGTGTTTATAAGTTTTCAAATATTGTGCATAGTTTTACCAATGCCTATTTTTGCATAAATGCGTGGTCCTCCATGACTTTTATTTTTTCTCCAAAATTTTTAAACTAGCAAACAGTAATAAGGATTGGGGTAATTTTTGGAAGTATAGGGGTTCTGAGAATGAAAGGTGGGGTTTTATGAGTTCGCTGTGAACTAAATATTATGTGTAATTAATTGAAAGTGCTTTTAATTAATTAAATAACTCAGTTTCAAAATGACATTAGTTATTTTCAATATGGGCACCATTCACTGCACGACAGAGGTCTAAGTGAAATTCAATTTCAGCCCACACTCTGACAAGAACATCTGGCATAATGGTTTCAATTCCTTGTCTGATTCTTTGTTTTGGATGGTTGATATTCTCAGTTCTTTCACTGCAGACCTCATTCTTGAACATAGCCCCAAAGTCTAATGGAGTAAGATCTGGACTTCTAGCTGCCATGAGATTGGTCCATTTCTGCCAATCCATCAGTTTGGAAATCAATTATTTAACTGTTCTCAGACATTGTTTGCAAAATGACATGCTCGATTTGAGGAAATTCTGTAGCATGTCCATGTATGCAATGGAGTTCATGGTTTTTTCAATAAAAAAGAATGGACTAAAAATCTTGTGCATAAGGCCGCACCAAATGTTCACCTTAGGAGAATCTTGAATGTGTTCATGTATCACAGTGGATTTTCCAAGGCCCAAATTTGGCAATTGTGCCAATTAACGACCATTTACATAGGACGTGGCCTCATCATAAAAATGATATTCTCAAGAAATTGTGGTTCATCAATTCTTTGTAGCATGGTAACAGCGAATTCAGCCCTAAGAAATTTGTCCTGTGGTTTTATTGCATGCAAGAGTTGAATTTTATAGCAATGCAATTTCAATCTCTTTCGCATGACATCATGCACTGTTAACTTCGGAAGATCTAACGGCACAACGGGCTTCTGAGGACTCTGAACACAGGACTGTCAGGTTCTTTCGACAACTTCTTCTTATGCTTGGGTCTTCCTGTTGATTTTCCTTTTTGTACACTGCCGGTCTGCTTAAACTGATTGTGCCATCGTGTGATATTATTCTCATGTGGAGCATCTTTGTTGTACTCACATCTGAATTGCCGCTGTGCCACAATCACGGATTTGTATTCCGTCAACCATAAAACACATGCAGCTTTTTCTTGTATTTCACAAAAACACAAAGAAAACATTGATATTTGAAAAAGAAGCTAGAAACAGTGATGTGTTATTGAATTTATTTAAAGGTGAGTCGGAATTGTTACACTAACATCACTTATGTTTTCGTATCTTTTCCACGTGGTGTCCAATTGTAACTTTTGCAAACATAAGTGATGTTAGTATAACAATCCCGACTCACCTTTAAATAAATACAAAGCAAACAGTTTGAAGAAAGCAGAGTACTTCTGTAACACGTCTATAAACATTTCAAATAGCATTTTAACACATAAAAAACAATTTAGACAAAATCTACACAGATCATTTGTAAGTAGAATGTGTTTATGTAATAACATGCAATGCAAAAATCTTAAATTTTGCAACAATGAGTTTATTATGACGATGGAAACAATTACAGAAAAGAAAAACATGTGAGTGCAAACTGCTACTGGATTAGTTAAAAGTACTTTCAATCAATTACACATAATACTTAGTTCACAGAGAACTCGTAAAACCCCACCATTCATTCTTGGAAACCCTGCTTAAGGTAACAATTGATTTTTGTCCGGTCCTATACTATAATTTTGCAGTGTTCTGTTCAGGTAGATTAAATGGTGCAGACATGTACTTTAGGATTGAAAATATGGGAAAGGATATTTTTGGAAATTGTAAGGTAGTGTATAATTTTTGCCATGTCCTACAGTGTAAGTGTCCAAAGTTCTATCCATATGCATCACCAGTGAAAATCTGCAAGGGGTTGAAAATAAAAATATGGATATTTTTGGAAACTTTTGAGTAGTCTACAATTCTCACTGGAAGGTAAAGCATAAGTGTACAAACATCCAAACGGTGCAGATTTATATATAAGAAGTTGAAAATATGAGCAAAGTAGTTTTTAAAAGTTTGTAAGATAGCCTTAAAGTTTTGCAGAGTAGGAACTCAAGTGTACAAATTTAAGACCCGATTGGCCAAGTGGTGTAATTTTGTATATAAAGGTTTGAAAATAAAAATAAGGATAATTTTTAACTCAATTAAACAAAAATCTGATGTGTTACACTCACATGACTTTCTTTACTCTTGTACAAACTATTTTTACAAATGCTTATTCTCCATATGCTTCATGTTAATCGAGATAAACATTTGCAGACTCTATCTTATTGCTAATTTTCTTGTAGATGTAAGGGGAATATAGAAATACAGTAGCCTTTAAGCATAGACATATCTCTTAATAGCTGGTTGCTAGGTGCAGCACCATTCTCTTTGCCACAGATTAATACTCTTTGCATATCCCAGACAAAAAAATGAATAACAAATTCCCATTTGAGAAAATAAGTATTTAAAAATTTAAGGGAATAACAAGCAATATCTCGAAAATGGTTCACTCATCAAAAAAAATGTATATGGCATAAATTGTGTATTTTAAAGCGATCTACATTTTTTGTGTAGTAAAATTTTGTCTATCTTTTATGGTTTACCAGTTATGCAAAAGTCGTTCACAATGAAGAATACTTTTGGAGAAATTCCCAGAAAATTCAAGATTTACATTTCATTTGTCATGAAAATATCTTGAACATATGATATTTTAGTCAAAATAGTTAAAGCCATTTTTGAGAAAATTAAAACTTTCGAAAAATGTTCCATGTAAAGGGTAATCTGGGGTGGGGGAATTTTGTTGAAAACCTTTGTGTCGCATCTCTGGAAGATACTGCCTAAATACCAAGTTTGGTGTTTATCCGACTGTTCGTTTCTGAGTTATGCTGTTCACAGACACACACATGGACATGTTTCCAAAAATGCTTTTTTTGGATTCAGGGGGTCTCAAAATGTATATTTCTGGTGAAATCTCGGTATCGAATTTTTGGGTGGAATACAATACTTACTATACGTAGTAGTAGAGAAAGTAATAAACACATTTTAGTTGTATGTTAAATTTGTGCTCAATCGGATAATTAATATGAGCTCATAAATTATATGTGGGCTTATATGTATTGCAAAACTTGGAACACTAAAAGCACATGTGAAAAAAAAAATAGACTTTTTATGACATCTGCAATGAAAATACTATGTATGCACAAACTTTTAAGTTTCTAGCATTTCTAATACACTCTGTTTTCTGATATCACAGCATACCCACATATTGGACTTTCCACTTTGTATAAACATTTACTTGTTTTGAAGCATAGAAAATATTATACTTTGTACACTGTGCTAGTTTTTAACACAATAAATGAATTAACTTAATAAACTTAATTTAATGCATTAAATTACTTTAACTCAGGACTATAACAAAAATTATATCCCCAGAGACCTCCTACAAGCAATTGCAACAGAAATGGCTTTGATGAGGTATCCCAAAGAATGGCTACACATTTACACAAATGTGTCAGGTTGTCCTCCGTGGACTAGTGGTACCATGCTAGCCTCTAGTTCCCAAGGTTGCGGGTTCAAACCCGGCAGAGGGCGATGGATGTTTTTGGGTGTAAAAATCCTTCGGAAGGGAAGTAAAGCCAGTGGTCCTGTGTTGTAGATTTACGGCACGTAAAGAAACCTCAAGCCTCATAAAGAGGCCTCTGAGCAAAATTATCAGTCTTTCATGCCCAATATAGAATGGGATGCTAAAGACCATAGTAGTTAAAGAATGTCCATAAATAAAACTCAATTTAATTTTAGATGTGTCAGAAATAGAAAAGAGGCACCACTGGATGTGGCATACACTGTAGACTCTTCTCCACATACTTGTCTTTGGGCAAGGACTACACTGCCTTTGATGGAGAAACGAGAGCCATAAAAATAGCTCTCAAACAAGTATCATCCCATTTGTCTGCATTTTCAAATTAAGTAATCTTTTGTGACTCCCAGGCTGCAATATGTGCCATCACCAATAACTCAAACACTCCCTCTTGACCTGATACACCAGAATGCAGAAATCTCACTAAACATAACAAGAAAGTGATCCTGCAATGGATACCATTCCCTTGTGGAATTCCCGGGAATAAAATTGCAGATACGCTTGCAAAAAACGGCTGTAAGGGTCCCTTACAGCCAAAGTCAATCATCATACAATGAAAAATAAAAGAGACACATAACAAATCTCTACAAGATAAAATTGGCCCCAGTAAATGCAAAGTCAGTACCAGACTGGCTACGAAGAGAAGCAGTTGCAAATTTCAGTTTAGCCACCGAACATAACTGCTTGGCCAAATACAGAGAGAGCCAAAAAACTATGAACCAACTGTGCAGTGTTTTTCCTGTCCGTGTCCTCGGCGCTTGTTGCCGTCTGCCACTATCATAGAAAGGCGCATATGAAACCATACAACATTTTTAAAACTACTTTTAAAGGCTTTACTTACCAACTTTATGAAAGGAGATGCTGAAACTGGCCACCGTCGTTGTCCATACATTTTTGGCACCTCTTTAGGAAACTATCCATCACTCGCCATAGTTCTTGATGAGAAATGCTGACAATTTCCTGGTGGATATTTTGTTTTAATTCTTCCAGGGTGTATGGGTTTGTCTTGTACACTTTATGTTTTAAGTTGCCCCAGAGATAGACATCGCAGGCGTTTAGGTCGGGGGACAGAGGGGACCACAAATCTCTACTAATAATTCTGTCCTCAAACACACTTTCAATTATTCTCATCAAAATATTGGCAGTATGAGCTGTTGCAGAGTCTTGTTGAAAAAAGGCAAAATCATGCTCTCTGTCTGCTAATTCTCTAAAAACAGGGGAAATACTTTCACTTGGTGAGCTGACTGAGTTAACACATACGAATCATAAATAAATACATGCTGTGCAGTAGAAAACATATACTGAGCATATAATATACTTTGTGACTAAGTACTGGACAAAATAATAAATATCTCATAATAATTGAACTACTTCACATTACTGTCAACTTAATACTGCACTTCACACTGCAGAGCAAAACCACGTCAACAGCATGACCTTGTTTATAGCAGCAGTACATTATCATGTTTCCACACGTCCAGTGGAAAAACACTGCACAGCAGGTAATATTGTTCATGAAGTACCCCTTCATGATGAAAAAATTGGTGTATGGTGCACCATGAGAAGAGAAAGAGTTACAGGGCCAGTTTTTTCGAGTCAACAGGTGATGCCCGTACACATGTGAATCAGTTTTGCCCCCCCTTTTTTTAAAGAATTAATAGCCAGGGAGCGCGTGATTTTGCCTTTTTTCAACAAGACTCTGCAACAGCTCATAAGACCAATATTTTGATGAGAACAATTGAAAGTGTGTTTGAGGACAGAATTATTAGTAGAGATTTGTGGCCTCCTCGGTCCCCCGACTTATCCCCTGCAATTTCTATCTCTAGGGTAACTTAAAACGAAGTGTACAAGACAAACCCATACACCCTGGAAGAATTAAAACAAAATATCTGCCAGGAAATTGCCAGCATTTCTCAATGTGATCTATGGTGAGTGATGGATAGTTTGCTAAAGAGGTGCCAAAAATGTATGGACAACGACGGTGGCCAGTTTCAGCATCTCCTTTCATAAAGTTGGTAAACAAAGTCTTTAAAAGTAGTTTTAAAAAGGTATGGTTTCATCTGTGCCTTTCTATGATAGCGGCAGGCAACAATGAGCGCCAAGGACATGGACAGGAAAAGCACTGCGCAGCTGGTTCGTAGTTTTTTGGCTCTCTCTGTGCCTGTGCTGTATTGGCTTACTTCAATCCTCCAACTGCCTGCTCTGCAACCAGAACATTGCAATGGACTTGGACCTCTTAACAACTGCTCTCTGCAACATGATTGATGGATATTGGGATGCCAGAGAGAAGATGATGAACCTCGTACAATAGAATGTTTCCTTATTTTCTGTTTTTTTTGTATTTATTTTCAGATTCTTATCTGTTTATTTGTGTGTGAATTACTTTACATTACCACTTACCTGTATGTTGCCACTGTTATAGCTAAATGATAAATCTCAAAAGCCATGATTCAGGATTCAATATTTATAGTTTGTTTCCAATCTCAGGACAAACTGCATTTTTAAAATGATATTTCTCATAAGAGCTCACTTTCATTATTAAGATGCTCTCACATAAGGATTTGAAGAAAGTCTCTTTTCAAAGCTTTTATTGAGAAAAACAAGAAATACAGTAACAGCTTAATGATAAGTGTAACATCTAAGATTTCAGTGTAATGTTTAGTGTATCTTTGTCAGCACTTGTAGCACTGTTCTCCCACTCAAGATGAAGTTCAGAAGCAACATCTGTGAATAATAAGTCCCATGTCCAGGTTATGTCAGCCTGCAAACCAGATAAACATTTAAACAATTACATTTCTGATTGTTACAGGTCATCACGATACCACAACAGTGACTTAAATCATTTGTGTTACAAAGCTGAAAACTGCTACAACAATTGCGCAATGAAAGGTAAGAATCTGCCATGTATTTATATGTTTAACCCTAGAATATGTATGCAGGGTTACTGAGAACCTAAGGTTTATTACGTTGCTTACTAGATACAAGGGCTGTCCCAGAAGTACCCAACTTGACGTATATATAGCGGTTGTTGTTTCAAACAAATGACTATGGTAGAAAGTACCATCCTTATAAAGCTTCAGTTTGAAGTTTGACAATGCTACGTTGTTTAGTAATTGTTTGGCAGCCATTAATAGTGAACTCTCTCCGCGAATTTGTAAACGTGGATAAAACTGGCCATCGTTATGTGATACAATACTTTCATTTGAAAGGTCTTAGTCCATCTAATATTAAAGCTGAGCTAGATTCTACTCTGGGGGAGTCTACTCCTTCGCTTACAACAGTGAAATATTGGGTGGCACAGTTTAAGCGAGGCTGTACGAGCTGCCAAGACGAACATCGCAGTGGTTGACCAAATGAGGTGACCACACCAGAAATTGTGAAGAAAATCCACAAAATGGTATTGGATGACCGTCTGCATGAGCTAGCAGACATTGTAGGCATTTCTAAAAGTGCTGTACATTGCACACTAACTGAAAATTTAGACATGAGAAAGCTGTGCGCAAGATGGGTGCCACGTTTACTCACAATGGAACAAAAGCAGCGTCGTGAGGTGTTTCAGTCGAGTGTTTGGCAATGTTTTGCTGCAATAAAGCCGAGTTTTGCATTGATTTATAACCATGGATGAAACATGGGTCCATCACTTCACACGTGAGACGAAGGAACAGTCACAACAGTGGATTGAAAGAGAAGAATTGGCTCCAAAGAAGGCAAAGACAGTTCATCTGCAGGCAAGGTCATGGCGTAAGTTTTTTGGGATTATCTTCAAAAAGGAAAAGCAATCTATGACAAGTATTATGCAAACTTATTGCAGCATTTGAATGATGAAATCAAGCAAAAACAGCCACATTTAGTGAAAAAGAAAATTTTGTTTTATCAAGACAATGCACCATGAAAATCAATGAGTTAAAATTCAGATTGCTTCCTCATGCACCCTATTTGCCAGACTTAGCCCCCTCTGATTATTTTCTGTTTCCAAAGTTGAAGAAATGGCTTGGTGGTAGAAGATTTGCCAACAATGAAGAGCTGGAGTCTGCAGTTGATGGCTATTTTGCAGAACTTGGGGGTTCTCACTATAAACAGGGTATCGAAGCTTTGAATATTGCTGGGAAAAGTGTATCGAGCTGAAAGGAGACTATGTAGAGAAATAAAGATTTTTTTCTGGTCCCTCAACATTTGCACTTACTGCCATTAGAATTGCTTGATCATACCATAAAGTCATGTACACTGCCATTGTTGTATATTGCATAATTGGCAAAGTGAGTTATCAATCAAGAATTGTAGGTATATTATGAAACTTAAAAAGAAATCAAGAGTATATTTCTGTAGGTTTAGCATTAGTAGTCGTGTTAACATAAAAGACCTTTGAAAGTTCATTGTACTGTGATGTATAATAGACCCAATATTATCTGACATATTTGGAGGTTCAAGTAGCTTGTAAACATTGTGGGATTAATAATAAATTGTATTTAGAACATAAAAGTTATGAAGAAATTATATTTATTTTAACATTATTAACACATTTGAAAATTCCAACAGAGTGGCATTTAATGGACCCAATATTAAGTGTCATTTAGATGTCAAAAGTTGTAAACTTTGCTGATTCTAACACAATATACAGCAATAAAAATGTGCATGATTGAAAGTCATGTAATGAACTGACTGAAGAATTGAACTATTAATCCTTGCTTTATTGGAAGAAAAATAAGACCTGTTGCTGTTAGTTCACAAATTACTATGCACCATTTCTGTTTTAATTCACTGTCTCTTTGGAAGTAAATGAAATGACAAGCTGTATCCTTCCTCCTGCTTTGAGCTGCAGTAAGATACACAGCAGTAAATAATTGTTATTTTATTATAGACTAGGATTCAAACATTGCACACTTCACTCAACAGACACAAGCACAATAAACAAACTATTAACCAACTGAAAACTTTTGCATGTACTGTTGTTATTTGTGGTCGTTAGAAACCCCAAACATTAGATTTATTGGAAAAGTTGCTTGGGATGGATCTCTGTATGTATATTTATTATTTACACATTATTTTATAACAGAAGTATCAACCATTTGGTTTTTGTATAATTCAAATCTAGAATCAATAAAAGTCTATCTAATTGCTACACATCATGAACATGAAATATATAAGCAATATTTGAAAGAAGTTATCAAGATTTCATTGTCATAATGGCTGTCTGCTAGTTGTTTATTGAATAGCTGAGCACCTCTACGCCAAAAATTGGCATTGTATAGGAACCTGTTTTATTGCCATTTCTGATGCTGATGCTCTAACTCTTTATTGAAAAATGTTGCCCCCTTCAATGTAGTTCCCTCCCCGATCCATTGTTGGTAGCATGCTGCAAGTCTTTTTCTGTTATGCTGTTGAGGAGTCTCGTCGCTTTTCCTTCACTCCATCCACGGACTCGAACCTGGTGCCTTTGAGCGCAGACTTCACTTTTTGGAAGAGAAAAAAGTCGCATGGTGCTAGGTCAGGTGAATAAGGTGGATTTCCATCACGGGATGTTGTTTTTCGCCATAGACCTCTTCACAGATATCATGTTATGGGTTGGCGTGTTATCCTGATGAAGAATCCAAGAGCGATTCTTCCACGGATCTGGTCTTCTTCATCACACATGTTCACGGAGGGTCTTCAGAAAAGTTTATAATAACTTGATTGACAGTCTGACCTTCAGGCGGTCTTCTTGAACAATTCTACTGATCTTCTCCATGACTGTCTTCGACATTCCCTACCATCCTTGAACCTCTTAACCCACTCGAAAACTGCATACGAGATAGACACTGATCACCATAAACTTGTTTCAACAAATTGTAATTTCTGTGGTGGCTTTTCAAAGTTTTGTGAGGAATTTGATGTTAACATGTTCTACTTTAGAGCATAGCATAATTCCAATGGAGCTCAGATACACGACCCGTTTCTAAGAAGGCTCACAGCCAGACTAACCACTACAGTGGCATGAAATTTTGTACACGTGTCAGGGAGAGTCCCAAGGCCAATTCTCCACTCTTCTCTTTGTCATTGACAAAGCCGGAAATGCGCACAACAATCACTCCGGTTTCTTTATTGCCACATCTCGTATCTTTAGTAAGGAATGGTTTATTCATTCAAGTTTCACTGTCTGGGAACACAGGATGCTTATAATGAGGATGTCTAATGCCACTTGCTTGTCTGCCAAACAAGTTCCTCATGAAGAAGACAGAGGGCAGCATTGTAAACCATTTTCAATTTGTGCATCTCATTTTGGTGGACTGCAATACAGTGAAAGACAGGATGATAATGATGACAACAATGATTAGAGCCCAGATGTTAGGCGAAATGGGTCTTTAACTGAGTGGTAATAAATTCAAAAGTTATAGATATAATCATGTTTTGAGGTGAACAAGTTTTAATGTTGACTATTTTGACTTTTTGAAGTCTAGCTGCCTATTTGAATTATAGGTAAATGCTAATTTTTACCTTTTTTAAATCAACTTAAACTTTTTCAATTTATTTTAAAATGTTCTATTAAATTTAGGGAACTCTATAAATGATGGACACCACTTGGACATGCTTAACATTCAAATGTGACCATGTTTTATATTGTAATGTTTGCAACCCACTAAGGGTTCAGCATTTCTCTCTCAAAATGGGTTCCCCAGTATTATAGAGAATACATTTTGACAAACAGCTGATGGTGAGTAACTGTCAAGTGAAAGCAAACGTTACATTATTTAGCTACGATGCCTGAACTCAGTCAACCATTGAAAAATAAACTTGGTTCTTCCTATGTATACCAGGTTACAGTCATTACAAACAATTTGATATATACCAGCTGATTTATCGCTGGGGATAGGATCTTTTGTTCTGTAGTACAACCAAAAGAAATCTTGAAATAAGACTTAAAGAGCATATGAGATGCATTTACCAAAAGCAGCCAGATAAATCAGCAGTAGCACATCATTTCTGGTCTTCAAACCATGATATCACTCCGAACATAAAACTCTTAAAACTGATCAACAGCAGCAATGAATTGGACATCTGGGAAAAAATACATATCGTCAAACACAGGAATCACCTAATCGTCACCCAGCAGCCTTTGGAGGTTCATCAGCCCAGCACCAGAGAACACCACTAGCCACACACATTCCCCAGAAAATAACTGGCAAACTCAGTTGAAAACATGCTGACGATGGCAGCAAATCGTCTCCTGAAACGCATTCAAGAAGAACGTTTTAGTGATGTAGTGTAAGAACCTTCAACTCTCTTTATTTTAAACCACAAAGAAAACTGACACAAATTTTATTGAGATCTATCTTTTATGGTTTCCTAGTTACACTGTAGACAGAATTATACATAGTTCAGCCAGAATGAACTATTCACGGCAAATTCAAGATGTAGATTTTATTCCTCATGTCACTTTGTCAAACATACAATGGTTTAATCAAAATCATTAGGGTGCTTTTTTAGGAAATAATATAGGTAAACATATTCGTTGTAAAGAGTCGTTTGCTGAAGGAGGGGATTTTGTGAAAATATTCAGTCACATCCTTGGATGATGCTGATGTGTATCTGACTTTTCTCAGTCTGTCACACACTAACCTACAGATCTTTTCCCAAAAAATATAGTTTTTAGGTTCACGGAACTTCAAAACATATATTTCTGGTGAAATCTAGATATCAAATTTTTGCCTAGAAAACAATGCTTGTACTTTCACTAGTCTGATATATACTAAAATGAATAGTCCCCTACAAAATTTGGAAGTTCCATTCACACAATACAAAAAATCTGATGTGTTACACTCACATGACTTTCTCTACTCTTGTACAAACTATTTTTACAAACGCTTATTCTCCATATGCTTCATGTTAATTGAGATGTTAATCTTATTGCTAATTTTCTTGTAGAGGCAAGGGGAATTAGTAGGCTTTAAGCGATAGTCAAATGTTTTAAGAGCTGGTTGCTATGTGGCGCATTCCATTCTCTTTGCATTGCCAGGACAAAAAAAAATGAATAACGAATTTGAGAAAAAGTATAAGTATTGGAAAATTTAAGGGAATAACAAGCAATATCTCGAAAACGGTTCACTCAACAAAAGAAATGTATATGACATAAGTTGTGTATTTTAACGAGATCTACATTTTTTGTGTAGTAAAAATTTGTCTATCTCTTATGGTTTACCAGTTATGCAAAAGTCGTTCACAATGAAGAATACTTTTGGAGACATTCCCAGAAAATTCGAGATATACATTTCATTTCTCATGACATTATCTTAAACATATGATATTTTAATCAAAATCGTTAGAGCCATTTTTGAGAAAATTAAAATTTTCGAAAAATGTTCCATGTAAAGGGTAGTCTGGGGTGGGGGGATTTTCTTGAAAACCTTCGTGTCGCATCTCTGGAAGATACTGAACCTAAATACCAAGTTTGGTGTTTATCCGACTGTTCGTTTTTGAGTTATGCTGTTCACACACACACAGACACACACACAGACACACACACACACAGACACACAGACACACACACGGACATGTTTCCAAAAATGCTTTTTTTGGATTCAGGAGGTCTCAAAACATGTATTTCCGGTGAAATCTCGGTATCGAATTTTTGGGTGGAATGCAATACTTCCCCTACTTACTATACGTAGTAGAGAAAGTAATAGATGGAGGAAGGCATTGTGCAACTAAGACTCTCTGTCTAGTATTGCAGTGACTGCGTGAACATCCACTATTCCTCCAGTACACATTTCAATTAAATAGTGACACATGGTGCAGAAAGGCAACTACTCATCTAAAGTATCCGGTACGTGCTGACTCATATATTGCCTTAAATTCATTGCAATGTGTAAAGTAGAAGCAAGGAATACTAACAATTAGTCTATAATTACCCTTGCATTTGGTGCAACCGCAAAGCTCAAATTATTTTCAGTCATTGTTTTTTTCTAAATATTGAATCTGAGGTTTCAAATATTGGAATAAAATGCAATTACTTTAGAATGCATATTTCTTCCTCCACAAAGCTCACTTATACAAGACATCTTAGAATATGTATTACAAAAGAGAAGCGCTTTATATTCAATTGGTAAACAACTGTCCACAGTTTAAAATATGTCATCTTTCCAATGTAACAATTTATATTGTAATTCTGAGCCTATAGTACCATATCTATAAAAATATTTTTAAAGACTTAAAATTTAATATTTGGGCACTAAAATTAATTAATAAAAGCAGGATCCTCCACCACACCTCTTTGACTTCTGTTTCAAGATTGAGGCATTTTGTTAGGAGGCGCAGGTTCACATCATCCAGCGTTGCAAATGCAGCATGCTTGAACAGTTCAGAGTCCAGTGCCTTGTAAGTGGCCACTCGATTAACTGCAGCTCTGAAAATATAAATTACACTTAAATCAAATGAGCTTCGTTTTCGAAGCTTAATGTAAAAATAGCAGTAAGTAATGGGAGAGCCAAGAAACTACAAACCAGCTGCGCACACTGCGGTGATAATGCACTGCTGCTATAAACAAGGTCACGCTGTTGACATGGTTTTGCTCCGCAGTGTGAAGTGCAGTATTGAGTTGATGGTGATGTGATGTAGTTCAGCTATTACGAGTTATTTATTATTTTGTCGTGTACTTAGTCAGGAAGTATATTATGGCTCAGTATATGTTTTCTACTGCATAGCATGTATTTATTTATGATTTGTGTGTGTTAACTCAGACAGCTCGCCAAGTGAAAGTATGATTTGCAGAAAGATTTCCAGGTGTAAAAGTTGCAGGCCGTACAACAATCCATGAACTTTACAATAAATTTCAGGCCACAGGAAGTGTTCAGGCTAAGAAATCTAAAAGACAGCGTATGGTTTTTACTGAAGAGACATTAGAGGACATTAGTTATTGTTTGGAGAATTCCTCCCAAAAATCACTTAGAAATCTTTCACAACAGGCATGCATTTGTTATGGCTCTGCAAAAAGAGCTACCAAATTGCTGAAGTTAAAACCATATAAAATAACTGTGGTACATGCTCTTCAACCATGTGATCCTCTAATTAGGTGCACATTTTGTGAGTGGAGTCTCAATAGTGTACACAATGGCGAAATAGACACATATTTAATATTTTTCATGGACGAGGCTTGGTTCCACCTTCATGGATATGTGTGTGGAGCTCTGACAAATCTGATATTGTTCATGAACTACCCCTAAAAAATTGGTGTATGGTGCGTCATGAGTGGAGAAAGAGTTATAGGACCAATTTTTTTCGAGTTAACAGTTGATGTCCGTACATACGTGAATACAATTTTGTGCCCTTTTTTTTTAGAGAATTAATGACATGGAGTGTGATTTTTGCCTTTCTTTAACAAGACTCTGCAACAGCTCATACAGCCAATGTGGCCCCCTTGGTCCCCTGACCTAACCCCCTGCATTTCTATCTCTGGGGTAACTTAAAACATAGAGTGTACAAGACAAATCCACACACCCTGGAAGAATTAAAACAAAATATCTGCCAGAAAATTGCCAGGATTTCTCAATGTGAACTATGGCGAGTGATGGATAGTTTCCTAGAGGTGCCAAAAATATATGGACAATGACGGTGGCCAGTTTCAGCATCTCCTTTCATAAAGTAAAGTAAAGCCTTTAACGTAGTTTTAAAAATGTATAGTTTCATACATTCATGGTTTTCTATGATAGCGACAGACAATGAGCGCCAAGAACGCGGACAGGAAAAACACTGCACAGCCAGTGCGTAGCTCTTTGGCTCTCTCTGTATAATAAACATGTACTCTTTAGCATATCATTCAACCTTAGCTGGCAATTAAAATGTGCTGGCTATACAGTAATGAGCTCTAGAAATCAAGGGATGGATAATCAAGTCCCTGTCGTCTCATAGTAACTAGCAAAAATATCAATTGGAAGTAAGGCGAGGAATGCAAGCCCAGGTTTATCAGGCCCATTGTTACCACATACTGATTTTCTTTCTTTAACTTCTATAGTCATATCAGGACCTTTGAGACTGTAGGTTATTTATCTTTGGGTTTTAGTCATGTCTACCTTGAAACACATGCACATTCACTCCTACATACATACTTCCAGACTCTGTGGAGAGTAGGGAATGTTTCTAATAAGAGAAAAATGTCACTGCCCCTGTGAATTGAACCTGGAGCCTCTGGGTTAAGAAGCCAGAATGCCGACCACTCAACCACAAGAGTTGTTTGATGGTGTTATAACTCTTTGAACTGTAGATTTTTAATCATTCTTACCTTGAAACACACAAATTCACTGACATATGCATACTTTTAGACTCTACGGAAGGTAATTAAAGAAAACTTCCCCTGCCCCTGCCTGCTGACCACTAAACCACAGACACTTTAACCAAATGCTTTGTTGTTTAGAAATGCAGCAAATTCAGGGAGTCTGAAAATATGTATTTGCAGTGAAATCTTGATGTCACATTTTTTGGGTGAAATGGAATACCTTCCTCTATTTACTATGGAAAAAAATCTGATGTGTTACTTTCACTTGACTTTCTCTACCCTCTATCGCTTATTAGTGGGTATAAAAATTATTCTTACGAAAGTTTATTTTCCTATCTACTTAATTTTAATCAAAAGAAACCTTTCTGGAAACAACTGCATTACACATTTCGTTATAGATACAAAGGGAACAGCGATAGTCAAATGTTTAACAACTGGATGCTATATGCTGGCCTTAAAATTCCATACTCTTTCCATGACATCGCGAGAAACAACTGAAAATCACTGTGACTTTAAAAGAATAGCTAAGTATGAACAATTCGAACCATTAATAACAGATATCTCAGAAATGACTTATGCCACAAAAAACTTTATTTGAAATAAATTGTGTGTTTTGAAGAGATCTACATTTTTTTTATAGTACGTTTTTGTCTATCGCTTAACGTTTACCAGTTATGTAAGATTTTATAAAGTTCCTTCCAAATGAAAAGGACTTTACAAGCTATTCCCAGAAAATTCAAGATATACGTTTTATTTCTCATGTAAATATATTTAATATATGGTATTTTAATCAAAACTGTTAGCCATTTTCTAGAAAATCAAACTGTTTGAAAAAATGTTTCATGTAAAGGGTAGTTGGGGGTGGGGGATTTTCTTGAAAATATTAGTGTTGCATCTTAAACATCAAGTTTGATATTTATCTGACTTTTCATTTTTGAGTTATGCTGTTCACAGACACACGGACGTTTTTCTAAAAATGCTTTTTCGGGTTCAGGGGCTTCAAAGCATATATTTCTGGTTAAATCTTGGTATCAAAGTTTTGGATGGAATAGAATAGTTCCCTCACTTACTATACGTAGTAGAGAAAGCTAAGTGAGTTCAAAATATTTTGTGCAGGGAGTTTTTGTTTTCTATCTCTTATAGTTTACTAATCATACAAAATTCACTGAGAATGAAGAGGACTTTCTGGTTATCCACAGAAAATTCAACATACACATTTTATCAGCCATGCAATTATCTTAAACATAATGTATTTTAATGAAAATCATTGGAGCTAGTTTCGAGAAATAAAAAAACAACAAAGGATTTTCCATGTGAAGGGTAATTTGTGGCGGAGAGATTTTTTTTTTATAAATCTTCCAAGTTTCATACTTGGAACATGTTGCATGGATTTTCTAGTTTTGGTATTTATTTGAATTTTACTTTTTGGGTTATGCGCACATACCACACACAAGCCTTTTATCTAAAAATGCTTTTTCTTGGTTTGGAAGTTCTAGGGAAACATTCTTTCATTATTAAATATGTTTTCTTAAACTACTTGCGTTGGAGCATGAGCCACTTGACCAGCCAAGTCGTCATCTTGCATTTCCTCCAGATCTGGTATATCAGGGACATCTAAAGAAAAACAAGAGACGTTTTCAGCTGATTATTCTACAGCAGTATAGCATATAAGATAAAATGGCATCACTTAGTCATGTGTGCAGTTTAAAACTTTATATAAATAAAAGTGATAAGAGTACTATATGATTTGCATATTTCCTATTACATGCATTCACAAAAAAACCTAATTTCCTTGCATTTTGTTCCAATCAATTTTGTTTAAATTCCTTTTGTCAGTCTTATTACGTACTCTAATCACTATGTTTAAAAGTACACTTTTCCTGTTAGCATATCTGAAACAATTGAGAAAGTAAGTGGTTTTGAGCAGTTCTTATTGAGTGATTAAATAACAGTACCTTTCTCAATTTCCGAAATTGTTATTAATAACTAAGAAGAAGCAGTTTTATTAGATTTCCCAAACATCACATTAAGTCTAAGTTGCACAGAGAGAAGAGAGAGGGAGTGAAAGAAGGGGAGAGCAAGGATAAACCTGCCTTACTTTAAAAAATTCCAAGTTCAAATCTCGATTGGAATGAGTTAGCTGAAAAAAAATGCAAAATGAGTTGTGGTTCTATTAATGAACATAAATATAGACATTCTCTACATTTTTCTATGAAAACAAAACAAAAAACAGCACTTGATTTCATATGCTGGAAGTTTCATGTCTGAAGTATTTTGCAATAACATAAATAAAAAATCTAATGTGTCACACTCACATGACTTACTCTACTCTTGTACAAACTATTTTTATAAACGCTTATTCTCCATATGCTTCATGTTAATCGAGATATCAAGATGTTAATCTTATTGCTAATTTTCTTGTAGATGCAAGGGGAATATGGTAGGTTTTAAGCGATAGTCAAATATTTTAACGCTGGTTGCTATGTGGCTCATTCCATTCTCTTTGCATGTCCAGGACATAAAAAAAAAATGCATAACGAATTTGAGAAAATGTATAAGTATTGGAAAAATTTAAGGGAGTAACAAGCAATATCTCGAAAACGGTTCACTCAACAAAAGAAATGTATATGACATAAATTGTGTATTTTAATGCGATCTACAATTTTTGTGTAGTAAAATTTTGTCTATCTCTTATGGTTTACCAGTTATGCAAAAGTCGTTCACAATAAAGAATACTTTTGGAGACATTCCCAGGAAATTCAAGATATGCATTTTATTTGTCATAAAAATATCTTAAACATATGATATTTTAACCAAAATCGTTAGAGCCATTTTTGAGAAAATTAAAATTTTCGAAAAATCTTCCATGTAAAGGGTACTCTGGGGTGGGGGGATTTTCTTGAAAACCTTCATGTCGCATCCTTGGAAGATACTGAACCCAAATACCAAGTTTGGTGTTTATCCGACTGTTCGTTTCTGAGTTTATGCTGTTCACAGACACACAGACAGACACACACACGGACATGTTTCCAAAAATGCTTTTTTTGGATTCAGGGGGTCTCAAAACATGTATTTCCGGTGAAATCTCGGTATCGAAATTTTGGGTGGAATACAATACTTCCCCTACTTACTATACGTAGTAGAGAAAGTAAAAATTTATCAATACAAAAACTGACTTATGGTATCAGATAAAGAAGAAGCCACATATTTTAATCAGTATAAAGCCTGCTGCAAAAGAAAAAAGTTTTAATGTGTTACATTCACATGACATTTCCTATCCACTCTTCTACACATTCTTACAAAGCCTTATTCTTTTATCTACACCACATTTTGAAATAGGTACACCCTAAGACAAACACACACACAAAAAAAAAGAGTCCAAATCGTTTCCCGACCAGTTCACATTGGCATCTCAGAATGCGTGCCTTTAGCTTCCATTTATTGTCACATTTCACGTTGAGTCCCAGTCACCAAATAATGGTGTGTAATGAGGCCTACAGAGGTTCAAATCCCGAGCATAACTTTTTTTCCCCCCCAGAAACACGCAATGTTTATTATGCATACTATAATACAATTTCCAAATGCTAAGGCTTATTTGATTTTATGCTCACACATAAAAACTGAAACGTTCTCCTTTTTATTTTCAAATTATATCAGAAATAAGTAAATATTATTCTCCTAAATGAAAAATCTGATGTGATACATTCACGAAACTTTCTCCCCTCTGTCATTTATTAGTGGTATACAAACTATTCTTACTAAAGCTTAATTTTCTATCTACTTCATTTTAATCCAAATAAACTTTGCCGCGGAAATAGCTACATTACAGATTTCATTATAGATACAAAGGGAATAGCAATAGTGATTAAGAACTGGGCGCTATATGCTGGCTTTAAAATTCCATTCAATTGCATGGAAACAGTATGGAATACACTTAAGAATACTTATTAATTTGCCACTTATTTTGAAAATGAAAAGAGCAATTTGTTTGTTTTTATGCATAAATGTCTTAAAATTAATAGATATCTTATGCATGAAAAACATACGGCATTGCCATATATTTAACAAATTAAAATATAAATAATAATAATAATAAATCTATGTGTTACACTCACATGACTTTCTCTACTCTTGTACAAACTATTTTTACAAACACTTATTCTCCATCTACTTCATGTTAATCGAGATAAACATTTGCAGACTCTATCTTCTTGTAGACGTAAGGGGAATATATATTTACAAGGGCAATATAGAAATACAGTAGCCTTTAAGCACATACATATCTCTTAATAGCTGGTTGCTAGGTGCAGCACCATTCTCTTTGCCACAGATTAATATCCAAGACAAAAAAATGAATAATGAATTCCCATTTGAGAAAATAAGTATTGAAAAATTTAAGGGAATAAGAAACAATATCTCAAAATGGTTCACTCAACAAAAAAAATGTATACGACATAAATTGTGTATTTTAACGTGATCTACATTTTTTGTGTAGTAAAATTTTGTCTATCTCTTATGGTTTACCAGTTATGCAAAAGTCGTTCACAGTGAAGAATACTTTTGGAGACATTCCCAGAAAATTCGAGATATACATTTCATTTCTCATGACAATATCTTAAACATATATTTTAATCAAAATCGTTAGAGCCATTTTTGAGAAAATTAAAATTTTCGAAAAATGTTCCATGTAAAGGGTAGTCTGGGATGGGGGGGATTTTCTTGAAAACCTTCGTGTCGCATCTCTGGAAGATACTGAACCTAATTACCAAGTTTGGTATTTATCCGACTTCGTTTCTGAGTTATGCTGTTCTCTCTCACACACACACGCATGCACGCACCCACCCATGCACTGATGCAGTAATTTGTATCACAAATTACTTAAATGTAAATAATTATTGTAATATGAATATGCATTTTTATGTGACATTGATTTCAGATGTTTATTAATTGTAATTATTATTGGGAAATAAGTTTATACGGCTTTACTGAAACTGTCAATAATAGCGCAATAATGCAAAGAGGGGGGTGAGCTGTTTATCATTATTGGAAACGAGGAAGTTACGTAATGTTGACGCGTTTTCGGTAGAACCTTCTGGAATGTTTTTTCCCTAAAAGCAATATGTATTCGTGGTTTTCATTGGATATTAAGATAGACGCTAATGTTGGCGCGTTTTATTAGTCAATTGCAATTCAGTTATAATCTTTAGGCGTATCTTAATGAAGGCGTATAAATAGGGTAGGTTTGAGGTAGCTTGTGTGCATTTCATCAAAAATCTGTGTACTACACGTCGTCTTCAGTCAGTCAGTCCTTCAGTTCGCCGAAAGCATTCATACATTAAACGTCGTCTTCAGTCAGTCAGTTCGTCATACATCGGATATAAATTCACAAGTTACGCGCAGCAGAATTATGAAAGATCTAAAATATGGTAAAGTTAATTATACAAAAGGTTGAAGTACGTTGATTAAAAGTGATCAGTAAGAAGTTATTATAACAGTTTCAGTTTGGCGAGTGTTAAGATCAATGTATAAATGTGATAGTTAATGTGTTCGACAATAAATGTGTAAAACAAATTTCTTCATCAGTGTAATTTTTGGATAAAAGATTCCTTTCCGCTTCACAACCTGTATAGAGACACATGTTCGACCCAAGATAGGATAATAGCTAGCCGGAGGACATTTGAAATGAAATCAAACGAACACTAACACTGATGCAAATTGCTAACACGAGATGGAGCTACAAACCGAACAAATGAATGACGTCACAAGATGGCTTCAACACTGATGTAAACAAACATTACGTAAGATACACTCGCAAATTGGCTACCATACTTGGGGCAGTTAAAATTATGTAACCAAACAAAACAAAAAGCAGCACAATATAAGATCTTCAAGTTCTAATAATTTATGTAAAAACATATTACATAATAAAATGTAGTCGCAGCACGCACACACACACACACACACACACACACACACACACACACACACACACACGTTTCCAAAAATGCTTTTTTTGGATTCAGGGAGTCTCAAAACATGTGTTTCCGGTGAACGAATATTTGGGTGGAATACAATACTTCCCCTACTTACTATACGTAGTAGAGAAAGTAAAAAAGTTTATGCCAAGGATTCAAACCCAGGTTGTTCCACTTATAACACTCATGCATTTCAGCACTCGACTACCATGCATACAACCAAACTAAATTGCTTCTTCCTATTTATCGCATAGCTTTGAAATGAATGCAGGATGGCATTAAAATGTCTATTGTGAACTTAACGTCAGCGAATGCTTCTGGCATTTTCCGAATCGAGCTCCCTCTCTGGCTGTTGTTCATTTATTTTGTCTTAGGCTGTACAAAGGGGATACAGTAGTGTGAAGTGAGAATCAAATATTCAAAAAACAGGTCACCATATACTGGCTTGGAAATTATATATTCTTTGCACGACCACAAGGAACATAAGAACCTACTGGATAAACAAATATCTCAGAAATGATTAACGGCACAAATAATTTGAGATAATTTGTGTGCTGTACAAAATCTAAACTTTTTATGCATTAAGTTTTTTTCTATCTCTTATGGTTTACTAATAATTCAAGCATGTACAAAATTCATTCAGAATGATAAAGACTTTATAGGCTATTCTTACAGAATTAAAGATTACATTTTGTCATGCAAATACTTTCAACATATAGTATTTTATTCGAAGTTGTAAGAGCTTTTTGGAGAAAATAAAAAAATTATGAAAACACTTTCCATATAAAGGAAGTTTGATGTGGGGACATATTCTTAAAAATCTTATTATCGAACCCTTGGAAGATGCTGAACTTAAATACCAAGTTTGGCATAACCAACACCTTATCAACCTTTGCTTAACCCCATTTTCAGCCTTAACATTTTTGTTGTATTAGAATTATACAGTGCAACAGACAGCATTAAGGTGTGAAGGCAGAGTTGAATAAATTATTAATGTTGCCAGAGGTCACCCAAATCACAAAAGTATTGGGTGTTACATTCACATGACTTTCTCTATCCATTATCAATTATTTTCATATAGCTTCTACAAACTATTCTTATGAAAGCTTATTTTTAAACCACTTCATGTTAATCAAGATTAACCTTGCAGAAATAGTTTCATTATACAGTTTTTTGCAGGTACAAGGGGTATACAGGAAACTAAGTCAACAGTCAGATGTTTAACACAAAATCACTATACGCATTTCCCATACTTTTTCCATGATATCGCTGAAAAACAACTGAATAGCGACATCACTTTAAAAAAATTGCAAAGTATTTAAAAATTTAAACCAATAATAATGAATACCTCAAAAGCAGCTTATGCCACAAAAAAGTTACTGCAAATAAATTGTGTGTTTTAAAGAGATCTAATTTTTACTTTCTCTACTACGTATAGTAAGTAGGGGAAGTATTGCATTCCACCCAAAAATTCGATACCGAGATTTCACCGGAAATACATGTTTTGAGACCTCCTGAATCCAAAAAAAGCATTTTTGGAAACATGTCCGTGTGTGTGTCTGTGTGTGTGTGTGTCTGTGAACAGCATAATTCAAAAACTAACAGTCGGATAAACACCAAACTTGGTATTTATGTTCAGTATCTTCCAGAGATGCGACACAAAGATTTTCAAGAAAATCCCCCCACCCCAGACTACCCTTTACATGGAACATTTTTCGAAAATTTTAATTTTCTCAAAATTGGCTCTAACGATTTTGATGAAAATATCATATGTTTAAGATAATGTCATGAGAAATGAAATGTATATCTCAAAATTTCTGGGAATGTCTCCAAAAGTATTCTTCATTATGAACGACTTTTGCATAACTGGTAAACCATAAGAGATAGACAAAATTTTACTACACCAAAAATGTAGATCGCGTTAAAATACACAACTTATATCATTTACATTTTTTTTGTTGAGTGAACCGTTTTCGAGATATTGCTTGTTATTTCCTTAAATTTTCCAATACTTGTACTTTTTCTCAAATTCGTTATTCATTTTTTTATGTCCTGGACATGCAAAGAGAATGGAATGCGCCACATAGCAACCAGCGATAAAATATTTGACTATCGCTTAAAAGCTACCATATTCCCCTTGCATCTACAAGAAAATTACAAATAAGATTGACATCTCGATATCTCGATTAATATGAAGCATATGGAGAATAGGCATTTGTAAAAATAGATTGTACAAGAGTAGAGAAAGTTATGTGAGTGTAACACATCAGATTTTTTGTGTAGTATGCTTTTGTCTATCTCTTATGGTCTATCCATTATAAAAGTTCCTTGCAAATGAAGAGGACTTTACAGGCTATTCCCATAAAATTCAAGATATACATTTTATTTGTTACGTAAATATCTTAAATGTATGGTATTTTAATCAAAATCATTTACAGCCATTTATGAGAATGAAGAGTAGTTTAACATTTTTTCATGTAAAGGGTGTTAGGGGTGGAGAAATTTTCTTGAAAATCTTTGTGTCGCATCTTTAGAAGACCAGTTGGATAAATACCAGTTTGGTATTTATCCAACTTTTCATTTTTGAGTTATGCCATTCTAAAATTGCTTTTTTCTTTTGTGCCATTTTCCCCCTCCCCTTGGTCATGGCTTATGCAACCAGCTCAAGAACGGCCCAATGCTTTGAGAAAGATGTCGTCATGCATAACGTAATTCATGATGGCACAACTCAAAGCGTCATGCAGAGTTACCATTGGCTGGTTTGCTTCACGCTACTGATGCCAGCACCATCATGCTCGTAGTCAAAATCAGCAACTCCTGGGCAGGCAGCAAGCCCACTCTTCGGCCAGGGACGGAGTGGATAGCAACCAGACTCGTGTTCTGGTTTTGTGACAGCGAAATTCAACATAATCCACCAAGAGTAACCTTTGGCTGTTATAAATCATTTTCAACTGTTTGGTAACCTGCAAAATTTAACCTTTTACTCCTGGTGTTCCTAAATTCACATTCACGGGATAAGCATTCATATTTTTCAGTTTGTGTAACATTGCATTGTATTATTCGCTGTTTCAGAAATATTCTCGATTTGTAGGGCAACTTAAATTGTAAAAAGGTGAAAGAGTATATTACATTATTGTCTTTGAGCATACTATTTGTAATTCAGAAACTTGTGGCGGTGATTCTTTTCAATTTCTAGCTTCTACGCAATAGTACTTTCCACAATATTTAGAACCTCTGGGTACGGAAAAGCCTAGTGGTGCACTTTTTAAATTTAGGGGCCTCAAAATACGCATTTCATAACATCTCTGTACAAAATGTTTGAGTATATGCACTGCATCCTTTGTCTACTAGGTAAGTGGTAGAGAATGTAAAAATGCAGCATACCTACCTTCATCTGAATCACCTTTACTTTTGTCTGGTCCTCTGAATCTTTCCCTAAAATAAAGAAAACATCAGATCTGAATAATATTAAGAGAAAGCAAAGAAAATGCAAAATTTCAGTTTATATTGTGTTTCAACTTACTGTTCTATCAAGTTACTAGCACTGCGCCTCCTGAAACAAAATATAATGCAAAATGTTAAGTGCTTTCATAGTTCAATGTAAACATTAAACAGATCCTTAATACTCTATTTGAACTACAATGCCTACTAGTTAACTTTCAGTTAATTCTACGAGAAAATGCTGTCTCTGATTCTTGATCAATTTATACATTTAATAACTAAGGATTGCAAACTTATAAACAGTTGTTCAATGTATAACATAAACAAACCAGCAAACATGATGAGATAAAAAGTGCAGTGAATCATTTAGCTTCTTAATCTTCAGATTATGTGCACCTGAGGCTAAGTCAAAGAAATAAAAACAATTGTGTAAGAAAATAAGAAAAAAAACAACATGGATTTATATTACATTTTATCGAAACTAAAATGAGGTATACGAGGACTGTCCCAGAAGTACCCAACCTAACAAAGAAATCATCCAAATTCTGGGAAAAAACATCTTTATTTCTCTACATAGTCCCCTTTCAGCTCGATACCCTGTTTACAGTGAGAACCGTCGAGTTCTGCAAAATAGCCATCAACTGCAAACTCCACCTCTTCATTGTTGGCAAATCTTTTACCACCAAACCATTTCTTCAACTTTGGAAACAGAAAATAATTAGAGGGGGCTAAGTCTGGCGAATAGGGTGCATGAGGAAGCAATTCAAATTTTAACTTGTTGATTTTGGCCATGGCGATAATGGATGTGTGAACTGGTGCATTGTCTTTATGAAACAGAAGTTTCTTTTTCGCTAAATGCGGCCATTTTTGCTTGATTTCATCATTCAAACGTTGCAATAAGTTTGCATAATACTTGCCATTGATTGCTTTTCTTTTTTGAAGATAATCAATGAAAATTATCCCACGCACCTCCCAAAAAACTCATGTCATGACCTTGCCTGCAGATGGAACTGTCTTCGCCTTCTTTGGAGCTGATTCTTCCCTTTCAATCCACTGTTTTGACTATTCCTTTATCTCAGATGTGAAGTGATGGACCCATGTTTTATCCATGGTTATGAATCGACACAAAAACTTGGATTTATTGCAGCAAAACATTGCCAAACACTGACTGAAACATCCTACGCCACTGCTTTTGTTCCATTGTGAGTAAACGCGGCACCCATCTTGCGCACAGCTTTCTCATGTCTAAATTTTCAGTTAGTGTGCGATGTACAGCACTTTTTGAAATGCCTATGATGTCTGCTAGCTCGCGCACTTTCAGTTGGCGGTCATCCAATACCATTTTGTGGATTTTATTCACAGTTTCTGGCGTGGTCAACTCATTTGGTCGACCACTGCGATGTTCGTCTTGGCAGCTCGTACAGCCTCGCTTAAACTCTGCCACCCAATATTTGACTATTGTAAACGAAGGAGCAGACTCCCCCAGAGTAGAATCTAGCTCAGCTTTAATATTAGTTGGACTAAGAGCTTTCAAATGAAACTATTGTATCACATAACGATGACCAGTTTTATCCATGTTTACAAATACACTGAGAGAGTTCACTATTAATGGCTGCCAAACAATTACTAAACAATGTAGCATCGTCAAACTTCAAACTTTATAAGGGTGGTACTTTCTACCATAGTCATTTGTTTGAAACAACAACTGCTATATATACGTCAGGATGGGTACTTCTGGGACTGCCCTCGCATGTCACAGAGTTATGTGAGTGGAAGGGGGGTGCTTAGCTCAGATGGTAGGAATAGGATTCAAAAGCAGTCATGTTCCTTTAGAACGATGTGTTTATAACTGTATTCTAAAGCCTATCACAGGCACTACCTGACTAAATAGACATAAACAGTTTATAAAAATTATCTCACGGTTTGATGCAAGAATCAATCACACACACAATGAAAAATATACTTAAAGATAGTACTCTGCCGCTGGGTGACCAGTCCTGAAAAGCCATTTGCTCACTTTGGCAGCTTAAGAAAGCTTAAGTTGAGTTTCCAACTAGCCCAAAAGCTCTCTCATTTGTAGAATTAAAGCTCTTATTGCCAGGTAAATAAATGCATATTTCTAAAATGTACATTCGTCAGATGGAACATTGCTAAATATTCGTTAGCTTTCAACTTTAAGCTGGTTTTATAATCTAGATATCATAATTTTGGGCAACAATTTATAGTTTTCATTAGGTTTACTGAATTGGTATAATATTTTTAATGAGCAAGGAACTGATGTAGGATTAGCTTTAAAAAGTCAGATGATGTAAAAAGCTAACTTCAACTTTTGCTTTCTACAGTTCTGTACTACAGACTGCAAATGTGTAGTAGAAAGGATTTAAAAAATGCTTGAGATGCCAGTGATGGTTAATAACTGAATAAATTATTCCACTTCCTCCAACTGGAGGCTTCCTAGATTTCTACTTCATAACAGATGCTTGTTATGGATGAAGAGATGATACCAATATTGTATATAACACTTATAAGAATTTGTATGGGGCTTTTCTTTTTCTCTGAAGTGCAATGCTTATGAATGGTTTTATCCCTTAAATTGTAATATTTCAATTTTCTGAGGCAAATAAAATGATAAAATAAAATTTTGTATGTACAGAAATGATTTGAGTTAAAACCTGGCTTCACCTTGTACATGTGACGATATTCTCGTTGCACTTTGGTCACGTATTTGAATTTGGAAAGAAACGAACACACAACTTTCCTCTGTACCATCCACATCTTGACTGATGTGGCGGAAGCTGATCTGCTGCTGCGCAATTCGTGGTGTTGCATCAACACTTGCATGCACACACACACTTGCACATCATACTACGGAAACTTGGAGAGTTTTCCTTTTATTTGATGAAGGTTTCACATTTATATCTTGTTTCACTGCTTTTCAGTGACTTGTCAAAACTGCACCATGACTTTATGGACACACCGTATATAATAATCCCATTAAAATACTGTTATAAAGACCATTAACAAAACTGAATCATTATCAGCTGTGTATTAAAATTAGAAACTCACTTTCCTGATTTAATGGCTTCATCTGCCCAACCTCCAGTTCTTCTTGATCTTGGAGGAGCTGTAGGACCTGAGGAATCCATGCTCTGGGGAAAAAATATTCAATAAATATACTGACAAAGAGAGAATAGCTTTACAATAAAAGTTGTCAGTTACATTATCCTTGGTTGTGGTGCAGAAATTCTCTTTTGATGCTTAACCGTAACAGAAGCATATAATGAAGTTTCTGAGTGCCAAAACCTTTTAATAATAGGTACTTATATAAAATAATGTTTTTCTGCATTTTCTCTATATTTCATCAAGTTCATTAGCAGCATATGCTAAATAATTATATGAAGAAAGAGTATTGTGCCCAGTGTAATATCGGAAAGTACTCAACTGATATTTATAATTGACAATTGAGAAGATTATTTTAAGGGAATAAAGAGAAAATTCAAAAGTTTAAACATTTAATCTTCTGTGATTATCTAAAAACAATTACTGAACCACTCCAATACTCCTAAAAGATATTTACAGAGTATACAACATATTCACAATTTGGAAGACTGTCCAGGGAGGTTAAGGAATTAGAAACAGCACGTCCTCATACCATTTCCATGAATATCAGGGGATGTTTCCATTATTAGAAATACTGTGGGGAGGTTACAAAACAAGTTATCAGGGTAAAGAGGCGTATTCACCATAAAAGTCTTCTAGATCATTGTAGAGTAATTTTATAAAGAATACGGAGGAGTAAAGAAAATTCATTAGATAATCGTTAGAGGTTTAACAAACACCATACGATGCCAGGCAGGATACTAGTACTTAATAAATAAATATATTAAGTCCTAGTTCACAAATGCAAACCTAAGAAATTCTTAAATAACTCTCTAGTTTGACATAGTATGAAATACAGTGGCCCAATGATACAGTTATAATATCCCTGCAGTTGCCTCATGTTCTCATAATTACAGTTACAATTATAATGATAATAAGCACACACCTTATCATAAGAGATGTTTCAAATGTTGTCCTTCTGTACCCACACATTTCTGGCAGTTTTCCAAAAAATTTTCATTACATTCAAGAGTTCAATAACCGAAATTAGCAAATTTCTTGCCTGATATTTTCATTTAGTTCTTCCAATATATGGGGTTTGTTGATCATCAGAGTTGGGTAAATTTCTGTGATTGGATTTTGCAAAATGATGGAGTAATTGATCCTTGTTTAATATTTTTCTCTGACGAAGCATGGTTCCATTTACATGGTTATACTTTGTTGTAAAATAACAGATATTGGAGTACAGAGAAACCCAATTTTATACACGAGATTCCCTTGTATGGTGCAAAAATTGGTGGACATAAATGTATATAGAATAATAGGACCTATGTTTTTTTATAGAAACAAAAGACAAATAAATGCTTAGAGGGTACAGGAATGACTTACACCATTTTTGGAACTGCTGACCAGCGTTGAATGTCAGTCTGGATTTTTCCAACAAGACTCTGCTACTGCACATACAGTTGATGAGTCATTAAATTTAATTTCGGGAAAGTTTTATGGCCCTCATGATCCCTTCATTTAACTGTACATGATTTTTTTCTATGGAGAGAATTTGAAAAATAAGGTGTATGCAACAAGCCCCCATAAATGAAAGAACTAAAAGAAAACAGGCGAGAAATTCCTCAATTTCGGATACTGAACTCTCGAATGTGAATGAAAATTTCTGAAAAGATGCCACAAATATGCGGACAGAGAAGGACAATATTTCCAACATCTCTTATGATAAGGCATGTGCTTATTATATTTGTAATTGTAACTATAAATATGAGAGCGTGAGGCAGTTGTAGGATATTATAACTGTTTTGGTGGGAGTCCAAGCTGAGGCGGCCGGCATGCAAGTCACCATGTGGTGGCCACAGTGTGAAGAAATGTACTGGTACAGTATTCTAAAACCTGAGCTTGCATACAGCTAGTGTGTAAATATATCACTTGTACACCAAAACCGAAATAGCTATAAAGCAATTAAAAGAAAAACATGTATACTTTTAATGGAATTACTCACACCAGAATCTGGGCTGTTGACGAAATCTCCACTAGTTCCATCTTCATGATCAGGACTTAAGGAAATAGATCCTATAGTGCTGTTACCAGTAGCTCCTGCTCGGCGTCCCTTTCTTGGAGGAGGCTGAAGAAAGAAAAAAATCTGATGTGTTACACTCACATGACTTTCTCTACTCTTGTACAAACTATTTTTTCAAACGCTTATTCTCCATATGCTTCATGTTAATCGAGATAAACATTTTCTTGTAGATGTAAGGGGAATATATATTTACAAGGGCCTTTAAGCACATACATATCTCTTAATAGCTGGTTGCTATGTGCAGCACCATTCTCTTTGCCACAGTTTATAACTCTTTGCATATCCAAGACAAAAAAATGAATAACGAATTCCCATTTGAGAAAATAAGTATTGAAGAATTTAAGAGAATAACAAGCAATATCTCGAAAATGGTTCACTCAACAAAAAAAAATGTATATGACATAAGTTGTGTACTTTAATGTGATCTACATTTTTTGTGTAGTAAAATTTTGTCTATCTCTTATGGTTTACCAGTTATGCAAAAGTCGTTCACAATGAAGAATACTTTTGGAGACATTCCCAGAAAATTCAAGATATACATTTCATTTCCTATGACAATATCTTAAACATATGATATTTTAATCAAAATCGTTAGAGCCATTTTTGAGAAAATTAAAATTTTCTAAAAATGTTCCACGTAAAGGGTAGTCTGGGGCGGGGGGATTTTCTTGCAAACCTTCGTGTCACATCTCTGGAAGATACTGAACCTAAATACACACGCACGCACCCACGCACACGGACATGTTTCCAAAAATGCTTTTTTTGGATTCAGGGGGTCTCAAAACATGTATTTCCGGTGAAATCTCGGTATCGAATTTTTGGGTGGAATACAATACTTCCCCTACTTGCTATACGTAGTAGAGAAAGTAAAAAAGTAAAACTTATCATAAACACTTCCATTTAGCTGTGTTAAAATTATGCTATACTTGATGTCAATCCCAGTTATTTTATGGAACATACGAGGATTGTTTCCTTATTTTGTAAAATACAGATGAAAACTATATATGTCTGGTTAGTGTGTCCCTTCACTACTTTTCTACATTATTGCCATGAACATTGAGGTATTTGTCCCAATGCTGCACCAGCTTATCAAAACCCTTTGTAAAATGTTCTGAGCACAAATACCTTTATCCCCTGTGACAATGTGCAAGATGAAGGTATGTCTGTATTTCTGATATCTTATTAGACATTGCTATCACACAATGTGCAGAAGTAAGTTGAAGAGGAACCAACATGCACAAACTTTGCAGTAATGCAACACATGTTGGATAGCTGATCTGATGATGTCATCTGTAGTGGCATTTGAGGAAAGAGACTGAGCTATGTCAACAATGCTACTTTGTGAACATGTTGCTCCACCTTTGGACTTTTTACCAGCATACATAGCAATAAATTTTCTCAGGATGTCTATAGGTCAAGCCATTTCCCCCATTCCTACCAAATCGTGGCATACACTTCTCCCGACACCAGGTCTCCAGTACAACTAAACATGCCTTACTGCCAACATTGTTATGCACAAGCCCCACATTTCATGAACATCCATCATCTCTTTGTGCATCTTTTCAAATCTTCAGACCTAATTATGACCATTAGTGCCAGATGATGGTGCTTTCAGCATATGCATTCTATTTCTCAATAATACCTTCTCTGCCAGCTACCTATGGTAATTAAGAAGTGTTGTATTCCACTCAAAAAATTTGATGTTGAGATTTCACTAAACGTACACGTTTTGAGGCCCCCTGAATCTAAAGGCATTTTTAGAAAAAGGCCCATGTGAGTGAGTGAGTGAGTGAGTGAGAGAGAGAGAGAGAGAGAGAGAGAGAGAGCGTGAGTGTGTGTGTGTGTGTGTGTGTGAGAGAGAGAGAGTGAGAGAGAACAGCATAACTCTAAAATGAAACTCTCCATAAATACCAAATGTGGTGTTTTAGTTTAGCATCTTCCAATGACATGACAGGTAGTTTCTGAAGAAAGTCCTCAGACCTCAAAGTTCTCTTTAATGGAAAAATGTTTGATGTTTTATTTTCTCAAAAATAGCTGAAATTATTTTGATTAAAATACTGTCTATTTAAGACATTTACATGAAAAATATAGCACATATTTTTTATTTTCTGGGAATAACCTTCAGTCCTGTTCATTAGGAAGGAATTTTCTATAACAGGTAATCCATAAGAGAAAAACAAAAACATACTCCACAAAAAGTATAGATCTCTTTAAAAACCACAATTTATTTCAAATAACTTTTTTATGGCATTAGCCATTTACAAGATATCCTTATTATTGGTTTGAAGTAAGTAGAGTAGAGTAAGTAGGAGAAGTATTGTATTCCACCCAAAAATTCGAGATTTCACCGGAAATATATGTTTTGAAACTCCCTGAACCCAAAAATAGCATTTTTAGAAAAAGGTCCATATGTGTGTGTGAGAGTCTGTCTGTGAACAGTGTAAGTTAAAAATGAAAAGTTGGATAAGTACCAAACTTGGTATTTAAGTGCAGTATCTTCCAAGGATGCGACACAAAGATTTTCAAGAAAATCACCCCACCCCAAACTACCCTTTACATGGAACACTTTTTTAAAACTTTGATTTTCTAAAAAATGGCTCTATTAAAGATATTTACATGACAAATAAAATGTATATCTTGAATTTTTTAGGAATTTCCTTTTCATTCAGAAGGAATTTTGTATAATCTTGTACAACCGGTAAACATTAGGCCATAGACGAAAACGTCCTGCACAAAAAAATGTAGATCACATTAAAACACACAATTTATTTCAAATAAGTTTTTTTGTGGCATAAGCCTTCTGAGATATCCGTTATTAATGGTTTGAATTGTTCATTACTTCATCATTCTCTTGAAGTCCTGTCAACATTCAATGTTTCTTGCAATTGCATGGAAACAGTATGGAATTTTAAGACCGGCATTTAGCATCCAGCTCTTTCATAAGAATAGTTTGTACAAGCTATATAAAAAATAAACGAATAGTGGACAGACAAAAGCATGTGAATGTAACACATCAGATTTTCTTAAAGTGATTATGTTTAGTAATACTTTTTTCCCCATCTTATTCTACAAGTGTATCACAATAAGCCTGTCATGTACATTAGAGCCAAAATATTTAGGCACTTATAATAACAAACATAATAGGCATGCAAACATAGGCAATAAAACATAAAAAACACGTACAATAAATTTAAAAAAAGGATTATAAATTTTGAAAAGTCATAAGTAAGCCCTGGATTTTTAGGTTCTAAAAAGTTAAAATTAGGTTCTATGTATAAGTGTATTAGGATTTTATAGGATCTTATAAGTTGAATTTAGGAATTTATAGGATCCTTGGCATATATAATATATATATATATATATATATTCATGCAAATCACTGGGCACTTTGTTTAAAACACTAACTTTAAATTGTAAAAAGTTAAATTAACTGTAACTTTAGTATGTATCTGAAAGTACCAAATTCAAAAATGTTGTGTTAGAAACTCCCTATAACGGAAGAAGCAATGATGCATACTACTCAACAGCGCTATTAAAATGTTTGCCTCTAGTTTTCACCTATTGTTGCGGCATTTAAACATCACACGTTTCAGAAATGCTGCATGCCACTGACCACCTCTTGCGACTATAGCTAGAAAATGATAACTGAAGGCAGTGAACATTTTAATTACTTTATTATTGTGGTGGACGGTTTAATTAAAGTTTATTATTGTAAGGTATTGCGCAAGATTTCATAATCTAATTATTTAATAGTTTCCTTATTCGGTCTCCCTTCGTTTTAAAAACACTTTTATATTCATAAATCTACTCTTATTTGCTTAAATAACCGAATTAGGCACTTTTAGGTTCTATCATGAAAAATAGGTTTTATTAGGTCCCAACGTAAAATTAGGTCAATTTAGGCTCTATAAAATTGAAGTATATTACTCTTTGGTAATTAAAACATTAAAATAAACCGAAGTTTGGAGTGTAGGAGGTCAGGAATAAAATAGGTCAGAACCTAAGAATCCGGGGCTTAGTCATAAGCATAATATATTTAGTAACCAATTTTTGGGTTAAAAATTATACAAATATTTAGTTTTGCACATTATCACAAGCTTTGCTGTAAATTTCTTGTGTCAGGCTTTGCCAGCAGCAACTAATGATTTACAAAAACCTAATGAAAACTGTGATTATCTGCTAGATGTGATAACAGCTGCTTGAGGTAGCATTATTTTCTTGTCACCACTTAACATGTGTGGATTGATAAAATACTTTTTGTGATTTTCGTCTTTTCACAAAACTTTACAATAAAACTGCTCCATTAGTTGAAAACACATGGGCACCAAATACACTAGCATAACTGCGAAGTTTAGTTTTATGGTTGATTGAATGTATGTCTGGTTTCATGACAGTTACTGACCATCGCTAATCATCATAATGTTTTCCCTACAATACTTCCTGATATTGTAAGAGAGAAATGCTGAACCCTAAGCAGGTAGCAAACATTCCAAGGATGTCCAAGTAGTGGATTTCCTTAAATGTAATAGAAAAATTGAAAAAGCTTAAATTGATTTAAAAATTTACATTTATAATTGAAGTAGACAGCTACACCATAATAAGACAAAATAAGCAAAATAAAAACTGGCTCTATCACTTGTAATATCTAAAAATGCGATAATATCTACATAACTTTTGATTTATTACCACCCGGTATGAAAGGCCTAACATCTGGGCTCTAATGATGACAGTTCAGCCTTGTGCACTTATGTGGCCAAATTTAAAGATGCTTGTATAAAGGATAGAGGTTATGAAGCCCCATTTAAAAGGGATAGTATGTGCCTGCTGTTTGCATAGCTCTGATATAATTCTGCAATCCCAAAAAGTTCAGAGTATACTTTTAATGTCAGGGTAGGAAAATTCCAGGCACGAATATCCATGGGTCCTAAAATGATTACCTAGCCGTTAAATATGACATTTCCATAATTTAGTATACAGAATGCATTTTAAAATGAAAAATAATAAATACAAAATTTTGCAAACACATTTAAACACAAGCTCTTCAATAAAACATTAGTTTGGAAAGAGTTCTATTTTGATCCATCAGAAATGAACATAGGGCATACTCTAATGGGCAAGGTTAAACAGAGGGACCTGGCATATATCTACAATTATAACATTGTATGAAACAAAGCCCTATGAGAATTTATAGCCTGTGAAGAGTAGAAACGTAAAAACTACATATTAAGGACTGCATTCTAGCCATTTTTTTGTACTTGCGTTAAAAACCATAAGTTATAACACTTCTACCTTGCGGCCTGGTGAAAACTCCAGTGCCCAGTCCATGTCAAGAATGTCAAGAATGTCAAGAATGAAAACTTTAACAGCAAGCGTCTGCGGTAACCATGACGACTTGGAATGTCAACAAAGAATAACTTAGTTTAGACTTCTAACAATAGAGCGCAGGCCACGCAGTTTCGCAGTTCCCATCATGTTCGCATAGTATCCAATAGATGTCCTGATACTCTCAACAGTTAAACTGTAGGCTTTTCCTTCTATAATATAGATCTGCATGTGTACAAGTTCCTTAGTCCTGTGAACGATTACAATTTAGAGCATATATACCGCGCCGCTTTGGTGAGAGGCAAATCTTTGAGCACTACTGTCGCACATTATCGACCACCAAACGTTTTATTTTTACCATAAAACGGAGTGTTATGCCCACTTCATTTTATTTTCTCTACCGCTTACTTGCGATGGGTAGTGTATTCCAAACAAAATAATTGATAAGATTTCACTGAAAAATACACATTTTGGGGAACCCCGACCTCACCTATTTGCAATTTTAAACTTGTGTATGTGTGCTTTGTGGTTGTTACTTATTGGCTTTGCCTTATACATAGCAGGCGGAGTTAGTGTTATATTACACCCTACTATTCTATAATGATATTTCAACGATTTTGAGGACACTAGGATCGAAAGAAAGAGAGAAAAAAAGGCATAGAGGGAGGTCCTTGCGCTCCCGCTTGTGTGTAAAAAATGAACTGTAGGATAAATATCAAACTTTTTAGACCAATAGTTGCAAATTCAGCATCTTCGTGAGTTTTAACTTTTATAAAGTTGGCTCTAAAGATTTTGAGTAAAATGCTGTTAAAGATATTGCGATGACTGGTAAAATGCAAATATTGAATTTTTTTAAAAATAGTCTGGGAATTTTCTTCATTCTAAATGATTTTTGTATAACTGGTAAACGATAATAAATAAGACATAAGTTACTTCTTCGAAAAATGTAAACCCGTTAAAATACAGAATTTAAATAAATTCTTTTTTGTGGTATTTACCATTTACTATTGATTTGAGTTTTCCCGTATTTGTCATATATTTTTCAAAGTGTTGAATCGCCATTATATTGTTTCTCATGATATGCAGATTCGTCAGCATACGACGACCCGCCTTTTAAACTTTTGACTGTCGCTTCAAATCTCCTTTATCCCTCTTGTACCTATAACAAAATGTGTGATAAAACATTTCTGCAAGCGCTTATCTCTATTCATGAAGTACATATGTAGAATAAAATAAGCTTTCTTAGGGATAACTGCAGAACAAACATAAAAATATGCGACATAGTGTAGGTAAAGTCATATGAAAGGAACATCAGATTTTTTCCAGATACGTCTGTTTTATTGATAGTGTTCCGTTAATTTGGCTATTTTGATAGACAAACCACGTAAGGTTTTAAATGGGAAACCTTTTTCTGCTTTACCCCCGAAACGCCTCCCTTTGTATGAATGGGAAATAAATGCGGTATGAGTAAAGACGACAAAATTTCACATTAGTGATAAAAGCGACACTTATTAACTAAAAAGAAAGGTGTTTCTCTTTGCTTATACGACGGTAACAACTGCTAAAATTGCAGTATTTTTATCTCGAATTTTCGTGGTAGATGTGTTTTAAAACGAAATAAGTTATTTCGGGGGGAAAAAAGCAGAAATTTTGCATTTCGTTACTTCTAAAAAAAAGCCCCCCCCCAAAAAATTCGAGTACTGTTTAAATATCTGAACTTGTGAATATAACATTGATTATTTACAAGCCGAAAGCTAGAATTGGAAAAACACATACTCCAAAAGCAATTGAGATATCACCCCTACTCCCATAACATGGCCATTGACACTTGTCAGAGGGGAAAAAATCTGATGTGTTACACTCACATGACTTTCTCTACTCTTGTACAAACTATTTTTACAAACGCTTATTCTCCATCTACTTCATGTTAATCGAGATACACATTTGCAGACTCTATCTTATTGCTAATTTACTTGTAGCTGCAAGGGGAATATATATTTACAAGGGCAATATAGAAATACAGTAGCTTTTAAGCACATACATATCTCTTAATAGCTGGTTGCTAGGTGCAGCACCATTCCCTTTGCCACAGATTAATACTCTTTGCATATCAAAGACAAAAAAATGAATAACGAATTCCCATTTAAGAAAATAAGTATTGAAAAATTTAAGGGAATAACAAGTAATATCTCGAAAATGGTTCACTCAACAAAAAAATGTATATGACATAAATTATGTATTTTAACGCGATCTACATTTTTTGTGTAGTAAAATTCTGTTTATCTCTTATGGTTTACCAGTTATGCAAGTCGTTCACAATGAAGAATACTTTTGGAGACATTCCCAGAAAATTCGAGATATACATTTCATTTGTCATAAAAACATCTTAAACATATGATATTTTAATCAAAATTGTTAGTCATTTTTGAGAGAATTAAAATGTTCGAAAAATGTTCCATGTAAAGGGTACTCTGGGGTGGGGGGATTTTCTTGAAAACCATCGTGTCGCATCCTTGGAAGATACTGAACCTAAATAGCAAGTTTGGTGTTTATCCGACTGTTCGTTTCTGAGTTATGCTGTTCACAGACAGACACACACACAGACACACACACACGGACATGTTTCCAAAAATGCTTTTTTTGGATTCAGGGGGTCTCAAAACATGTATTTCCGGTGAAATTTCGGTATCAAATTTTTGGGTGGAATACAATACTTCCCCTACTTACTATACGTAGTAGAGAAGGTAAAAAGGTATTGTCTGTAACGGTGCTTGTGTTAAGACCAAGGCTATCGGCGTGTCGCTAAATAAAAAATCTGATGTGTTACACTCACATGACTTTCTCTACTCTTGAACAAACTATTTTTACAAACGCTTATTCTCCATCTACTTCATGTTAATCGAGATAAACATTTGCAGACTCTATCTTATTGCTAAGTTTCTTGTAGATGTAAGGGGAATATATATTTACAAGGGCAATATAGAAATACAGTAGCCTTTAAGCACATACATATCTCTTAATAGCTGGTTGCTAGGTGCAGCACCATTCCCTTTGCCACAGATTAATACTCTTTCAATATATCCAAGACAAAAAAATGAATAACGAATTCCCATTTGAGAAAATAAGTATTGAAAAATTTAAGGGAATAACAAGCAATATCTCGAAAATGGTTCACTCAACAAAAAAATCTGATGTGTTACACTCACATGACTTTCTCTACTCTTGTACAATCTAATTTTACAAACGCCTATTCTCCATATGCTTCATGTTAATCGAGATATCGAGATGTCAATCTTATTGGTAATTTTCTTGTAGATGCAAGGGAAATATGGTAGCTTTTAAGCGATAGTCAAATATTTTAACGCTCGTTGCTATGTGGCGCATTCCATTCTCTTTGCATGTCCAGGACATAAAAAAAAATCTGATGTGTTACACTCACATGACTTTCTCTACTGTTGTGCAATCTAATTTTACAAACGCCTATTCTCCATATGCTTCATGTTAATCGAGATATCGAGAAGTCAATCTTATTGGTAATTTTCTTGTAGATGCAATGGAAATATGGTAGCTTTTAAGCGATAGTCAAATATTTTAACGCTGGTTGCTATGTGACGCATTCCATTCTCTTTGCATGTCCAGGACATAAAAAAAATCTGATGTGTTACACTCACATGACTTTCTCTACTCTTGTACAATCTATTTTTACAAACGCCTATTCTCCATATGCTTTATGTTAATCGAGATATCGAGATGTCAATCTTATTGCTAATTTTCTTGTAGATGCAAGGGGAATATGGTAGCTTTTAAGCGATGGTCAAATATTTTAACGCTGGTTCCTATGTGTCGAATTCCATTCTCTTTGCAAGTCCAGGACATAAAAAAATGAATAACGAATTTGAGAAAAAGTATAAGTATTGGAAAATTTAAGGGAATAACAAGCAATATCTCGAAAACGGTTCACTCAACAAAAGAAATGTATATAACATAAGTTGTGTATTTTAACGAGATCAACATTTTTTGTGTAGTAAAATTTTGTCTATCTCTTATGGTTTACCAGTTATGCAAAAGTCGTTCACAATGAAGAATACTTTTGGAGACATTCCCAGAAAATTCGAGATATACATTTCATTTCTCATGGCATTATCTTAAACATATGATATTTTAAACAAAATCGTTAGAGCCATTTTTGAGAAAATTAAAATTTTCGAAAAATGTTCCATGTAAAGGGTAGTCTGGGGTGGGGGGATTTTCTTGAAAACCTTCGTGTCGCATCTCTGGAAGATACTGAACCTAAATACCAAGTTTGGTGTTTATCCGACTGTTCGTTTTTGAGTTATGCTGTTCACACACACACAGACACACACACACAGACACACACACACAGACACACACACACACAGACACACAGACACACACACGGACATGTTTCCAAAAATGCTTTTTTTGGATTCAGGAGGTCTCAAAACATGTATTTCCGGTGAAATCTCGGTATCGAATTTTTGGGTGGAATGCAATACTTCCCCTACTTACTATACGTAGTAGAGAAAGTAAAAAATGAATAACGAATGTGAGAAAAAGTATAAGTATTGTAAAATTTAAGGAAATAACAAGCAATATCTCGAAAACGGTTCACTCAACAAAAGAAATGTATATGACATAAGTTGTGTATTTTAACGCGATCTACATTTTTTGTGTAGTAAAATTTTGTCTATCTCTTATGGTTTACCAGTTATGGAAAAGTCGTTCACAATGAAGAATACTTTTGGAGACATTCCCAGAAACGTCGAGATATACATTTCATTTCTCATGACATTATCTTAAACATATGATATTTTCATCAAAATCGTTAGAGCCATTTTTGAGAAAATTAAAATTTTCGAAAAATCTTCCATGTAAAGGGTAGTCTGGGGTGGGGGGATTTTCTTGAAAACCTTCGTGTCGCATCTCTGGAAGATACTGAACCTAAATACCAAGTTTGGTGCTTATCCGACTGTTCGTTTTTGAGTTATGCTGTTCACAGACACACACACAGACACACACACACACAGACACACACACAGACACACACACGGACATGTTTCCAAAAATGCTTTTTTTGGATTCAGGAGGTCTCAAAACATGTATTTCCGGTGAAATCTCGGTATCGAATTTTTGGGTGGAATGCAATACTTCCCCTACTTACTATACGTAGTAGAGAAAGTAAAATGAATAACGAATTTGAGAAAAAGTATAAGTATTGGAAAATTTAAGGAAATAACAAGCAATATCTCGAAAACGGTTCACTCAACAAAAGAAATGTATATGACATAAGTTGTGTATTTTAACGCGATCTACATTTTTTGTGTAGTAAACTTTTGTCTATCTCTTATGGTTTACCAGTTATGCAAAAGTCGTTCACAATGAAGAATACTTTTGGAGACATTCCCAGAAAATTCGAGATATACATTTCATTTCTCATGACATTATCCTAAACATATGATATTTTCATCAAAATCGTTAGAGCCATTTTTGAGAAAATTAAAATTTTCGAAAAATGTTCCATGTAAAGGGTAGTCTGGGGTGGGGGGATTTTCTTGAAAACCTTCGTGTCGCAACTCTGGAAGATACTGAACCTAAATACCAAGTTTGGTGCTTATCCGATTGTTCGTTTTTGAGTTATGCTGTTCACAGACAGACACACACACAGACACACACACGGACATGTTTCCAAAAATGCTTTTTTTGGATTCAGGGGGTCTCAAAACATGTATTTCCGGTGAAATTTCGGTATCGAATTTTTGGGTGGAATACAATACTTCCCCTACTTACTATACGTAGTAGAGAAAGTAAAAATCTGATGTGTTACACTCACATGACTTTCTCTACTCTTGTACAAACTATTTTTACAAACGCTTATTCTCCATCTACTTCATGTTAATCGAGATACACATTTGCAGACTCTATCTTATTGCTAATTTACTTGTAGCTGCAAGGGGAATATATATTTACAAGGGCAATATAGAAATACAGTAGCTTTTAAGCACATACATATCTCTTAATAGCTGGTTGCTAGGTGCAGCACCATTCCCTTTGCCACAGATTAATACTCTTTGCATATCAAAGACAAAAAAATGAATAACGAATTCCCATTTAAGAAAATAAGTATTGAAAAATTTAAGGGAATAACAAGTAATATCTCGAAAATGGTTCACTCAACAAAAAAATGTATATGACATAAATTATGTATTTTAACGCGATCTACATTTTTTGTGTAGTAAAATTCTGTTTATCTCTTATGGTTTACCAGTTATGCAAGTCGTTCACAATGAAGAATACTTTTGGAGACATTCCCAGAAAATTCGAGATATACATTTCATTTGTCATAAAAACATCTTAAACATATGATATTTTAATCAAAATTGTTAGTCATTTTTGAGAGAATTAAAATGTTCGAAAAATGTTCCATGTAAAGGGTACTCTGGGGTGGGGGGATTTTCTTGAAAACCATCGTGTCGCATCCTTGGAAGATACTGAACCTAAATAGCAAGTTTGGTGTTTATCCGACTGTTCGTTTCTGAGTTATGCTGTTCACAGACAGACACACACACAGACACACACACACGGACATGTTTCCAAAAATGCTTTTTTTGGATTCAGGGGGTCTCAAAACATGTATTTCCGGTGAAATTTCGGTATCAAATTTTTGGGTGGAATACAATACTTCCCCTACTTACTATACGTAGTAGAGAAGGTAAAAAGGTATTGTCTGTAACGGTGCTTGTGTTAAGACCAAGGCTATCGGCGTGTCGCTAAATAAAAAATCTGATGTGTTACACTCACATGACTTTCTCTACTCTTGAACAAACTATTTTTACAAACGCTTATTCTCCATCTACTTCATGTTAATCGAGATAAACATTTGCAGACTCTATCTTATTGCTAAGTTTCTTGTAGATGTAAGGGGAATATATATTTACAAGGGCAATATAGAAATACAGTAGCCTTTAAGCACATACATATCTCTTAATAGCTGGTTGCTAGGTGCAGCACCATTCCCTTTGCCACAGATTAATACTCTTTCAATATATCCAAGACAAAAAAATGAATAACGAATTCCCATTTGAGAAAATAAGTATTGAAAAATTTAAGGGAATAACAAGCAATATCTCGAAAATGGTTCACTCAACAAAAAAATCTGATGTGTTACACTCACATGACTTTCTCTACTCTTGTACAATCTAATTTTACAAACGCCTATTCTCCATATGCTTCATGTTAATCGAGATATCGAGATGTCAATCTTATTGGTAATTTTCTTGTAGATGCAAGGGAAATATGGTAGCTTTTAAGCGATAGTCAAATATTTTAACGCTCGTTGCTATGTGGCGCATTCCATTCTCTTTGCATGTCCAGGACATAAAAAAAATGAATAACGAATTTGAGAAAAAGTATAAGTATTGGAAAATTTAAGGAAATAACAAGCAATATCTCGAAAACGGTTCACTCAACAAAAGAAATGTATATGACATAAGTTGTGTATTTTAACGCGATCTACATTTTTTGTGTAGTAAACTTTTGTCTATCTCTTATGGTTTACCAGTTATGCAAAAGTCGTTCACAATGAAGAATACTTTTGGAGACATTCCCAGAAAATTCGAGATATACATTTCATTTCTCATGACATTATCCTAAACATATGATATTTTCATCAAAATCGTTAGAGCCATTTTTGAGAAAATTAAAATTTTCGAAAAATGTTCCATGTAAAGGGTAGTCTGCGGTGGGGGGATTTTCTTGAAAACCTTCGTGTCGCAACTCTGGAAGATACTGAACCTAAATACCAAGTTTGGTGCTTATCCGATTGTTCGTTTTTGAGTTATGCTGTTCACAGACAGACACACACACAGACACACACACGGACATGTTTCCAAAAATGCTTTTTTTGGATTCAGGGGGTCTCAAAACATGTATTTCCGGTGAAATTTCGGTATCGAATTTTTGGGTGGAATACAATACTTCCCCTACTTACTATACGTAGTAGAGAAAGTAAAAATCTGATGTGTTACACTCACATGACTTTCTCTACTCTTGTACAAACTATTTTTACAAACGCTTATTCTCCATCTACTTCATGTTAATCGAGATACACATTTGCAGACTCTATCTTATTGCTAATTTACTTGTAGCTGCAAGGGGAATATATATTTACAAGGGCAATATAGAAATACAGTAGCCTTTAAGCACATACATCTCTTAATAGCTGGTTGCTAGGTGCAGCACCATTCCCTTTGCCACAGATTAATACTCTTTGCATATCCAAGACAAAAAAATGAACAACGAATTCCCATTTGAGAAAATAAGTATTGAAAAATTTGAGGGAATAACAAGCAATATCTCAAAAATGGCATAAATATGGCATAAATTGTGTATTTTAACGCGATCTACATTTTTTGTGTAGTAAAATTTTGTCTATCTCTTATGGTTTACCAGTTATGCAAAAGTCGTTCACAATGAAGAATGCTTTTGGAGACATTCCCAGGAAATTCAAGATATACATTTTATTTGTCATAAAAATATCTTAAATATATGATATTTTAATCAAAATCGTTAGAGCCATTTTTGAGAAAATTAAAATTTTCGAAAAATCTTCCATGTAAAGGGTAATCTGGGGTGGGGGGATTTTCTTGAAAACCTTCGTGTCGCATCCTTGGAAGATACTGAACCTAAATAGCAAGTTTGGTGTTTATCCGACTGTTCGTTTCTGAGTTATGCTGTTCACAGACAGACACACACACAGACACACACACGGACATGTTTCCAAAAATGCTTTTTTTGGATTCAGGGGGTCTCAAAACATGTATTTCCGGTGAAATTTCGGTATCGAATTTTTGGGTGGAATACAATACTTCCCCTACTTACTATACGTAGTAGAGAAGGTAAAAAGGTATTGTCTGTAAGGGTGCTTGTGTTAAGACCAAGGCTATCGGCGTGTCGCTAAATAAAAAATCTGATGTGTTACACTCACATGACTTTCTCTACTCTTTATTTTTACAAACGCTTATTCTCCATATGCTTCATGTTAATCGAGATATCGAGATGTCAATCTTATTGCTAATTTTCTTGTAGATGCAAGGGGAATATGGTAGCTTCTAAGCGATAGTCAAATATTTTATCGCTGGTTGCTATGTGGCGCATTTCATTCTCTTTGCATGTCCAGGACATAAAAAAATGAATAACGAATTTGAGAAAAAGTATAAATATTGGAAAATTTAAGGAAATAACAAGCAATATCTCGAAAACGGTTCACTCAACAAAACAAATGTATATGACATAAGTTGTGTAATTTAACTCGATCTACATTTTTTGTGTAGTCAAATTTTGTCTATCTCTTATGGTTTACCAGTTATGCAAAAGTCGTTCACAATGAAGAATACTTTTGGAGACATTCCCAGAAAATTCGAGATATACATTTCATTTCTCATGACGTTATCTTAAACATATGATATTTTCATAAAAATCGTTAGAGCCATTTTTGAGAAAATTAAATTTTTTGAAAAATGTTCCATGTAAAGGGTAGTCTGGGGTGGGTGGATTTCCTTGAAAACCTTCGTGTCGCATCTCTGGAAGATACTGAACCTAAATACCAAGTTTGGTGTTTATCCGACTGTTCGTTTTTGAGTTATGCTGTTCACAGACACACACACACACAGACACACACACGGACATGTTTCCAAAAATGCTTTTTTTGGATTCAGGAGGTCTCAAAACATGTATTTCCGGTGAAATCTGGGTATCGAATTTTTGGGTGGAATGCAATACTTCCCCTACTTACTATACGTAGTAGAGAAAGTAAAAATCTGATGTGTTACACTCACATGACTTTCTCTACTCTGGGGATAATATATTTAAAGGGCAATTTGGAAATACAGTGGCCTTTAAGCACATACATATCTCTTAATAGCTGGTTGCTAGGTGCAGCACCACTCCCTTTGCCACAGATTAATACTCTTTGCATATCAAAGACAAAAAAATGAATAACGAATTCCCATTTAAGAAAATAAGTATTGAAAAAAAATCTGATGTGTTACACTCACATAACTTTCTCTACTCTTGTACAACCTAATTTTACAAAAACGCCTATTCTCCATATGCTTCATGTTAATCGAGATATCGAGATGTCAATCTTATTGGTAATTTTCTTGTAGATGCAAGGAAAATATGGTAGCTTTTAAGCGATAGTCAAATATTTTAACGCTGGTTGCTATGTGACGCATTCCATTCTCTTTGCATGTCCAGGACATACAAAAAATGAATAACGAATTTGAGAAAAAGTATAAGTATTGGAAAATTTAAGGAAATAACAAGCAATATCTCGAAAACGGTTCACTCAACAAAAGAAATGTATATGACATAAGTTGTGTATTTTAACGCGATCTACATTTTTTGTGTAGTAAAATTTTGTCTATCTCTTATGGTTTACCAGTTATGCAAAAGTCGTTCACAATGAAGAATACTTTTGGAGACATTCCCAGAAAATTCGAGATATACATTTCATTTGTCATGACATTACCCTAAACATATGATATTTTCATCAAAATCGTTAGAGCCATTTTTGAGAAAATTAAAATTTTCGAAAAATCTTCCATGTAAAGGGTAGTCTGGGGTGGGGGGATTTTCTTGAAATCCTTCGTGTCGCATCTCTGGAAGATACTGAACCAAAATACCAAGTTTGGTGCTTATCCGATTGTTCGTTTTTGAGTTATGCTGTTCACAGACACACACACAGACACACACACGGACATGTTTCCAAAAATGCTTTTTTTTGGATTCAGGAGGTCTCAAAACGTGTATTTCCGGTGAAATCTCGGTATCGAATTTTTGGGTGAAATGCAATACTTCCCCTACTTACTATACGTAGTAGAGAAAGTAATATAAGAGAATAACAAGCAATATCTCGAAAATGGTTCACTCAACAAAAACAATGTATATGACATGAATTGTGTATTTTAACGCGATCTATATTTTTTGTGTAGTAAAATTTTCTCTATCTCTTATGGTTTACCGGTTATGCAAATGTCGTTCACAGTGAAGAACACTTTTGGAGACATTCCCAGAAAATTCAAGATATACGTTTTATTTGTCATGACAATATATTAAACCTGTGATATTTTAATCAAAATCGTTAGAGCCATTTTTGAGAAAATTAAAATTTTCGAAAAATCTTCCATGTAAAGGGTATCCTGGGGTGGGGGGATGTTGTTGAAAACCTTCGTGTCGCATCCCTGGAAGATATTAAACCTAAATACCAAGTTTGGTGTTTATCCGACTGTTCGTTTCTGAGTTATGCTGTTCACAGACACACAGACACACACACAGACAGACACACAGACACACACACGGACATGTTTCCAAAAATGCTTTTTTTGGATTCAGGGGGTCTCAAAACATGTATTTCCGGTGAAATCTCGGTATCGAATTTTTGGTTGGAATACAATACTTCCCCTAATTACTATACGTAGTAGAGAAAGTAAAAATCTGATGTGTTACACTCACATGACTTTCTTTACTCTTGTACAAACTATTTTTACAAACGCTTATTCTCCATCTACTTCATGTTAATCGAGATAAACATTTGCAGACTCTATCTTATTGCTAATTTTCTTGTAGCTGCAAGGGGAATATATATTTACAAGTTCAATTTAGAAATACAGTAGCCTTTAAGCACATACATCTCTTAATAGCTGGTTGCTAGGTGCAGCACCATTCCCTTTGCCACAGATTAATACTCTTTGCATATCCAACGAATTCCCATTTGAGAAAATAAGTATTGAAAAATTTGAGGGAATAACAAGCAATATCTCAAAAATGGTTCACTCAACAAAAAAAATGTATATGGCATAAATTGTGTATTTTAACGCGATCTACATTTTTTGTGCAGTAAAATTTTTTCTATTTCTTATGGTTTACCAGTTATGCAAAAGTCGTTCACAATGAAGAATGCTTTTGGAGACATTCCTAGGAAATTCATGATATACATTTTATTTGTCATAAAAATATCTCAAATATATGATATTTTAATCAAAATCGTTAGAGCCATTTTTGAGAAAATTAAAATTTTCGAAAAATCTTCCATGTAAAGGGTAATCTGGGGTGGGGGGATTTTCTTGAAAACCTTCGTGTCGCATCCTTGGAAGATACTGAACCTAAATAGCAAGTTTGGTGTTTATCCGACTGTTCGTTTCTGAGTTATGCTGTTCACACACAGACAAACACACAGACAGACACACAGACACACACACGGACATGTTTCCAAAAATGCTTTTTTTGGATTCAGGGGGTCTCAAAGCATGTATTTCCGGTGAAATCTCGGTATCGAATTTTTGGGTGGAATACACTACTTCCCCTACTTACTATACGTAGTAGAGAAAGTAAAAAGTAGGTCTTTCTATAAATAAAATAGTTTTTATTTCTCTGTTGTAAAACTTGTATTCACTTTCAATATCTATAATAAATTTATGTATAAAACCCTTTTTATCATCATTTGCATCCTAATGCCTTGCGTACATAATAATAGCGTTTTTAGCCTAAAATTCCTTTCAAATGTACACGAAATTATTGCGATAATCTTACAGCTATTTAGCGAAAAACGCCAAGTCTAATATTTATATAATTTTTTTCTCGAAATTAATGCGAAATCGTGTTGTCTCTAGATATGATATCTTACTTTTAAAAAGTTAGGGCTCGAAGATCCGTGCCACTGCTGGAGCCGCCTAAAGAGGACGATGAAGGACTGACCGACCAAGCAGTCCTCTAGTGTTCACGGAGAGTACTCTTTCCTTTGAGCAAACAACCGCGCCATCTGTCTGGCCCTGCCATACGCCACGAAATCTAGAAGCGCATCTGAAAGATGAGGGAACTAAAGGAAAGGGAAATGATGGAAAGGAAATCGTGATAGATTAGAAACCACGCCAGCATTCGCCTCTGACCAGAGTAAACCACAAAAAACCCTAGGTCAGAGTGGGAGGTTAATAGGAATAGAACCCTGGACCTCACACGTTACCGCGGAGCCATCTTCGTCGGTTATACATAACTACACGCTTCTTCTTTTTTGTAGATTTTTATACTACCGCATTACACACATCTGCAGTACCCGCAAAATAAATAAATAAATAAATATCACATGCATATAGCACCGTTCTAATCAGGATCCAACTGTCGTTTGTTTCAGTCTGTTCCCTGTTTCCTTAGTATTCCTCCGAGGCTTAAGTGTTATATTATGGCTACCTGTAAATTACATGGAGTTAAATGTAATCGACTTTTGTTTTTACTCACATTGACTGTGGAGTCACAACTCGAAAAGTAAAAGCCATCCCAGTAAATACCTTTTACTGCGCTTCTAGCATGTTCGTATTCTAAGTGCCAGGCGTTGTAAATTATTTTAATCACTTAGGAGTAGAAATTAGAAGATGTCTTACAGCCAGGCAGAGGGATTTTAGTAAGTAAAGAGAGCAATCGTGTTACGTAGCACGGACACACTCCTCCGCTTTGCTTCACAGCAGCCGGTTTCGTTGCGACTGCTCCGTTTGTTCGCTGCATACGAACCAGTGGAGAATTGTGGCAGTATGTCTGAAGTAAAGAAGAATCATACACCAAAACCATCATCACAATTAGCATTGTGGCGGAATTTGTCAGGAAAACTTCAGCACAAATGACGAAACCATCAGATGTAACGTATGTCACATAGAGCTCAAAGGGAGTTTATAATATCATGTTAAACATTATACCACATTAATGCATTAAACATGTTTAGCACATGGTCGTTACCGAATTGAGGAAGAAATTAAGAGGCTGTTTTCCGGATGTTGATACTTTTATCACCAACGTGAGAAAGATATTTTGCAAGGCACCCTCAAGAATAAAAATATTTAAGGAGACGGTACCTGAAATTCCCTTAGCTCCACATCAATTGTAACTCGGTGCTGGACATGACTATAAACTGTAGTATACTAAGCTCAATAATACGACAGAGTTGTTAGTGTAATTAATGTCTTTGACCAGAGAAAAATGCTTCTATAGGTTCGGCGAAGAAAATAATTTCATCGGCTTTGTTTTAAGATTTTTCATATTTTCAGAATCATTTCAGTAATATTACAACTACAATAATATGTGCATTTGCAAGTATAGACATTAAACACACTAGAAGCTCTTGAGGCAATAGAATAGGTTTCTGAAACACGGAGCTGGATCTTTAGGGAAAGGGTGACAAAGAAACTTAAAAATATCTTAGAGAACAATTCAGGGTAGAACGAAGAATGCGCTACCGAGGCAAGGAATCTCAAGCGTCAGATATTTCGTTTTTTATTTGTTCCTACTACTCGGGTGATACAGAACGTAGTTTTTCAAAATATAATTGCTATGTGCTAATAGCAGGCGATTTATGTTTACTGTATTTCGAAAATGCATTATTGTACATTGTTAAACTACGATGTAATAGAAAAGCCAATTTCAGATTTCTGTACATTAATAAATTAATTAAATAATGAAGTAAATTTATTGCACAATATCATATCTATATTGTTTGCGTCGTCCTCCGTGGACTAGTGGTACCGTGCTAGCCTCTAGTTCCCAAGGTCGCGTGTTCAAACCCGGCGGAGGGCGATGGATTTTTTCGGGCGTAAAAATCCTTAGCATGGCTTCCTTCGGAAGGGAAATAAAGCCGGTGGTCCCATGTCGTAGATTTACGGCAAGTAAAAGAACCTCAAGCCTGATAAAGAGGCCTCTGAGCAAAATTGCCGGTCTTTCACGCCCAATATAGAATGGAATGCTAAGAACCATACGAGTTAAAGAGCGTCCATAAATAAAACTCAGTTTCAATTTTTACATTGCGTAATCCTGATCAACCTGGTTTCGAAGCAGGGGTTAGTGCCTTCAACTATTCATATATTTTGTTTGCAGAGAACACTGCAAGGCCGCATTCGCTTCCATCTTCCGTCGCCACCAACCCTCGGTGCGTTCCTAACTTGGTTAACTTACTAAAACCCCTCAGCCTGCTTGTAGCTTATACCTATCCGTCGGGAAGAACATTGTTTTACAATAGTGAAAGAGCTATCACAATAAATTCAGTGGTTTGCGAGATTACCCTAAACATACAAATTTTCTGCGTTTAAAATATTAAAGGTTTTTCCACGATGAACTTCAAGGCCCAAAGAGTGTGAAGAAAGGAGGATGAGTTCATAAACTTGCTGAGATACATTTTATGGCAGCATTTTATAGGACCTTTATCTCGGATATTCTCCCGGGAAGGCCATTACTATTGTGTTGGGATGAACTCCCACGTCACACACTGCTCATGATAGTAATAAGATGGTTATGTGTTCCGTGTGTATTCATAACTATATCGAAGTAGAATTCACTTCTGGTTTGCAGTAGTAATTTAGGCTTTGTATGGCGTTTTAATAACTTTATCACTAATGCGGAAAAGTAAGACATAAGCTTGTAATTTGAGTCTTCTATTCCCAAAGGCAAGTTAACATCGTGTCATGTTGTAGAAAATGACGAATCAGGTATTTTCGTTGTTTGAAATAGTTCCAAAACTCATCGCTGCCCAGCACAAAAAAGAGCATTTTACGTTTGTCTGGATCTCCAAAACATTCGCTAACTGCAGTCGATGTTTAGCAGTGTAATTTCTTGTTATGCAAGGCAGGTCTTTGACTGTAAACCCAGTCTCCTCCATCCTTCCCTATTTTCCGTTTTACTCCTCGTCTGCACATTTTTTTAAGACTGGTTCACAATACCCGAGAATGGGAAGCAATAGAGCATAGAATATTTTGGTTAATAATAGCCCGGTAACGAGAACAGGAATGCATATTCATGATCATATTGATCACAAAGTGGAAAGTCGATTTTGCGCATTAGCATTTCATTTGTTTTTAACTGACCAATGTTACTTTTACACCTGATTCCAATTCAGCCAACATAATGCGGGTTAATCAATGTTAAAATTCGATAAACATTATCTAAATTGCAGATCGATTATATTTCCGATTCCTCTACGCGTACCAAGCTTTCATTCCTTTATTTAATGACGTACATTAAAGTTGTTTGTTGTTCTTTGTTAATTTCTACCGGTTTTTTGCTGTTCATGGTAGGTTTGAGGCAATAGCCAGTTTTGAGTTGCATATAAACAAACTACAGATGACCCAATGCTCAATGGATCTGCGGGTGTTAGGATCTGAGGTTATGAAGCACATAGGCTAGAATTGCTTCCAGTTTCATGTGAGTTTCATGAAGAGTCTAATATGCACAATATGGATATAATATGCCATGCCAGGGAACGAGAACGAGAAATTTAAAACTTGGCAAGTCTTCTTCGGGGCCCGGGAAAGCTTCCCGTCAATTGTGAACACCTAATACTAGTATTTCAACTCCTCGTTCTGGTTACCGTTCTCGGTTGTTGTGAACAATCCTTTATTGTCTATCATCTGGTATTTTCTGTGCAGCGAGTCTTTTTCCTATTCACCGTTTCCTCTGGTTTCTTCTTATGCAACAATGTCGTAGACAATTTCTTCTCCTCTTCATCAGTTTCAGCGTTGTACTTCTTCCACTGGCTCTTTTGTTACTGTTAATTTATCCATTCCATTCTCCTTCATAACCACATTTCAAATGTTTCCAATCATTTTCCTCACTTCTTCATAAAGTCCAATTTCCCATACAACACAATGAAATACTCCAGTTACAGCGTTCTTTGCTATTACTGTCTTCTGATAGTAACGTTCACTTGGTCCACCACCTCATCTGGGCTTCGCAACTAAATGTTTCTCGTTTTTCATCCTATATCAGCAGTTTATGTTTTATTTTATTTATTGAATTTATAGTCATGCCGTATTCCTAATACTTGTCAATTAACGCGTTGCTTTATAATTAAAAATATCTGTGTTACATTCACATGACTCTCAACCCTCTATCGCTTATTAGTGGATGTACACATTATTCTTACGAAAGTTTATTTTCCTGTCTACTTAATTATAATCGAGATAAACCTTTACAGAAATAGATGTGGATTTCTTTCCACCTTTGTTAAATACAATATTAAAGTTATAGCATACATTTAAAAACTTTTAAATTTAGTGTATCTATAAACCAGCTCTTCCAAACTTTAATGTCGTCCTCCGTGGTCTAGGGGTACCATGCTAGCCTCTACTTCGCAGGTTTAAACCCAGTGGAGGGCGATGGATTTTTTCGGGCGTAAATATCCTTAACATGGCTTCCTTCAGAAGGGAAGTACAGCCGGTGGTCCCGTGTCGTAGATTTACGGCACTAAAAGAACCTCAAGCCTGATAAAGAGGCCTCTGAACAAAATTTCCGGTCTTTCACGTCCAATATAGAATGGGACGCTAAGGACCATGGTAGTTAAAGAGCATCCATAAATAAAACTCAATTTAACTTTTCGTACTTTAACCCCTAGATTGTATGTATGCGATAAAGCTACCATACCATCTCTGGACTTTCCAGGCTGAAATCATTCTGTATCCCTTATCCACTTATGTCTTTAATTTCCACAAAAAAAATCCCACCATTTTAATTGCTTCTGCGCTTGGGCTTGCCAGCACTTTTAAGTGCAACTATTTCTTTGTTTACATTATCCCATTTTTGTACCATATATCATCTCTTCATCTTTTAATCTTTTCACGTTCTATTAGACAAGAAACTACCATCCAAATTTTCGCACATAATACATCTCCCCTAGCAATTACTTCCTATACTTTTAAAAACATAGTTCTCTTGCTTTCATCCAAGCAAGACCTATTCTTTCTAATTGATCGCACATGTCCACATACTTACTCTCTCACAATGTTTGCAGAAATAGCTGCATTACACCTTTCGTTACTGATACAAACGGAAGAGTGACAGTCAAATGTTTAAGAACTGGACGCTATGCGCTGGCCTTAAAGTTGCATATTCTTTCCATAACATCGCGAGAAACAACCGAGTATCGACAGGATTTTAAAAGAATGAGTTAATTATTGAACAATTCGAACCATTAATAACGGATCTCCGAAATGGTTGATGCCACAAAACAATTTATTTGAAATAAATTGTGCGTTTGAGATCTACATTTTCGTGTGCAGTACGTACGTTTTCGTCTCTCGCTTAATGTTTACCAGTTATGCAAGATTATATATATATATATATATATATATATATATATATATATCCTTTTTTACATCTTTAATGTGTGGCATTTTAATCAAAATCGTTTATAGCAACTTTTCAGAAAAGTCAACAACTTCAAAAAGTGTTTCATGTAAAGAGTAGTTTGGGGTGGGGGAATTTTCTTGAATATCTCTGTATCGCATCTTTGGAAGGTAGTGAACTTAAATAGTATTTGACATTTATCTGACATTTTGTTTTTTATTTATGCTGTCCACACACACACACACACACACACACACACACACACACACACACACACACACTGATCTTTTTCCAAAAATGCTTTTTTTGGGGGAGGGGGTTTCAGAAGGTCTCAAAACACGTACTTCCGGTGAAATCTCAATATCGAATGCTTGGCTGGAATGCAATACCTTCTCTACGTACTATGTAGGTAAAAACCGTAGAGCCGGTGTGGGCATGGTGCCTGTCAAGCAGAAGGAAAAGAGAGTTTCCCTGTTAGGGCAGTAGTAACACTAATTCTTAAAACAAATGCTAGTTAATTGTTCCTGGCAAAGCACGTTGTACTTTGCAAGCTGCAAAAACTAAAACGCTACCCTGATTTTGGGTGTTGGAACAATAGAGAAAAGATGCACATGAGATCATGCATCATGTGACACAAAAATGCTCACGTATTTTTATCACCCCAAACTATGCTTTGCACGGAAACATTTTCCTGATTTTTTATTATTTAAAAAAATAACCCTAACAATTTTTATCAAAACATCACATGCTTGCCATATTGACATCACACTGTAACTTTGAATTTGTTGTGTATACCCTGTGAATTCCACTTCATTCTGATTGCATTTTGTATAATTTTATATAAATAGGAAATCCTAAGAGATACACAAAAGTTTATTTTAGGAAAAATTAATATTGCAATCTCTATCAACTATTTTGTAGCATTAACTACTTTCGAGATATTCGTTGCTATTGGTTTGCATTTTCCAATAGTCTATTATACATTTTTTTTACGCTCTAAGTCGTCATTCTTTTGTTTCTCGTAATGTCAAGCAAACCGAGCAAGCTGGCGCCGCGGTAACGTGTGCGACTCGCATTCGAGATGTCCCGAGTTCTACCCTTGGCGACCGCCCATTCTGAACTATGGGCTTTCGTGTTTTCACAGGGTCGGAGGGGAATACTGGGGTGGTTTCCCTTTCATTCCGTTTCCTTCTTATCTTTCAGGTGTGCTTCTTGGTTTCATGGCGTGTGGCGGTGCCGGACAGATGGCGCGGATGCTTGCTCAAAGAAGAGTACTTCCCATAGACACCAGATGGCTGCTTGATTGGTGGGTCGTTCATCGCCCTCTCTCGGCGGCTCCAGCAGTGGGACGGGTCTACGAGCTTGGAAATGAAAGGAGCTCCCGCGCGTCTCTGTCTATGGCCTGTAGGCTCCTATGGCTCCTTCACCTTATCCCTTCCTCCTAGGGTGGGAGGGGTTAGCCGCAATAGATTTGTGCAGGTCGCTGAGGTGTGCCCCTGCGTTGAATTACCTATACGAGGGTCACTCTAAAAGTTTTGAGAATGGACAACGTGTAGTGGTAAGCCAAAGCAGAGTGAAGTTGAGATAGCAGCATGTGCAAGTCTGGGCACGCTCCAACATCGTCAGCACCGCGTGTGTATGTATAACAGGTGTTGATACGCCATACGCTTTTCCGAGCACTGATAGTCCCCGTCATGCGAGGTCTGGGGCATCGCCGCAGACAGCTGGCTGCTATGGCCACAACGGGCGCAGAACAGGCCGCTCCTTCCCCGTGAGACTACTACACGGAGCCTCATCTCTTCCCTATGTGAGGCCCCAGTTTACCAAACCATCAGAGTATCCTGGTCAGATCCCTTGGGGATTACAACCCTAGAAATCGCCATCTTCGGCGCCATCGGGCACACCAGATAACCAAGGAGTTTCACCAACAGCAGCTAAAGCTGAACTCCATAGTAATCCTACCCAAGAGATGATTGTCTCAAAATTCAATCCCAACCAAAGAAATTGATAAACACACACACACACCAGGGTGCACAAGGGCCACTTCATCCTAACAGGCAGTTCGAGGAGTTATATGCTTCCTCCTTTCTATCATAACTACCTAAACATAAACCGTCATCCTTAACCATCATTTCCTACTAAAAATAGACATCCTGCGCAGCAAAAATTCGCTCGGGCTAAAACTTAGCCTGCCAGCAGCCAGTCGCAGTCATACGCTAGGATGGAACTCAAACGAGAGCATTTCCGTGCTATGATTAACTGTGACTTTAAAGTCGATTTAGGGGAGACAGAATGCTTGAGAGACTGCATCGTGCATTTGGGGATCTTTGCCCTTCGCAATCCATCATTTATCGATGGTATGCTGAGTTTAGAAGAGGAAGGGATTCCCTCAAAGATGAAGACCGAGCAGGACGACCGGCTACAGCAACAATGGATGAAAATGTGATGAAATCAGAGCGTATGCTGCAGGAACATCATCGTTGCACATTTGGTCAGTTTCAAGAAGCCCTAAATATTGGTTCGGCAGCAGTGAAAACAATCCTGAAAGAAAAACTTGACGTCAGGAAGCTCTGCAGTCACTGGATTCCACCTTACAAATGAGCAGAAACAAGCACGTGTGCAATGGTGCCAGGAAATTATTGAAAAATTCAATGGAGGAAGATCCAAAAGCATATTTAACAGTGTAACAGATGCCGAAAGCTGGATTTGCCAGTATGGTCCAGAAACTAAACGACACTCATCGATCTGGGTCTTCCCAGGAGAAGATCCCCCAACAAAAGTGAAGCGAAGTGTTGGCAAGAAGCTGATCTGTTCCGTCTTCTCAGCAAGTGGCCACATTATGACGATTCCACTTGAGGGTCAAAAGATTGTTATTGCGAGATGGTACACCACAAAATGTCTGCCACAAGTGTTCAATGAACTGAGAAAAAAGCGTTCTAAGACTGCGTGGAATTTGTACCATGGCAGCGCCTCTGCCCACACTGCACAAGAAACAGACCCATTTCTAACAGGAGTCAGATATTTGTTCCATCCTACCTACAGTCCAGATCTGGCCCCATGTGACCATTTTCTATTCTCCGAAATAAAAGAAAAAGTTCAAGGTAAACTATTTTAGTTAACTGAAACCGCAGTAGCTGCTTACGAAGAATGTATTTGCACTCTCTCCAAAGAAGAATGGCGTTCAGCATTTGAAAAATGGTTTGAAAGGATGAGACGGTATATAGAATGCAATGGAGAATATTTTGAAAAGATGCAATGATGAGATATATTTTTTTAATATTTTATTGCATCCACTCTAAAAACTTTTGGAGTGACCCTATGTACCTATATCTAATGTCAAGCAAAGAGTATGGAATTTCAAACATGAAGTAGTAGTTTGTTATAGCTACGTATGGAAAGCCAGTTTGAAATAGTTGGTTGTTATGTTATTTGCACCACGCTTTGGGCGTCAAATTGAAGGAGTTGTATTATATTTCAACTGTTGGGGAGCCGAACTTGTAGTAGTTGCAACCGTACGTATAGTAAACAGTTTCCAGTAGCCTTCGCCCCAAATGTACTTTCAGGTGGTCTTTGCCCCAAGTTTAAAAATAATATTAACTTTATAATTAAACTATTTCTTTAAATATTATATATTTATGTTTGCCTCGGCTGCGTCAGTAATATTTTAGAGACATGGATATCTTGGCAGGGCGTGATGCGACAAGAATGTAGACTTACGCAGATTTTTAAGTTTTAATTCACTCCTTTTTATTAATCCTTGACGCAAATTAAATAGCACTTCACTGATTTAGAGGGCTGTGGGATTCTGTTTATTAATTAATTACACTTTTTAACACGTAAACTATTTTTCGTTTCACAACGAATACGTATTAAATCTCTCGAGGACACACAAGCAACGCATCCAGTTATGAGTACTGTCTGCAGGCAACTGACTTGATTTCAACCGTCTAAACTTGTAAATTTCTGTATTTCAAGTCTCTGATTGGCTAATCCTACTCCAATAGAATACCTTAATTTAACTAAAGCTTTTTCTGGTTGTTGGTTGGCTATTTTATAAACTGTCACTAAAATTACATTAATGCTGCCAAGAATCACAAATAACATTTAAACTCTCAAACTCATTATTGCCTCAAGGTTACCTCATTGTTAAGCAACGTTTAAGTTATTATTCTCACAGCTCCTACATTATTAAATTACGTAATATATTCACATAACATTATTACACATGGATACAATAATATAAGCATATGCAATGACTGTTACATACACATATTGTTTTAAGGCGGGCTGTTATTGAATTTAGTATTATACAATTTGACTAAAATCATTTGTGTTAAAAATACTGCCTCAAACATAGCATATAGCGTCCCGCTTTTTAAAGAGTTGACCATCGCTTCATTCTCGTGTATCCCCCTTATGTACAACGAAACGTTTAATAAAAATATTCTGCAAAAGTTTGATCTTGATTAACATGCAGTATATAGAAAAATAAGCTTTTGTAAGGATAGTTTGTAGAAGAGAGATAAAAAGAAACGGCAGTGGACAGAGAAAGTGATTGAATGTAACAGATCATGTTTCTCTGTGTTATTTCTGACAAAAGCACTTTGATAACACCTGGAATTACTAAAGGGATAACAAAATCTGCCGTCTATTCATTGAACCCAGAAGTAGTAAACATCACAAAAGGCCACGACGACATTTCTGATATATCATCATTGAGTCTCAGAGACAGAAGAAGCAGTTAAAAGCTGCTGATATGACGTCAGATCGCATAGAAGTCGTTCGCAATATCCATAGTCGTTCGCAATAGCAAACGACTTCAAGTGCTTAAGATGGTCGCCTTTCTTGGACTTCTGTTTCTACTGACTGGAGGTGCATCACTGTCCTTTAACACTAGTTGTGAGTGTGGATGGTATAATCGCAGCGTCGTGAGTGAGGTAGGCCTTCCGTGAGCAATGGACATAACTTGATTTATATTAAAATAAAACTAATAATCAGCCGTTGGAGGCGGTAGATTATTTACGATTTTTCCAACTGCAGAAAATTTATACGTTAATTTTTATATGCCGCCTTTAAGTCATATCGGCAGCTTTTGCCTTTGGAACAATTGCTCATTGTCAGTGACGTTCACTCGTTAAATATTGTGTTCATCGTTGGGGTTTTTACTTTGGGATTTTTTTTTATAGTTCATTAAATTCATACAAACATTCACACCTTCACTCATACTTCCAGACTCTAGGGAGCATGGGGAATAATTCTGGCTAATGAAAACCTCCCACCCTGCAGACGGAAATCGAACCCGAGACCGCTGTATTAGGAAGTTAGCGTGCTGACCAATTTAAATTTGTGTTAGGGAATATATTTTATTAAACTTACAATAATGTATTGTGTTGTATGACAAAATGAGAACAACTAGGCATGTAAACAAATCTGATGTGTTACACTCACATGACTTTCTCTACTCTTCTACAAACTATTTTTACAAACTCTTATTCTCCATCTGTTTCATATTAATCGAGATAAACATTTGCAGAAACGATTTTTTGACATGCAAAGAGAATTACATTTTACACATAGCGACCAGTTCTAAAAATATTTCACTATCGCTTAAGGCCTACTATGTTCCCTTTGTTTTGTATTTGCAAGGGCAATATAAGCATATACATATCTCTTAATAGCTGCTTGCTATGTGCAGCACCATTCTGTTTTCCACAGATTAATACTCTTTGCATATCCAAGACAAAAAAAAAAAAAGAATAACGAATTCCCATTTGAGAAAATAAGTATTAAAAATCTGATGTGTTACACTCACATGACTTTCTCTACTCTTGTACAATCTATTTTCACAAACGCCTATTCTCCATATACTTCAAGTTAATCGAGATATCGAGATGTCAATCTTATTGGTAATTTTCTTGTAGATGCAAGGGAAATTGCTAGGTTATAAGCGATAGTCAAATATTTTAACGCTGGTTGCTATGTGGCGCATTTCATTCTCTTTGCATGTCCAGGACATAAAAAAAATGAATAACGAATTTGAGAAAAAGTATAAGTATTGAAAAATTTAAGGAAATAACAAGCAATATCTCGAAAACGGTTCACTCAACAAAAAAAATGTATATGACGTAAGTTGTGTATTTTAACGCGATCTACATTTTTTGTGAAGTAAAATTCTGTCTATCTCTTACGGTTTACCAGTTATGCAAAAGTCGTTCACAATAAAGAATACTTTTGGAGACATTCCCAGAAAATTCGAGATATACATTTCATTTCTCATGACATTATCTTAAACATATGATATTTTCATCAAAATCGTTAGAGCCATTTTTGAGAAAATTAAACTTTTCGAAAAATGTTCCATGTAAAGGGTACTCTGGGGTGGGGGGATTTTCTTGAAAACCTTCGTGTCGCATCTCTGGAAGATACTGAACCTAAATACAAAGTTTGGTGTTTATCCGACTGTTCGTTTTTGAGTTATGCTGTTCACAGACACACACACACACACACACACACACACACACACACACACACACACACACACACACAGACGGACATGTTTCCAAAAATGCTTTTTTTGGATTCAGTGAGTCTCAAAACATTGTACTTACAGTGAAATCTCGGTATCGAATTTTTGGGTGGAATGCAATACTTCCCCTACTTACTATACGTAGTAGAGAAAGTAAAAATTTAAGGGAATAACAAGCAATATCTCGAAAATGGTTCACCCAACAAAAAAATGTATATGACATAAATAGTGTATTTTAACGCGATATACATTTTTTTGTGCAGTAAAATTTTGTCTATCTCTTATGGTTTATCAGTTATGCAAAAGTCGTTCACAATGAAGAATACTTTTGGAGACATTCCCAGAAAATTCAAGATATACATTTTATTTGTCATGAAAATATCTTAAACATATGATATTTTAATCAAAATCGTTAGAGCCATTTTTGAGAAAATTAAAATTTTCGAAAAATGTTCCATGTAAAGGGTAATCTTTGGTGGGCGGATTTTCTTGAAAACCTTCGTGTCGCATCTCTGGAAGATACTGAACCTAAATACCAAGTTTGGTGTTTATCCGACTGTTCGTTTCTGAGTTATGCTGTACACAGACACACACACGGACATGTTTCCAAAGATGCTTTTTTGGATCCAGGGTGTCTCAAAACATATATTTCCTGTGAAATCTCGGTATCGAATTTTTGGGTGGAATACAATACTTCCCCTACTTATTATACGTAGTAGAGAAAGTAAAAAGTAGCATGTATTACAATATGATGAGACAACATTCGGTGTCTGTATGTGTGAATGTGTATGTGTGTATCTGTTTATGTATATGTGTGAGTGTGTGAACAGCATAGTAACTCAAAAACGAAATATGGGATAAATAAATAATTTTATATTGAAGTTGAGGGTTTTCCAAGCATTCCATACAAAGATTTTCAAGAAAATCCCCCCACCCCAGATTACCTTTTACATGGAACATTTTTCGAAAATTTTAATTTTCTCAAAAATGGCTCTAACGATTTTGATTAAAATATCATATGTTTAGGATATTTTTATGACAAATGAAATGTATATCTCGAATTTTGTGGGAATGTCTCCAAAAGTATTCTTCATTGTGAAGACTTTTGCATAACTGGTAAACCATAAGAGATAGACAAAATTTTACTGCACAAAAAATGTAGATTGCGTTAAAATACACATTATGTCATATACATTTTTTTTTTTTTGCTGAGTGAACCATTTTCGAGATATTGCTTGTTGTTCCCTTAAATTTTTCAGTACTTATTTTCTCAAATGGGAAATACGTTATTCATTTTTTTTTGTCTTGGATATGCAAAGAGTATTAATATGTGGCAAAGAGAATGGTGCTGCACATAGCAAACAGCTATTAAGAGGTATGTCTATGCTTAAAGGCTACTGTATTTTTATATTGCCATTGCAAATGCAAATCAAGGGGAACATAGTACGCCTTAAGCGATAGTCAAACATTTTTAGATCTGGTCACTGCGTGTGAAATATAATTCTCTTTGCATGTCAAAAGATCGTTTCTGCAAATGTTTATCTCGATTAATATGAAGTAGATGGAAAATAAGAGTTTGTAAAAATAGTTTGTAGAAGAGTAGAGAAAGTCATGTGAGTGTAACACATCAGATTTTTTTTTCGAGTACTTGATTTTGATTAAAATACCATATGTTTAAGGTACTTGCATGACAAATAAAATGTATATCTCGAATTTTCTGTGAAATCTCGTGAAGTCCTCCTCATTCTGAATGAATTTTGTAGCACACATTTGAACTCACGCTCATACTTCCAGACTCTAGGGAGGACGAGGAATAATCCTGGCTGAAGAAAAATTCCCATCCTCCAGCCGGGAATAATCCGAGATCTGTGGATTTGGAAGTTAACATGCTAACTACCAGACCACAGAGGTAGCGTTATTGCTATTATTTAAATTGGAATGAGGGTATTTTGAACTGGAGCTATAAATGTGCTCATTGGGAGTTCCATAGTGGCCTTCCGGTGTTATTGCTTGAGTAACTTGCTAACAGATGGCTAGTCGCATTCCTCTACTGCTTGTTTTATTTATATCCCTTTTATTCTCCGGTACTGAGTATCCAATCCAGTGCCAACTGGCTGAAACAACGAAAGAAAGCATAAGAAAGAAGAAAAACAACAGTTAGTTTTTTTCGGAATTACTGAAATTCTCCTCGACGACAGGCTGTCTCCTTTGCTTTCAGATTTATGGCTGGACGCTAAAGTCAAACTGTTAAAAAACACATCACTCTTGTCAGGAATTTTGCAACTTTGTGGTCGGAAAGAAACCTGTTTAATTTTCAGTCTGAAAAACAAAACTATTTTACCGAGCGGGATGGCTCAGGCGGTGTCTGTGGTCCACCTTCGGGAGGTCCCGGAATTCAAACCCCGTGGCCAACCAATCTGACGGCTTTATTGTGGTTACCCTCAGTCGCCAAGGTAAATACCGTATTGGTTATTTAATACCACGACCCAAAGTTTCACCTTAACTCTAAAGCAATAGTAACAATGAAAAAAAATCTGATGTGTTACACTCACATGACTTTCTCTACTCTTGTACAAACTATTTTTACAAACGCTTATTCTCCATCTGCTTCATGTTAATCGAGATGTTAATCTTATTGCTAATTTTGTTGTAGATGCAAGGGGAATATGGTAGGTTTTAAGCGATAGTCAAATATTTTAACGCTGGTTGCTATGTGGCGCATTCCATTCTCTTTGTCTGTCCAGGACAAAAAAAAAATTGAATAACGAATTTCAGAAAAAGTATAAGTATTGGAAAATTTAAGGGAATAACAAGCAATATTTCGAAAATGGTTCACTCAACAACAAAAAATGTATGTGACAAATTGTGTATTTTAACGCGATCTACATTTTTTGTGTAGTAAAATTTTGTCTATCTCTTATGGTTTACCAGTTATGCAAAAGTCGTTCACAATGAAGAATACTTTTGGAGGCATCCCCAGAAAATTCGAGATATACATTTCATTTGTCATGAAAATATCTTAAACATATGATATTTTAATCAAAATTGTTAGAGCCATTTTTGAGAAAATTAAAATTTTCGAAAAATGTTCCATGTAAAGGGTAATCTGGGGTGGGGAGATTTTCTTGAAAACCTTCGTGTCGCATCTCTGGAAGATACTGAACCTAAATACCAAGTGTGGTGCTTATACGACTGTTCGTTTCTGAGTTATGCTGTTCGCAGACACACAGACACACGCGGACATGTTTCCAAAAATGCTTTTTTTGGATTCAGGGGGTCTCAAAACATGTATAGTAGGTGGACTGGACGGCATCCTCATGCCATCTGCCCGTCACAGAAGCAGAGGTACAGTTACTATGCACATGCCTCTGTGGACAGGGATGTGTATGGTATAGGGATGAGATCTAGAAGACTAACTGTCCTCCACACAACGAGCCATAAGGTATCTCCTAACAGACCTGTCGCGATATGACATTGTAGTTAAAGCCACGTAAAATAAGAGAGAGAGAGAAAACTCTTTTATCATGGTCTATTTTCGGCACCGTCTTTGAGTCCACCTTTGGGTAATACATGGGATTTAAGCCCACGATCTCCCGCACTTACCTCCTGAACCTTTCTGTGTGCGCGTTCGTTTGGAATCATTACAATTCATGTACACTGGGCTGCAGAAGAAATGTGATATATTATCGTTTTCCGAGGGCGTAAGCAAACATGGCGATGTGTGAATCTTTTTACGGTCAATTTTTTAGAACCTTCACATCTCTCTGGAGACATTTGCTACATTATTTACAGGGATGCCTCTTTCCGACATTCCTACGATGCGTCCATGTGTTGCTACTGATGTATAGGGCAAAGCGTTTTCCAATACTTTATTTATATGTTAATGAAGACATGCATACAAGCTGAATTACATAACAATAATAATGTTTAGGCAATCCTACCGTTATTAACAGATTGTTACTGTAATCAATATCGTGCTAATTGGCTCACTATGGCACGCGTGCCAATAGGAGCTATGACGTAATACCAGTATTCCAATTTGCCTTAGCTTATAGAGAGAAGAAACCATTTTGATAATATTCTTTTCCCTGAACAACGAAGATGATTTTAATTTATAGATAATTACTTACCATGTTGTGCTGATGATAGGCTACATCACAGTCCGTAACACCTGCCCACTTCTGTCCCAGAACGGAAATGTATGCAAGTGACTGTCTTGTTTATCGGTTCAACATGCCACGTAATAACAAATTATGAGGGCTGATCAGCAAAGACTGAGATTGATTGTTTTTCTTTAGCTTCTTTGATAGTTTCTTGTCTGTGCCATAAATATTTGAAAAGAGGGGGGTTTTATGCATAATATCGATAGGCGGTAGAACTCTCGTATCGGTAGGTTGGTAGTAATGTTCTGTTTTGTAGGTCCTACTTGTATTTCGCATACCACACTGATGTAATGGAACAATTTACCAGCATGCAGTTCCCACTCACAGTGCTGTTACAGCAGCATACTACACGTCACTATTGGCTAAACTAAGGAAGCACATTGTAAGGGAAAGACCAGAACTTCATCGGACTGGGTAGGGATAACGCGCGGCCTCACGTTGCAAATCAAATCATGCAGTTTTGGCTAAATGCAATATTACCCGTGTACCGCATCCGCCTTATAGCCCCGATCTTGCACCCTGTGATTTTTTTATTCCCATCATTAAAGCCAAAGCTCCGGGGCATTCGATTTGAGAACTCTGAAGCAGTGCTCAAGAAAAGTGAGTTGATTCTCAAGGACCTCACAAAGAATGGCCTGCACCATGTGTTTGAGGACTAGCAGAGACGCTATAAGAAGAGCATAGAAGTAGGAGGGGATTACTTTGAAAAAAAATCATGTATACATTGAAATGGAGTAATAAACATCTCTGAAAAAAAATCAGTCTCAGTCTTTGTTGATCAGCCCTCGTAGATTCAGGGGGAGAAGCTAATGTCTCATAACATTTGAAAACGCTGCGGCTTATATCAACTATGGATGCCGAATTATTTAATAATTTATAATCCTAAAATTACATAAAATGTATTCAACTATGACACTATAGCGTACCATCAAGAATAGCCACTTGTTGCATAAATTATTATTATATGTAAGGGTTTCTGTATATCGTATGTCATTTGTTTCCTAAGCAGAGCCTTCGTACATTTCAAATCGATAGCGATTTCGTTTCGGCATTTCTTCTACAAAGGGATTGTACTTTATCTCCGTGACATAGTTAGGGCCCTGGCAAGCAATTCAAATAACAAGAAGGGGAAGCAGGTTCCAGGAGCTCCATAATCCAAGAAATGAGGACATGACAGTCAAAATCCGTGGTTGAGTGGTTAGACCGCTCGCCTCCCACCAAGGGACCCGGGTTCGATCCCAGGAATCGTATGTGGGATTTATGGTGGACAAAGTTGCGTCTGGGGGGTTTTCTCCGGTTTCCCTCGCCATTCATTCCACCAGTGCTCTATCGCCACCTTTCCTTTCATCCATTTCACCGCCATTTCATAACATCTTCTTCCTCGCTTTCATCCCAGGCTTCGGACTGAGCACCCATCCTGGCAGACAGTCAAAATGTAGTGTTGATTCCAACAAACTCTGACTGCGTCTGCGTTCTGTATTCGAGCGTTCCAATGTACTTCCGATTCCATTAGACACCGTCAGGATCAGTGCGTAACAAATGGCACATACCGATTGACTGACGACGACCTGTGCGAAACCAACCCCTGCGCATTAGGAAATCACGGACCCGTCAATGAACGATCAGTGACTATCAGATACCTACTTTGTGTTGTGGAACGAATCTACATGGAGTGCAAAACCTAAGGACGAAAGTAATTTTCGCATGCTGCGACAATGCCAAGTAACATAGCTCGATGAAACTTGAATCATACATAAAGGGAACCTTTACAGTAGACAACTAAACGAAATATTCAATGAGACGAACAGAAATGCCACTTTTATTCATAGACCATAAACTACACTAAAGTCAATACGACATATGATGGCTCTCTAGATTTACAGAAACAGATACAAGGTGCTTAAAAGGGTGTATGATCACCACGGACAGCAATGCATGCTCTGCATCGTGCTCCCATGCTGGCTACAAGGTTGGTAAGCAGTTCTTGTGGTAGGGCGTTCCATTCCTCCACCAGCGCTGTTGACAACTGTTGGATGATCGTTGGTGCATGTGGATGTGCTACAATGCGTCTCCCCAAAGCAACCCACACGTGTTCGATGGGATTTAAATCGGGGGAACGGGCAGGCCAGTCCATTCGCCGAATATCCTCTCGTTCCAAGAGATCCTCCACCTGCGCTGTTCGATGCGGTCGCACAGTCATCCATAAAAATGAAGTCAGGACCGACTGCACCCCTGAAAAGACGCACAGGGGGAAGGAGTACAGTATCACAATAACGTTGACCAGTGAGCGTACCGTGTTCCCACCTCTCGCCAGATGAGGGTACGTCGAGAATCACCACTTAAGACTGAATCTGCTCTCATCCGAGAAGAGCACGCGACCCCCTTCCTCGTTGGTCCAATTTTGATGCTCTTGGGGCCATTGCAAACGGTGCCGCCGATGTGCAGATGCCAATGGAACACAACGTACTAGCCGTCAGGCAAAGAGGCCACCTCTGTGTAGTCGCCTTGCCACTGTGTATCGTGAGATTGCGTGCCTAGCTGTCCTGTTAAATGTGGTTGCAATTGCACCCGCTGTTTGGCGTGGATCCCTTCTTGCCTGTTGCACAATGTAGCGGTCATCTGCTGCTGTAGTTGAGCGTGGTAGACCACCACCTCTCCTTGGGACAGCAGTGCCTGTGGTTTGGAAGGTTCCCCGTGCACGTGAAACAATGCTGCGAGCAATTCCAAACTCCTGAGCAACACTCTTCACACTTCACCGTTCTTCCAGTTTCCCGATGATTCTTTCCCGTGTGAAGTCATCCAAATGGTGTCTACGGGTCATGTTGTAATGAACACCACTACAGTGCACTGTAACAGCTCGCTAATTGCCACACACCGTCTTGTCCTGTTTCGTCAAGTGACCCGTGTTGCGGGACCAGACCCATTTGGCACTATAGGCTCGCTACACTCTCGCCATGTGACGTCCAGCTTTCTGTGTACGTGTGAGAGACCTCTGGCAACATGTTCCCGCACCTTCATCTACTTCCACCAAATGGTTCATTTGTTATATTACTTTACCCATCTCGTCCTTAGGTTTTGCACGCCAGTGTATTAATAACGCTTCCAAGTATACCTACGCTGTTTTGGACGGTAGTGAGCGAGATTGCACTCTCATTGCGCTCTTTCGCCCCAAACCCATCACAGATTATTTTATGTGTGTTATATTTGGTAGCCTTGTACATATATTATCGTGGTATCATTCTGTTGCAGCTGATCACGAGGAGGATAGTCGGCGGGAAAGCCACGGTAATGAACGAATTTCCGATGATGGCTGCCTTAGTTGACCATTACTGGGAGCAGTTGTTCTGTGGGGCTACTATCGTATCCTCGAAATTCGCTGTCACAGCTGCACACTGTAGTCTGTACAGAGATATCGGGGACATATACCTGATTGTCGGAGCCCATTTCTTGCCCATACCCACCAGGACTGCGCCTGTCAGTGAGTACCACCTATTGGAGAATTAGCAAAAGCTACCAGTACTTAATACCATTTCCAAATACATTATTTGCTAATTGCCCATTTGAAGGAAACTATCAGAAGGCAAGTTATTATCTTAACATGTTTCATTAATTCAGTGATATCCCAAAATATTACGCCCCCTCCCCTTAAAAATATATGCGGAACATTTTTACCATATTGATCCTTTCACTTAAAATTTTATAAACGAAATTGAATAAGCACAGTTTATAATGTAGGGTAGGATAGGGCTAGCTAACGGAGGTGACACCTAGCACCTCGACTCCTGTGCATCTTTTGTGCGTACACCCCCGGGAGAAACGGATAAAGTGAGAGAACCGCAGGGGACGTATGTGTTGCAGAGTGAGGCCGGCACAAGTCAACAGAGAGGCCCAGAGTTCCCTAATAATTCCAGATTTGACCATAAGGCCACGGAGAGGTTCCTCTAATGGAATCGGGGAAACACGATCCAGCAGTGGAGGCTCAACAGGCTTCCCTCTAGCGGCACCGAGAAGAAGTTTCAAATCGCAAAACTCTGCGCCATCTGTCCCACACCAACCAAACCACAGCCTCGGAGTCAACCTGAAACATGAAAGGGGAATGAAATGAGAGGAAATCCGTGGTAGAATACACCACTCCAGCGTTCGCCTATGTCAACCAGGGAAAACCACGAAAAACCCATGGCCAGAGTGGGCGGCACCAGGGATCGAACCCGAGACCTTCCGAACGCGAATCGCTCACGTTACCGGTTTATAATATAAATAAATGCTAACTTCTTAGATCTGTCTTGCGCGGGTGTGGTAAACAAATTTCCTCTCTGGCATGCTGCAATGGGCTAGTACAAAACTCTAGCGCGAAGACCCATTAAACTTCATTCATTGACCAGAGTGTTTACAAGGACTCTTCCTTAAGAGGGGTTGTCTTTCTCTGCTTATTTTTGTATTCTTGCGGCCGGCTCTCGTATTTTCTCTCTTTCACTGGGATCGTCTTCAAAACATTTTTTTTATAAGTTCCCTTGGTTACTCAGTTCATCATTGCGGTATTTTTTACGTTTTGCATTATTGCTATTACACACACACACACACACACACACACACACACACAAATGCCCATGCCGGAACTCGAACCCGCGACCCTCAGCTTAGCGGAGTGCCGGAGCTACACACTCCAGCGACCAAGGACGGCTACGAGGGCCGGCTGAGTATCGGCATCACCTACCTGACAGTCATTAGAGCGAACAATACAAAGACAAAACAACCTTTCCCCATTCACTCCCGTTCTCTAAAGCAGTGGTTCCCAAGCTGTGGGTCGCGAACCTCAAGGGGGCCGCGGTATTCTCTCTGGGGAGTCGCAGTGGATATTTGGAATTATTAATAAATCATTTTTATTGTTAATTATTATAACAATGGGGAAAATGGAATTTAGTCACATATTACATATTACATTTAAAGAGAATCATATTTTTTTGTATTTAAGAAGCATATTAATACTACAATTTGACAGTAAATGTACATGTACAATTTTATATAAATCATTAATTATTACACTGTACATCAGGATGATTAGTGATAAGTATGAGCCCGTTTGCTATTAATTAATCGTTCAATGTCTGGCTTTATATTAGTTGCACACATTATATATTCCTAGATTTAGTCTTTATATTCATCATCACGTTTAGTGCAGCAGACACCAGGGTATTCTGTTCTTCTTGCTAGCCACAACTGATACACATCTTCCTTCTGGAAAGTCAGTTTTAAACTTTGGTCTGAAGAAAGTTCAATTAATTTATCCTTTAACTTCGCGCGAAAACTTACAAATTAATGATTAAGCAGCGAAGTGAATGGAGGGGTCGCCAATAATTTCATTATCGCAAAAGGGGGTCGTGTGTGCAAGAAGTTTGGGAGTCGCTGATCTAGAGGATTATGTGTTTACATACCCGGGAGCCTTTTGTCAGCTCTAAGAAAAAATGCCAAAGGATTTGACCCATTTTAATTTTAAGTGCTGGAACGTGTCATTATACGTAATTATTAACGAAGAGAAGGCGTTTAAAAACAAGTAGGTATCTATCAAGTCACGGCTTTGTTTTGTCCTTATTGCCTCCGTTGGCATCAGAGGCATAACCAAAGGGGGTTGGGAGTTGGAACCTCCTTTGCTAAAAAATGTAAAAATTAATAGCAAAAATAGCTTCGTTAAAATAATAGCATTTTTCTAGGTTGACGAGAATGGGGCACTTCCTAATCCTATCACTGGTAGCGCTATATTTATGCCACATGTCTTGGACAATATGACAAAGGTGACAACAGAAATTGTACTTCAGATGGCGCTGGTACAACAATGTTAAGATATCAGGGGCATATTTTCGTTCCGGTGCTAAATTTGAATGGTTTCCAAATTATTGCAAATCTCCCGTTTAGAACATAACTAGAAACCCTATTTTGTAGTGAAATAAAATGGTCTGCACTGCAGCAGTAATATAAAGTATTTTACAGTGGTCATTAATTCTCATGTCACAACACATTTGCCGCTTAGAATAGCAAAGCATCCTATCCTAATTTTAATTCCAATTCAGAATTAATTTATATTTATCATTTGAATTGATACAAATTGTTTAAAAAACGGACTCCGATACATAACTCCCCCTTAATAATTTTCTGGCTACGCTATGGGTGGCATTATGTTTTATTTTCCCAGTTTTTGCTCAAAAAAGTGGACAAATGTTTCGCATTTGGTTAAAATTTTCGAGAAATAAACATTCTGCATGTAAAATGTGTCCATTGTTTCGTAAAATAAGGAAAGGAAGAAACAAAAAGCAAGTAGGTAATTGATTACATCTTCCTTGTGTAACTATAAACTGCGTAATTACAATTGGCAAGCACTTTATAACTCTTGAAGAAAAAAAAGTCAGTGAGAAATGTCTCCTTCCGCGTTCGCAATGTAATAATTTGTATACCTGGTTTTCAATAATTATTTTCCCGTCAGCAAAAATGTTTTACATTCCTTTTAAGAGTACCAATTACTTCATGGGGGGTTGCCAACAGTGTTCACTGACCCAGCTTTCTTTTGTGACCACCGGCCGCCACTGATGACTGCCAATCACTCATGCCAAATTCCAGGCATTCAGTTGTCTTATTTCTTATTGTTGTTTTGTTTGTAGCCCTGCTTAATTCCTATGACCATATCGTGGTCTTTGACTTACGAAACATCTGAATGTTGAGCTCACAGGTTGAGCTGTAGGTTTTGACGCTTATTCTATTTTCAGTTCACCGTGAAACATATTCACTCCCATATGCACACTTACAGTCTCTGCGGAGGTTAGGGAATGAATCTAGCTACGAATCGAGAATCAAACTCAGGAGCTCTGGATTGAGAAGTTACAACACTGACTGTTTGACTATTCAGGTTTATTTCTTATTATATATTTAAACATTCAATCAATCCTTTATTAACCTTTGAAATTGATACAATTTATGGTTTTTCGTTATGACGTAATATACACATTATATACAAAAATAACCTTTTATAATAACAGCATTTACTTGCAGCTACACTCTGGTTATTGCGTTAATTATCTCTTTCTCATCCATAATCTCATTATCCCTTCCTCTCCCTATTTTCGGTCTCCCCTTCTACTTTGTGCAACGCGCATGCCATGAAGTTCAGAAAATGAGTAAAAAGATTGCCTACAGTACATTGTTTCTCCGCACCATACTTACGTTGCGTATTTGGATCTCGTTTTGTAGTAGGTACCTACTATACCGGAAAGGGAATAACAATCCGTGCACTCACTATCTTGAGAGCTATACGACGCACCCGAATGAAGATCGAGGGGGAAGGCAGGGGTGGGTTTTAACGAAACTGCTGTTACTTTCTTCAAGCTTTTTTCACTTTGGCACCAGCTACAAAATGAGGTAGCTGCACATGGCCGTTGCGCAGTAACTTGGCCGCTCATTGGGGGGAGGGAAATCAAAATTTTGGGAAATACAAAAATATTGAAGTAGATTAATGGAGGTAATATAAACACATTTATTACAATTTTAATCAAGTATTGTAATTGTGAGCTCCATTTGTATATTTAAGACAATAGGATATATTGAAATACCAAGTAAAAAAATACACACCTACCAATATTGCCATTTTTTTATTGATTTCGGCTATTTTGCTCTTCTGGGGTCCCCGTTGAAAACGCTGAAAAAAAAACAAGAAGGAATGGATTAAATTACCTTAAGAGTGAGGATATAAGTAAATGTGATGTCGCCAATAGCTGCTGCCCACCTGCGCGCCCCTTTTAGGTGTTTTACTTTTATAGGAAAATTGCTATATAAACACAACAATCATAGCAATCTTCCCGCTAAAACAGACGCTGAATGGGAAGTGCCAACCTAAGTAAGTGAAATCCGCGAAATAAGGAATTTCTGCAAACGTGAATCATTCGAGTTTTAGACGCGCGGATCCCTCGACTACGCCCTGTCGTCGCTTCGCAGTTGAGGCTGAGGGCCCTCAATCCCTCGGCTACGCCTTGAGGCTGAGATCTTACCGGCTTTGGCGGCATTAGTTTATTCATATGTTGCCAGCATTGCGTTAGAGCTAGAGAACGACACAGAGTGACATCTGTAGGGCTAGAGAGTGACATCTGTAGGACATATAAGACATCACTTCCATCGCTGTCGGAGACCCCGAAAGAGCAATTTACCCTTGATTTCAATTATTTGTTTAAGGTTTTATTGTGTATCGTATCACAATAACTAGTATAGTACCAATAAGACAGCCCCTTTGTGAAGCTTTCCAGCTGCAAAAAAGGGATCTAAATAGTTGAAATTGAGCTCCCAGAAAAACTGGATGAGATGCTCCATAGCCTTTGGGGGCGATGGGCACTCCTGCCCAGTAATATAGAAGTGTCTGCTGGTTAATTCCTCTTTTACTTTTTCTTCAAAAATGCACTCTTGAAAAGGACTCTCACTACAAGTTTATATATACTATAGTGAACACAATAATAATAATAATAATAATAATAATAATAATAATAATAATAAAACATTGATTGAAGAATAGTATGTCTTGGATTTGATTCTCTCAAATTTTGCACTTTTGTAAATAGGTCTGCCACAGTACGTGGTAACTTCTTTTATTTTAATAATAATAATAATAATAATAATAATAATAATAATAATAATAATAATAATAATAATAATAATAATAATAATAATAATAATAATAATAATAATAATAATAATGAGGAGGATAAATTGATAACAATACATAATAATAGTGATGATAGGTTTTCCCGATTCCATACGTTCTCTTACTGTTTTGCCGCCATACATTCAGAACAATGTGATGTTCTCCTGAACTTCACACTCTATGCAACATGTGGCATGATATGACTGCAGTGACTGAGTGACAAATGACAATCAGCTCAGTGGTTGGTACATTGTTCTGCCCTCCTCCTGCTACCTCTCTCCTTTAGTTCATTCATCATATGGCCTCGTCTACCTAGCTGCGCAGAAGACTTTTCAGCTACTTCCACATCACTGATCAAGTTGGCTCCATGGTAACGTGTTCAATACCCTTTGAACCCCACTTTGACCTTGGGTTTTTCATGTTTGGTAGGCAGATGCTGGGGTGGTTTCTCTCTGCCATGTCCTCCTCTTATTCCTTTCATTCCGTTTCCTTCTCATGTTTCAGGTGTACCTTCAGGTTTCGAATGTGAGGCATGCATAATGGATCATGCTCCAAGAAAGAATATTCCCTGTGGACACCAGAGGGCTGTCTGATTGTATAGGTTGCTCATCGCCCACTCTGGGCAGCTCCAATAATGGGTCAGGTTTTCAAGCTGGAATTGTTAGGGACTTCTGCAGGTCTCTGTGGCCTGTAGACTCTTGAGGTTCCTTCACTTCATCCATTCCTCCTGGGAAATAGTAGCCACAATAGATTTATGTAGCTCATGGTACGTGAGGTGTCTTCCTCTCTTGTATGGTATCCTATCGTATGCTACGATCATTTCTCTGGAAAGCGGACTGCACTATGTGGACCAGCTCCAACAAATGTAAAATGCTTTTCATGCAAACAGATTGATAGATCCTCCTGAGTGACTAGTTGGAGGAGGGGAAAAGCCATTACCACACATCAGTTTTGGAGAGAATGAAGAGACTGCATTCCAAAAAAAACTTACTAGAATACCCAAAATAAGAATTTACCAGTGCATTCAAGCTATGTCGCTAAAGAGAAATTGGCTCAACTATGATTTGGAATACTTCTGCATCCACAGTATTCACCTAATCTTATTTCCTTAGATTACCGTCTGTTCCCGAAGCCCAAAACTTGCTGGCTGGATATACATTAAGAGATAATGCAGTAGGCAAACAACTATTTTTAAGTATTTGAAGAACACCCACTTCCATGAGGAAATCACGAACCTAGAAAATTGTTGGAGAAACTTCAGGAGAGTGTATAAAATATAAAGTACATTGCAAGATTGAAGTTGTTCTCTTTAATATCAAATCAAGTTACTTATCAAATCACTCTCAGACAGTTCTAAGAAACACACTTCTATGTTGCATATTATGGCAGTATTGTTATATACTAGGGTGTGGTCAAAAGGTTTGCAGCTAGATATAAAATTTTAGTTACCCCAGCATATACATTGGGAGGCATAACTGCAGAGGTAGCAAGAGGGCCAGAATCTTAAACTACGCAGGCATGGAATAGTTATAACAAAATACACAGAATTTCACATTAATCACATGACCTGTGGTTTATTCAATATAAACACGGTGCCCCTACATCATACACAAAAGATAAAAAGGAAGAAATTGAAGGGAGATGCTACGCACACGAGACTACATTCACGTGATTTCACATACCACCTTACAGACCCAACACGCAAACCAAAGTGACACACAACACACAAAGAAGTAATGCTCACTTCCCCCACTCTCCACTGCTAGCTAGACAGTGGTGAGTCGCCATGTCAGACGAACTTCAAAACCCCAGCCAAAAGAATTACCTCAACAATACTGTCGCTAATGATGCAATAATGTGTCTGGCGTGACAATACACACACATACATGCCACAGTATTTTATTAAATAATTTAGAAAAGCTCACAGATCGCTGTAATTTAATTACTTTCTCTACTGCTTATCTATAGTTAGGAGAGAAAGCATTGCATTCCTTCAGAAATACACTTTTGAGGTCACCATAATCCAAAGAAATCAGTTTTAAGACACTAAGATTTTCAAGATAATGCCCCCTCTTCCCAACCAAAGCTTCACTTTACATGAACATTTTTTGTTACTTTTGATTTTCTCAAAATTGGCTCTAACAGTTTTGCTTACAATATCCTATGTGATATTTGCACGAGAAATAAAATGTATATCTTAAATTTTTTATAAATAGCCTATGAAGTCCCCTTCATTTGGAATGAATTTTCTTTAATTGGTAAGCCATAAGAGGTAGATAAAAACTTACCACACACAAAATGTTGATATTAAATCATGCAACTTATGGGAAATACTTTTTTTTGTGGCATTAACTATTTCTGAGATGTTCTTTGATATTGGTTTGAATTTCAAATGCTAAGGCGCTATTCGTCTTTTTGTTTTTGTTTTTTTTCTCATGGTCATGCTATGTGATTTCAAAGCAATCACATACCATTTTTTAAACATCTGGCTATCATAAGATCTTTAGCATATTTGATTACCATGCTCCACTGCTTTAAAGACCTAATTATTTTTAATTTTATATCTGTCCATCGCTTTATTCTCTGGTATCCCTTTTTATCTACAACAAAATGTGTAAGGAAATCATTTCTGCATAGGTTTGTATCATTAACAAGAATTACATAGAAGAATAAACATTCATAAGAATAGTTTGTTCAAGAAGTGAGTATAGAAACTCATGTGAATGTAACATATTTTAAACAAAAATGAAAGTATTGAACTTTATATTTTCTCTACCGCTTACCTTAGTAGGCACGAGAATGTATTGTACTCCACCCAAAAATTTGCTGTTGAGATTTTTCCCATAAATACATGTTTTGAGGTCCCTGAATCCAAAAAAGCAAGGACTGTGTGTATGTTTTAACAGCATAACCCAAAAAAAATGTCTGATAAGAACCAAACTTGGTATTTAGGTTCAGTGTCTTCCAAAAATGTGATATAAGATTTTTAATAAAATCTTACCCTTTAGATGGAAGATGTTTTGAAATTTTGGATTTTCCCAAAATTTTATGTAAACTACCATACGTTTAAGATATTTACATGATAAATAAATTGTATAACTTGAATTTTCTGGCAATAGCCAGTGAAATCCTCTTCATTTAAAAGGAATTTTGTATAAATGGTAGCCATAAGAGGTAGACAAAAACATACTAAACAAAAAATGTAGATCTTTTTAAAATACACAATGTTCTGGCACTGATGTGGCATCAGTCATTTCCTGTTAGCCTCTGGTTCCCAAGGTCATGGGTTAAAACTCAGCGGAGGGTACTGGATTTTTTTGGGGGCATAAAAATCCTTAGCATGGCTTCCTTTGGAAGGAAAGTAAAGCCAGTGGTTCCGTGTCATAGATTTATGGCACATAAAAGAACCTCAAGCCTGATAAAGAGGCCTCTGAGCAAAATATCCACTTTCACGCCCAATATAGAATGGGACGCTAAGGACCACAGCAGTTAAACAGCTTCCATAAATAAAACCCAATTGAATTGAATCTGTCATTTCTGAGATATCCATTGTTATTGGCTCGAATTTTTCAATACTTTATTGTTTTTAGTGTTGTCACTATTCAGTTGTTTCTCATGATGTCATGGAAAGGGTATGGAATTTCTAGGCCAGCATATAGCCAGCATCTGACTATTTGGTTTCCTCTATCCCCCCCTGTACCTTCAACAAAACATGTGATGAAGCTATTTCTGCAAAGGCTTAGCTTGATCAGCATGAAATATTTAGAAAAATAGTTTGTAGAAGTTATATAAAAATAAACAATAGTGGGTAGAAAATATAATCTGAGTAACATAAGATTTTTTTTAATGCATTACAGCTATTCTTAAACTGGGCAGAAAAATAATTCTTAGTATTTTTTTCAATTAGCTATTTGTATTGTAAGTTGTGTGACTGTTATGTATCAGCATTTTGTTAGGTTGTGACTGGTAAGTAAAAATACAGCATGGAGGGACAAGTGCTATAAGATTTTGTGATGGTGTGTTTCAGAGGATGTGTCAACTGCTGCACATTCACACAAGCTGAAGCGTTTCATTGTGCACCCTAGATATGATATGGATGCTCAGGTGAACGACATTGCCCTTGCAGAAACTAACACACCCATAGAATTCAATGCATGGGTGGGTCCTGCATGTCTTCCTTTCCGTTACCGCCTTAGGTCCTTATCTGGCCTACAGGTTCTTGCCCTGGGTATGTACTAATAATAAAATTACATTATTAATATTAAGAGGAACAGGAGTAACTATCCTACTTAGAAGGATCAAGACATGATCTTGGCATGTGCAGTTTTATTTTAAAATATTAAGCTAGAGAAAATTTTATTCTATACAATTTTACTTTCTCTACTACATATAGTCAGTAGGGGAAGTATTGTATTCCACCCAAAAATTCTATACCGAGATTTCACCAGAAATACATGTTTTGAGACCCCCTGAATCCAAAAAAAGCATTTTTGGAAACATGTCCGTGTGTGTGTGTCTCTGTGTGTGTCTGTGAACAGCATAGCTCAGAAACGAACAGTCGGATAAACACCAAACTTGGTATTTAGGTTCAGTATCTTCCGGAGATGCGACACAAAGGTTTTCAAGAAAATCCCCCCACCCCAGATTACCCTTCATATGGAACATTTTTCAAAAAATTTAATTTTCTCAAAAATGGCTCTTAACGATTTTGATTAAAATATCATATGTTTAAGATATTTTCATGACAAATGAAATGTATATCTCGAATTTTCTGGGAATGTCTCCAAAAGTATTCTTCATTGTGAACGACTTTTGCATGACTGGTAAACCATAAGAGATAGACACAAAATTTTACTACACAAAAAATGTAGATCGCTTTAAAATACACAATTTATGTCATATACATTTCTTTTGTTGAGTGAACCATTTTCGAGATATTGCTTGTTATTCCCTTAAATTTTCCAATACTTTTTCTCAAATGGGAATTCGTTATTCGTTTTTTTTATGTCCTGGACATACAAAGAGAATGGAATGTGATACATAGCAATCAGCTTTTAAAATATTTGACTATCGCTTAAAGCCTACCATATTCCCCTTGCATCTACAAGATAATTAGCAATAAGATTAACGTCTCGATTAACATGAAGCATCTAACACATCAGATTTTTTAAACAATTTGTGTCGAGTCAAATGATAAATATTAATTAATCCTGAGTTGAAATATTTAAATAAATTAATTTTATATTCACAGATTAAGGTGCAGCAATTGGAATTAAAAATTTAGGATAGGATGTTTTGTGTATTCTAAGCAGAAAAGTGTTGTAACATGAGAATTAATGACCACTGTGGAGTATTTTATATTACCATTGCAGGCCATTTTAATTCAAAATAAGGTTTCTAGTTATGTTGTAAAGTGGATATATTGCACTAATTTGGAAACCACTCAAATTAAGCACCGGAGCAAAAACATGGTCCTGATATCTTAACATGGTTGTACTAACACCATCTAAAGTACAATTTCTGTTGCTATCACCTTTGGTCATATTATCCAAGTCATGCGCTGTAAATATAGAGCCACCAGTGATATGATTAGGAAGTATCTCATTCCTGCCAACTTAGAAAGGTGCTATTTTTATTTTAACAGAGCTATTTTTGCTATTAATTTTTACATTTTTTTAGCAATGGGGGCTCCATCCCCCCCCCCTCCCGCCTATGCCTCTAATCGCAACATCTACAGTGCTTATGTCAGTCTGGGTAGCTCAATTGGTTAGTACTGGCCTTCTGATCCCAAGTTCACAGTTCAAACCCAGCCTGGTCTGATGGTTTTTAAGTGTGCTTAAAAGTAACAGCCCCCATGTCAGAAGATTTGCTAACAAGTAAAAGAACTCCTGCGAGACGGAAGTCTGGCACACTGCCAGCACTGATATGATCCTTGCAATTGACAGCGTTGTTAACAAACAATTTTTTTTTTTCCCCAGTGCTTATATAACCATAGTAAATGATTTTGAGTGCTGGCGCAGAGTCCCCATGAACTTCCTTCAGCTTAGTTCATATCTGAGATGCAGCCTACTTTCTTAAATAAAAAAAATGTTTTATCACTGCACAATACTCGTCTTTATCCATTTCTCTGAAATGTATTATACCAATCATTAAGATAGCTGTTGCCAAAGAACTAGATGCCTACTCTGTTTGAAATTTTGGACAAAGCCTTTCAAAGAATCACCCTTACAACAACTGTGCCACTTAACAAAATGACCTATTATTTCCTAGAAATTTACCATCTTATCAATCCACCCTTGTAACATTTGGGAGCTTTATAACAGGGTACAATTATATATAAATTAAATTTATAAGAATGTATATATAAAATGTGTAAAGAATAGGATAGTGCTTTTAGCAGGAGCATGTATATAAGGTTTTTGTATATAATAGCTTCTGCCAGTGAATCATCATTAGTGGTTTGTTTATTTGTTAGGTTGGGGTGTGACAAAATGGGAAGGAACAAATTCAGATGTGCTGAAGAAGGTAAATCTCACAGTGATACCAGTTTCAGCATGCAGCTCTCTATACAATGGAGGAGTTACAAAGGATCAGATTTGTACTTATACTGAGAAGCAGGATGCCTGTCAGGTAACTAATTTTAGAAGAAAAAAATCTGATGTGTTACACTCACATGACTTTCTCTACTCTTGTACAAACTATTTTTACAAACGCTTATTCTCCATATGCTTCATGTTAGTCGAGATGTCAATCTTATTGCTAATTTTCCTGTAGATGCAAGGGGAATTGCTAGGCTTTAAGCGATAGTCAAATATTTTAAGAGCTGGTTGCTATGTGGAGTATTCCATTCTCTTTGTATTACCAGGACGAAAAAAAAAAATAACAAATTCCCATTTGAGAAAAGAAGTATTGGAAAATTTAAGGGAATAACAAGCAATATCCCGAAAATGGTTCACTCAACAAAAAAAATGTATATGACATAAATTATGTATTTTAATGTGATCTACATTTTTGGTGTAGTAAAATTTTGTCTATCTCTTATGGTTTACCAGTTATGCAAAAGTCGTTCACAATGAAGAATACTTTTGGAGACATTCCCAGAAAATTCAAGATATACATTTTATTTGTCATGAAAATATCTTAAACATATGATATTTTAATCAAAATCGTTAGAGCCATTTTTGAGAAAATTAAAAATTTCGAAAAATGTTCCATGTAAAGGGTAATCTGGGGTGGGGGGGGATTTTCTTGAAAACCTTCGTGTCGCATCTCTGGAAGATACTGAACCTAAATACCAAGTTTGGTGTTTATCCGACTGTTCGTTTCGAGTTATACTGTTCACACACAGACACACACGAATATGTTTCCAAAACTGCATTTTTTGGATTCAGGGGGCTTCAAAACATATATTTCCGGTGAAATCTTGGTATCAAATTTTTGAGTGGAATATAAGACTTCCCCTACTTACTATACGTAGTAGAGAAAGTAATAATACTATCTCTTTTTAGTAGTCAGAATTGTATAATTCTTTTATCTATAAAATTAATTTTACACAGCAATTTTATGATATGAAAGGATAAAAATTCTTATGCATTGGATTCACATAAATTTCTCTACTCACTCTTCTACAAAGTATTCTTACAAAATGTTATTCTTCTGTCTACTGCTAGTTAAGTGAGATAAACTTTCATTACACATCTGCACTTTTCTTGTAGGTATAAGCAGAATATGGTAAGCTAAAGCAATAGTCAGATTTTTAAAAAGCTAATTGCTATGTAATGGCTTGGAAATTTCATGCCCCTTGCATGACCACAAGGAAAATCGAATAGCAACAACTTGATAAAGAGTATAAGTATTTGAAAATTCAAACCAATAATAAAGGATATCTCGGAAACGGTTAATGACACAAAAAATTTATTTGACATAAATTGTATGCTTTAACAAGATTTACATTTTTTGTGTAGTAAGAAGTGCCATTTATTCTGACTGAATGTTGTATGGCTGAGAAAGCAAAGATAGATAAAAGCTTATGGCAGGAAAAATGCAGATTACATTAAGATATACAATTATGTCAAATAAAGATTTTGTACATTAGGCCATATCTGAGATTAGTGATGGGGCGATTCCACTATTTCTCGATACTTAATATTGATACTGGTTTTTGAGCATCAATACTTGATACTCACTTTGTAAAAAACTGTAAATGTGATAGCTTGTTCACTGAGTTATGTTCTTATTAGTAGTTTTCTGTGTATAAACGCATGTAACTAACTTTGTATTGTGTGCTAATTAATTGTTCTTGTTTGATACTCTCCAATTGGCAGCAATTTTTGCTTTCTCTACTACGTATAGTAAGTAGGGGAAGTATTGTATTCCACCCAAAAATTCGATACCGAAATTTCACTGGAAATATATGTTTTGAGATCCCCTGAATCCAAAGAAAGCATTTTTGGAAACATGTCCGTGTGTGTGTCTGTCTGTGAACAGCATAACTCAGAAACGAACAGTCGGATAAACACCAAACTTGGTATTTAGGTTCAGTATCTTCCAGAGATGCGACACGAAGCTTTTCAAGAGAATCCCCCCACCCCAGAGTACCCTTTACATGAACATTTTTCGAAAATTTTAATTTTCTCAAAAATGACTCTAACGATTTTGATTAAAATATCATATGTTTAAGATATTTTCATGACAAATAAAATGTATATCTTGAATTTTCTGGGAATGTCTCCAAAAGTATTCATTGTGAACGACTTTTGGTTAACTGGTAAACCATAAGAGATAGACAATATTTTACTACACAAAAGATGTAGATCGCGTTAAAATACACAATTTATGTCATATACATTTTTTTTGTTGAGTGAACCATTTTCGAGATATTACTTGTTATTCCCTTAAATTTTTCAATACTTATTTTCTCAAATGGGAATTCGTTATTCATTGTTTGTCTTGAATATGCAAAGAGTATTAATCTGTGGCAAAGGGAATGGTGCTGCACCTAGCAACCAGCTATTAAGAGATATGTATGTGCTTAAAGGCTACTGTTTTTCTATATTGCCCTTGTAAATATATATTCCCCTTACATCTACAAGGAAATTAGCAATAAGATAGACTCTGCAAATGTTTATCTCGATTAACATGAAGCATATGGAGAATAAGCGTTTGTATAAATAGTTTGTACAAGAGTAGAGAAAGTCATGTGAGTGTAACACATCAGATTTTTTTATCTTGATAATACTGCAGGTTATGCATCCCCTATTGTTAGTTAAGTCTAATTATTACTCATATTATCAGAAGGAACTCGGTGAGGATATTGTACCTATACCCCACAAGGGGTCGTCCCCTGGAGGGAGGAGGAGGTAAGAGGAGCACTGGGCAGGCGGAACCAGGAGTGACAGCACAGCAATACAAGGCTAATAGTAGTAGTAGTGTTAGTGGTAATATTTTCTTTGCTTCCCTTTTTATGCAATTATATTTTGTGCTTAAACTTTGTTTTAAAGGATTTTCTATCTATAGAAAAACAAATACCAGCAATGCTTCTGTATTCTACATTTTGAAAATATAAATTAATAATTACTTAAAATAAAACTCAAACAATTAAAAATAATGTGTGTTGCACCATTCCAGCACTATATAACACTTGAACATACTGAGTTTGTGAATTAAGCCTCTCTACTACCCACCCTCATACATTAGCATATGCATGTTTAATACAAAGGTTTGACTGCATAAACACAAACTAACAGATGGAAGGAAAGAACAAATATTTCATGTGCTGTATTATCTCATGTCTTAGGTTCTGATTTGCTTCTGCTGGATTCAGATAATTTGGTCACTGGATTAGGTAAATATAATGGCTGAGAGTAAATAATAATTGAGTTTTTATTTATGAACTCTCTTTAACTACTATGATTCTTAGCATCCCATTCTATACTGGGCATCAAAGACTGGGATTTTAGCAGAGGCTTTTTGATCAGGCTTGAGATTCTTTTATGTTGAGGCAGTATTTTATATCACAACATAGTAAATGCTAGAGTGATTGTAGTGTAAATTAACATTATTGTATGAAAATGATTTGAGATGTTTGTTAATTATAAGCATTGTTAGGAAATAAGTTTACATGACCTCACTGAAACTGACAATAGGAATGGGTAACAATGAAACGAGTTGTTTATCAATTAGAAGAGACAAACAAATGACGTCAGAGTAGTGCGCTTTTCTTTAGAAATGGAGGGAATATCTTCCTTAGAGCATATGTGTTTGTAATTTTGATTGGATATAAAAATAGATGCTAATGTTGGCGCGTTTTATTAACCAATAGCAGCTCTGTTATAATCTTTAGGCATATCGGGGTGAGGGAGTATAAATATATGAAGCCAGAGACATTTATCGTTCAGTTTAAGAGAATCATTCACGCATTACATGTCGCTCAATTCTACAGAATAATTCACAAGGCAAACGTCGCACAGTTCATCAGAATCATTCACGCGTTACACATCGCCTAGTTCAACAGAATCATTCAAGGGTTACACGTTGCACAGTTCTACAGAATCTCTCGCGTCGTAAAGGTGGTTAAAAGATGTGAAATACTAGAATTAATAATGAGCGACAAATAAGTGATTATAGTTACATTCGAAAATATAACAGTTTCAGTCGGGCGTGTATCAAGAGTAATTATGTGAAATTAATTAATTGTGACGGCAATCAAAGTGTAAAAACAAATTCTTTTATCAGAGTTATCTTTTAGTAACAACTCCTTTCCGTTTACACACCCTGTTCAAGAGATTTGCTCGACTGAATAATAATAATAATAGCTAGCCGGAGGACAAAGAACCCAAAATTCAAAATAGTAAAACAATAACAGGTGCTCATCAAATAAGATAACACGAAGTTACCGCGACAATGTGCCATAAATCTATGATACGGGATCACTGGCTTTATTTCCCTTCCAAAGGAAGCCTGCTAAGGATTTTTACATCCATTTTTACATCCATTGCCCTCCCCTGGGTTTAAACCTGCGACCTCAGGAACTAGAGGCTAGCATGGTACCCCTAGACCGCAGAGGATGACACGGCTGAGAGTGAGTCACTGAGCGAGAAGTGTGATTTAGTGCAAGCCAAATCCACTTCATTCACAACCCAGTTAATGCTGCATGTTACATGAGTACCTCTACTCTTTTTGTATGTTTTCATTTAGACACAAGGGTCTATGGAATGTTACATTGATTCACTCACAGGAAGCACAGTCAAAGTCTATCAAGAACTATAGTCCAGCAATTCTTTTGAAACATGTGCTAGGCAATAGCACAAAGTTTTGACTTCTTTCATTCCTTAACTAGCATAAAGTTAAATGCAACAACTTTCAATAATGCAAAACTTAAAAATATTGAAAAAGTATGAAAGTAGACATGCTTCGATACCACTGAGTAGCGAGGTATGATGGTATCGAGGTCCCATCCCTTTCCGAGATATTCAGTTCATATTCTGTTCTGAGATATTCGTATTTCAATGTTAGCTGCAATGAAACCATTTCACTAACATTTAGCATGTTTTAACAGGAAGTTGGTACAAAAATAGTTTCGTTTAGAATAATTCGTAAAATAGCTTCGAAAAAGAAATTTAGAGTATGTAGCAAAAGTCATATGATTTTATACATAAGATTTTATTTAGATTAATGGTTCTAACTCTCAGAATAATGAACCATTTTTTGTAATCATCTTTATTTATTAATATTTACTCTGCTTAATTTAGAATGATTCTGGTGGTCCGATATTGTATATCAGCAAGAGAACAAACCGGATCTATGTGGTAGGCATCATCAGCTATGGGGTAGCCTGTGCAACAAATATGCCTGGAGTAAATACACGTGTTTCATCTTACGTCAATTGGATAGCAAGCAAAACACCAGGTAAGCAATTTTTCTGTAATTTCTTACAATTTCTTACATTATTTATAGATATAGACAGAGGTCTGCATTGTGGTTGGGTCCATGGTTTTGGGCGACCTGTGAAATCTCAGCCATAAAATTTTAAACGATTTAAAAATATCTGATTAGAATAAATACTCTCAGGGAAAGAGCTGTCCCAGTCAGTTTAGGGCTTCAAAACAGTAAATGAAAGTCTGTCGCTTTAAAACTCTTCATATGTACGCTTCTATATTGCTCAGCGTTCATTGTTCAGCACATTTTTCACCCTCAAATACTTTAACAAAGCAATAAAGAACCTATTAATGGACAAAACCTATTACTCAGTTACTGAATATATGAATGATGAAATTGAATTATAATAACATTTTGTCATTCTGTAATTAGTTAAACTATAAACCAAAACTGACATTACAAAGGCCCTACCATAATTATATCAATACTTGTATATACTATATCACATATATAAATTTGTAATTATATTATTATTGTTATTTACTATAGGCGGCACCGTGGCCGAGTGGTTAACCGCTTGCCTCTCACCGAGGCGGCCCGGGTTCAATTCCAGGGACCCACATGTGGTATTTGTGGTGGACAAAGCGGCATCTGGGCAGGTTTTCTCTGTTTCCCCCGCCATTCATTCCACCAAATGCTCCTTTCATCCATTTCACCATCATTTCGTTTCATCTACTTCCTTCCTCCCATACCAGGCATTGGGCTGATCACCCATCCTGGATATTCTGTCTGATCTATTAGTGTCTGCTCCTCGACAGACCTCTGACCCCAGGCACCCACCTGTAAGTCTTGGGGGGTGTAAGTCCTACATAAGAGGAGGTTAAACAGATAAAGAAGAAGAAGATATTTACTATAATTATTGCTAACTTAATTCTTGTACACTTGACGAGTAACCTGTTTACAGAGTTTTTACTCACTGAATGTAAGCTTATGTGACAATAAAGCATCTTATCATATCTTATGAGTGTAAATCAGGGCCGGCTCCAAGAGTTTTGCTGCCCAATGCAGTAATTGCAAGTGCTGCATGCTTTCAGACCACAGAACTTTTTCAGTTTTATGGGCAAGTTTTACCAACAAAGGTCTGGTTTGTCTGTGGGCAATCCACTCTCCCCCTTCCTCACAGATATGTTTATGAGGTCGTTAGAAACACATGTAACCAAAACTTTCCCCAAAGTTTTCAATGTATGGTTTCAACATGTAGACAATATCACAATAGTGCCTGAAAAACTTGTTCAGTATGCCTAAAGTTGTTGGATTTAGAAGAACAAGCCATCAACTTCACCGTAGAGACAGAGAAAGATGGATACCTGCCTTTTCTGGATATAAAAATAATGAGAAATAAAGATAGACTTTCCTTTGGAATATCAGAAAACACACCCACACTGAAAACTGCATAAAATGCAATAGTTTTAACTCAGTTCACACCAGCAGGCAATTTTCAACAGTCTAGTACACATTTTGATTGACTTGCCTTTAAGCAAAGATGAAAACAATAAAGAATACCAGAAAATCACCAAAATAGCAATTGTTAATGGGTTTAACTCAAGAATGATAGACAGAAAGATACAAAAATTCAGAAGGAACAAGAAAATCAGCAATACCACTATTGTAACACCCTTGGAAGACAAGAAAATTAAGAAGTTCACATTCCGCCCACATTTACATAACAAGTTCCCAAAATTACTTTTCAAAACACAACATAATCTTAGGCCGTCAAATTAAATTCAACTTGAAAAACCTGTTGAGAGCACCTCCCAAACATCAGATACCAAAAACTTCCAAACCTGGGATTTACAAGATTAACTGACAAGAATGCAATAAAGTATCCATCGGAAAAACCAAGCATTACATAAACATCCATGCTAAAGAACATATTAAAACATAAAATATATACAGACAGACAAATCAGCCATTGCACCACACTTTTGGGAAATCAACTGCAAAATAGACACAAACTCCAAACTACTAAAAGAAATAAACCATCGTATAGAACTAGCCGCATGGGAGAAGATTTTTTATCCAAAAACACAAACACAGAGTTATGAACTTTGAAATCCTGCCTCCAGACATCTATACTGTGGCATTTGGTTATGACAACATTGTTTGGTGACTATTTTAAGTTGGCAGTACAGACCGGTAATGATGCAATAGGAGTGGGGGTAAATAGGTTGTATCTTGAGTTAGCATCTAGGATGCTCTCCTCTTCTAATGTAACCAGCTAACAGTGCAGACGTGTTAGGACATGATGCTTCGTCAAGCAGGGAGATCACATGTATCTTTCTTAATTCTTAATATAACTTGACATCCAAATTCATAACATACATTTATTTAAAGGTGAGTCGGAATTGTAACACTAACATCACTTAAGTTTACTCACTTAACATGTTTCGGGAAACCGTTGTTCCCATCCTCAGAAGGTTAACTCGACTGGCCCGTGTTGTTGGTGTTGTAATAAGATGAGACCAATTGTCAGCAATATTGATTCTCCTACCTACAAACTGGCAAAATGGTTAGTACAGAGATTCTCTTCACTACCAAAATTCAATAGCAAAAACATAATGAATTCAGAAGATTTAATACAGAAGATAAAATCCGTGGAACTCGAACCAGAAGACAGATTAGTTTCCTTTGATGTCACTGCACTATTTCCAAGTGTCCCTACAGATCAACTCCTGCGTCAATTAAAGAAATGGCTACAGCAGACTAACCTACTTGAAGAAGAAATAGAAGACCTCATACAACTTACCAATTTATGCATTGCACAAAATTGTTTTAGTTTCAATAAGAAGTTCTATCAACAACCAACTGGTCTAACCATGGGCAACTAACCACTTTCACCCTTCTTGGCAGATTTATTTATGAGCTACTTAGAAACACACATAACAACTTCCTTTCCATACATGTTTAAAGTTTGGCACAGATATGTTGACGACATCTTCGCTGTTGTCCCTAACAGGTTCATACAAGACTCCTTAGCCTTACTAAACCTACAGAACCAATCAATAAAATTCACCATAGAAATAGAAAAAGAAGGCATGCTACCATTTTTAGACCTAAAAATCATCAGAGAACAAAAGAACCTAACCTTTGGCATATACAGGAAGCCAACACACTCTACTAATTACATAAAAAATAAGAGTTTCAATCCAACCACACACAAACATGCAGTACTAAACAGTCTAACACATAGACTGGTATATACCCCCTTAAATAAAAAAGAATACCAGTTAGAATACCAGCATATAGTAGACACAGCAATACATAATGGGTACAACAAAGCAACTATTGACAAAAAAATTGCAAAATTCAAACGACAGATGCACATCAGAAACACAACAAATCTCAGCCAGCAAGATAAAGAGCTAAAGTTCAAGAAATTCACATACCACCCAGGAACTTTTCACAAATTTAAGAAGATTTTCATGAAACATAACATCAGCCTAGCTCCACAGAACAAATTTAACATAGAGAAATTACTTTGTAACAAGTTAAAAGACCCCATTCCACAAGACAAAAAAGCTGGAATCTATAAAATCAATTGTTCAGATTGCAATAAAGTATATATAGGTAAGACAAAAAGAAACCTAGAAACTAGGCTAAAGGAGCACATGAGATGTATTAAATACAAACAAATGGACAAATCTGCAGTTTCACACCATTTTTGGATCACTAATCACAACATCAAACCCAATATTACATTAGTCAAACCAGCCAAATTTGCAGCCGAATTAGATGCATGGGAGAAGATCACCATCCAAAAACACAACACACATCTAATGAATTTTGATTTGCCGCCACCAAATCCTCTCTGGAAGTACATTTCTCCACCACAAGATGCCACCACAGGATCCAGTCCAAAAAACGGAAACACCAACAACACGGGCCAGTCGAGTTAACCTTCTGAGGATGGGAACAACGGTTTCCCGAAACATGTTAAGTGAGTAAACTTAAGTGATGTTAGTGTTACAATTCCGACTCACCTTTAAATAAATTCAATACACATCACTGTTTCTAGCTTCTTTTCATTACAATATCAACGTCATAACATACAGTTTATTAATGTAGATTGCTCCTCCTTTCCCTACCCATAATGATTCAAAATGTCGTAACCTCTTATATTTTCACATATCATGGGGGGTATAGCATGGTACCGGAGTTTAAATCATATCAAACTAACACGAGGTCCGACGGGGCGAGCTAAACAAAGTTCCTAAAACACCTGAAAACTACTTAAATATTCCTAAATCATTATGGGTAGGGAAAGGAGGAACAATCTACATTAATAAACTACATGTTATGAATTTCAATGTCAAGTTATATTAAGAATTAAGAAAGATACATGTTACCTCCCTGCTTGACGAAGCATCATGTCCTAACACGTCTGCACTGTTAGCTGGTTACATTAGAAGAGGAGAGCATCCTAGAGGCTAACTCAAGATACAACCGGTTTACCCCCACTCCTATTGCATCATTACCAGTCTGTACTGCCAACTTAAAATAGTCACCAAACAATGTTGCCATAACCAAATGCCACAATACCAAATTCATCTAACCAAATACCAGAGACCAGAATGAAGATAACACCAGCACCGCCAGTCAACCTAAGCTGATAATGGAAGTGAAAGCTTCTGAAACATGTTTCATTTAAATTACAGAGTATGTGAAGCAAACGTGTCCCAAATTCAACTCCTAATGCAGTACACAACCAATTTTCATCTGCAGTGTTAGTCCTCCATGACTACTCATTCTCACACAAAGTATATACAGTCAAATACTGTTTTAATGAATGCCACTTTAGTGAATATTTCATTCAGCGAAAAAAGCTGGAATTCCTTTCACTATCTCCATAAGTGTCTATGTTAAATTCTTTCAATTGTATGAATGTCAGTACAACAAAAATATCAGTATAGTGAAAATAAGAAATTCCCCATAATGAATATATGGCTGATTGAACGAATTTTTAAAGTGTTTTCTTGACTTACTGAACAATTACAATATTGTTTTCTGATTCAAAGGGTAATTTGGTTATCCTTGGCCAAACCATGTTTTGCCTCAGCTTATGCCATAAAAGGTCTCTTTTGTCCATTTGAATTCCATAGTACAGCAGTCTGTTTAAAAGCCACCGTTAAATGGTAAACTTTTGTTTCATCTGCTTATTGTTGCCTCATGTGGTTTTACCTACTTAAGACAGGGATTACAGTGTGCTCAGAGCTAGTTTGGTTTAAATAATGTCAACCAGTGGAAGAGCGAAAAGTGAAAGAAAGCAGTTTTCTCCAAAAGAAAAGTTAAAAAAGAAGTTGACAGTATGACAGAAAGTACACAGCATTGTAAACTACATGGAAGAATCAATTGTGAAGTGTCCAGAAAAATATTTACAGAACTTTTCTCAAATAAAAACATTTTAAGGTATGTTATGTACTACATAAGCTTACTACATGTTAATTAATTAAGTAGTGTTGCTAACTTTAATGCTTTAAATATGAAATTTCTTTAGAAGAAAATTTTGAACTGTGTTGCTTCCTTGCATGTCCATTCCTAATACATACATATTACATTAAATAATATATACCGTATCATATTGGGTTAAAGTTGCAATCTTGGCCCTTTTAAGATAAAAATATGAAATAATTGATTTAACGAAATTTCAGTGCAGTGAAATGAATTTCTAAGTCCCCAGAAATTTGTAATAACAACATTTGACTGTATTTGCAGGAGTAATCAATAAATAAAACTCAAGAGGAGATATATGTGGTGAAGCAACAAGATTGTTCTGAATGATTTAATTAATAATTATTATTAATTTAGTATTTATTTATTTATTGTGCTAAGAGTTTTACAATTTGATTGTTTACTGCACTTCGACCCTAGCCACTCATTCAGTAGACAATCACTACAGTTTATTTACATTTTACAATTTCTCGTCAATAAATTATCTTGTTTTTTCAGTTTTTCATGTCCCATTTCCACTTGTTTTTCACTTATCACTTATTGATTACTTAACCATCACACACTCACCACAGTTTTCCATTCAAAGTAAGATACACTTACTCTTACTTTTCTCTATCCACTGTCCAAAGCCATTTATTTTTGATGTTACACAAAAACTGTCCAATGCTCATAGCGTCCTTGCACATAATTTCGATTATAAGTGTATTTCTATCCCCCTTCAACCACTTGTTTTTAATAAATTCTCTTCTCCAATTTTCTGTTCCTTGGCACTTAAATACTGTGTGTTCAATGTCTTCATTACCACCACATATCGGACATTGTTTCTGAGGAATACCCTGCCTTAACCCTCTTAGCCTTCATGCTCCGGTTCTTACCCATGCAATAGATTCTCTCTCTTCTTTATTTACTATGTCTATATATTTTTCCCTACCCCATGTATTTTTCATTGGCCTATAACAAACTAATGAGCTCTTTTCGGCAATCTCACTGAACATGATTTGTATTTCTATATCTTCCAGTCTTTTCCTCGCCTTTTTCCAAAAATTTTTCACGTTATTTTCTCTCCTTCTCCACATGTCTCCTAACCATTTTTCTCCAAAATGTTCTGTAAATTACTTACCCATCCATCATTCATTAAGCTATTCTCTTGGTATTCTATACATTGTCTTAACACATTACTTTTTCCTAGATTTAAAGTTCTGAACCAAAATTTCAAAGCTCTTTCCATTATCTTCCCCTTAGTTGCCACCCTGCCCATCTCTAATTGCGCTACCTGTCTTACAATTGCCTTCGGTAACCCTAGTATTTTTCTACAAAACATCCTGTGCACCTCATCTATACTTTCCCATCCTCTATAAATGGTCATGGTTAATATCTTCTGGTAATCCCCAGATTTCGAATTGAAGAGTAGTAGATGGCCATAAAAAAGTAGAAGTTCCCGTAAGGGAAATAATAAATTCTGCAAGTAACTTCATGCAGCTTTAAATTCTATCATCTGTCCAGCACTTTAATATGGTATGGCCGGCAATTAACCATGTTTCAGCCAATCATACTATTTCTCTTAAATTTTTATAGTGCATCTATCTTAAAAATATTGTTCTTAGGACCTCAATATCGGATCTTTTATTATAATTTTTCTCTCATTTATTGTTATGAACTCAAATTGAGATCATAGAGGATCTTGGTTTAAAGAGCTTAAGTTTTCCTGACTGTAAGCAAAGAAATAAGTTTGTATATGTAGGATGCTCATTTCGGGTATAGTAGGTGTAGATTGCCTTCTTATTGCAATCCAATTGAGTTTCTTTGCAATTAAAATTAATAGTTACTAACAAAGCAGGCTAACAACACAAGAAGTAACTGAACACATAAACAGCAACTTCCACGATACCACTAGGGTTCATGAGTCAGCAATGTAAGCAAACAAACTAAAGCTACTGAGTTGATGAAACACCCCTGTTTATAAACATGATGTTTATTGTTGAACACCTGACATGCATGGGATGAAATTGCGCTGGAATGGATAAAAGGAAAGTTGAGGAACAGTTGGTGGAATGAATGGCAGGGAAACCAAAACCCACCCAGACGCCACTGGTTCTGCTGAATGCTGTCATGGCTTCTATTGGCACTGTGCAAATGGAGGGCAGGGCAAAGAGACTGTGCACTGTGCATTTACAGAAAGCCAATCAAAGTCATTGTCAACATTCAGTAGAATGGACCTATTGGCAAATGTAAACAAGCCAACTAATACCTCATATAACAATATAAACATTAGTACATTGTATAAGTAGTGAAATCCAAACTCTGAAGTAGATTGTTTTTACTGTTGTAGTTGTTTATTTAGCACCACGCTTTGGGCGTCAATTTGAAGAAGATTATTTGTTACGTTGTTTATTTATTTCCACGAATGGACGTCAATTTGAAGTTCTTGTTTACATAATATGCTGTTACATATGAGAAGCCGATTTGAAGATGTATTTTTGTTGTTACGCTCCAAGTTTAAAAAATAATATTAACTTTGTTATTAAACTGGTTCTATAGATATTATTTATGTTTGTTTCTGCCTCGGCTGCTTCAGTATTACTTTAGAGACACGTTTCTCTTAATCAGGGCATGGTGCGACAACAATGTAGGCTTACACAGATTTTTAAGTTTTAATTCACTTCTTTTTATTAATCCTTGACACAAATTAAATAGCACTACACTGATATCAAGAGCTGTGAGATTCTTTTATTTAATACTTGCACTTTGTTAACGCATATACTTAATTTTCGTTTCACACGAATACATAATATTTCTCTAGAGAACACATCTTCCATCTGGTCACTACCAAGGTCTGCAGGCAACTGAACATATTTTACCGTCCAAACCCGTAAACTTCTGTATTTCAAGTCTCTTATTGGCTAATCCTAGTCCAATAGAATACCTGCATTTTACTAAAGCTTTTTCTGGCTGTTGATTGGCTATTTTTAAACTGTCACAAAATTTACATTATCGTTATTCTAATCATGACCAGTAGCATTTAAACTCTCAAACTGATTATTGCCTTAAGGTTACCTCATTGTTACCTCATTGTTAGCAATGTTAAACTTATTATTCTCACAGCTCTTACATTATTAAACTACTTAATGCATTCACATAACGTTATTAAACATGTTTACAATAATATAAGCATATGCAATGACAGTTACATACATTTTACAAATTATTACATACATATTGCTTCAAGGCGGGCTGTTATTGAAATTACACATTATATAATTTAATTTAAATAATTCAAGTGTTAAAACTACTGCCTCAAATCATACTCATATTCAAAATAAAAGTTAGAAAAAGCTGCTAAAGTCATTCAGAGGACAGAGTGCACTGATGTTGCCATGGACTGGACTGGACCAGTGAACTGAGGGGACATATAGCACTGCGACCCTCAAGGTATCTATTGCGCATACACCCCCAGGAGGAATGGATGAGGTGAGGGTACCACAGGAGGCACATGGGTTGTGGAGAGAAGCCAGCGCAAGTGGACAGACACGTGCAGAGTTCCCCTACAGTTCCAGGCTTGACCACCTGGCCACAGGTGGGCACTTGGAGAGTCCTCTCCGATGGGACTGGGAAACATTTCCAAAGTAAAAGCCTCTGCGTCATCCGCAGGACACTGACCGAACCACAGCCCCAGAGTCAACCTGAAATATGAAAGGGTAATGAAATGAGAGGAAATCTGTGGTAGAATACACCACTCCAGCATTCACCTTTGTCAACCAGGGAATACCATGAAAAATCCATGGTCAGAGTAGGCGGCCACCCCAAATGAACCTGAGACCTTCCGAATGTCAGCCTCACAGGTTACAACAGAGCCATCTCGCTCTGTGAATCACAGCTGACAACTGTGAACTGTCGCAAACTTTCAAGTATGTCAATTACATAACATACACTTGGGAAACATGCAAACTTACGGCATGAAATATTTTGAAAATAACTAACACTACAGAAAAGAATTATGAGAAATAAAGTGTTTATTTTAATGAACTCTACATTTTTTTTATGTAGGATGATCTGTCTTATTCATTTCATTTCATTCATTTATTCATCCTTTTAAATACATTTAAAGGACGTCCAATTACAAATATAAAATAATTTAACAAGTACACCTTATAATTTTACATTACTTCCTTTACATTGCATGTATATTAAGTTTACCTTAAATATCATTTTCACTTTACATTGCTTTACCATGCCTAAATTCATCTATACTATAAAATTAATTTTCTATTAAGTATTTCTTTATTGTTTTCATCATTACATTTGGCTGGTTTGTGTTCTTTATTTCTCTAGGTAATTTATTGAATAATTCTCTTCCTCTAACTTCTATGGCATGATTATTTAGAGTTCCTCTTAATGTTATTCTATAACAATCGTCATTGTTTCTTAAATTATGCTTATGTACACTGGAATTTAGTTGCATATTTATATTCATCACAGTATTTATGCATTTATATATATACACACACACATAGTACTGTTAACAAGTTTTGATTCTTAAACACCCCCCTGCGAGTTTGTTTGTTTTCCATTTTGCTTATTATTCTAATGGCTTTTTTCTTCAGTTTAAAGACTTTATCCATTTATCATGCTGTAATATTTCCCCATAACATAATTCTGTATCTTACATACAAATATATAAAAGCATAATAGACCTGTTTCATTGTTTTATTGTCCATTATTTTAGTTAATTGTCTCATTACATAAATGCCCTTATTTATCTTTTTTCTAGTTGATGCTACATGAGATTGCCAATTTAAATGTTTATCAATTATTACTCCAAGAAAATTAGTGCAATTTATTTCTGATATGTTTTCTCCATCTATACTTGGGTTAAGTTTTGTTAATTCAAAGTTAATAAATGCTGTCTTTTGTGTATTTATTAGCATATCTAAATTAGCATAATATTGTTTTATAATTTTTAAAATTGAATTAGCTCTAATTTTAACCTCTTTTGCTGTTTGACCTTTAATTATGACAGTCATGTCATCTGCATATCCAATTGCGATGCCTCCATTTTTGTGTATGACCTCAAAAATTTCATTTATATATATAAGAAATAAAAATAGCCCCAATTTTGAACAGTTATGCATAAGAGCACATAAACATGTTAACTTTGACACCTGGCTGATTTATTGGTTATTTTTTCTTTGACTGTTATTAAATGTAACATACATGTGATCATTTAAAATCAACAATGTTTAAATATACCACGCTACTCTTGTAGACTTGATGAGACATAGCAACAGGGTCACTAGTACATCATGACTTGTGCACATTTTAAGGGACTTCTGTGCAGGCGCAACTGGTATATGTAATTATCTTACAGGTCATGCACACGAGAAGAAGTGCACTAGCATGCAAAGTTTTTCCTGTGCTCTGTTTCCATACTATGAGTACAATTTTACGTCAATGCCACTAGATGGTAGCACAGTATAGCAGAAGAGAGTCACTGTAGTAGAGGTAAATAACACGCACAAGCACAGAAACTTCTCCCAGTTTAACCAGACCATCCATAATCTCAACTACAATTTAATTTACACATTACTTTGTTCTTGACCTAACACGGAGTGCTTACTTATGTACACAACAACAAACATCTACAAAAAAAAAACCATTTTGTTCATCAGACAAGTTATGCATTATTATTATTATTATTATTATTATTATTATTATTATTATTATTGTTGTTGTTGTTGTTGTTGTTGTTGTTGTTAGGTGTGGACTCTAAACTATCTTAAAAAGAAAATTATTAGTAACAGAAATGGATTATTTGTGGAGATCTGCTGGGATATCTAAAAGAGAAAAAATTAGAAATGAGGTTATACAGAGTGAGCCAAAAGACTCCGAACTGCCTGCGCGGTGTTTTTCCTGTCCGCATCCTCGGCGCTCGTTGCCGTCTGCCACTATCATAGAAAGGCGCGGATGAAACCACACAACATTTTTAAAACTACTTTTAAAGGCTTTACTTACCAACTTTATGAAAGGAGATGCTGAAACTGGCCACCGTCGTTGTCCATACATTTTTGGCACCTCTTTAGGGAACTATCCATCACTCGCCGTGGTTCACGTTGAGAAATTTCCTGGCGGATATTTTGTTTTAATTCTTCCAGAGTGTGTGGGTTTGTCTTGCACACTTTATGTTTTAAGTTGCCCCGGAGGGGTATTTTATGAACAATATTACCGGCTGCACGGTGTTATTCCACTGGGCGTGTGGAAATATGATAAAAACATGATAACGCACTGCTGCTATAAACAAAGCCACGCTGTTGTGGTTTTGCTGTGCAGTGTGAAATGGAGATTTGAGTTGATGGTGATGTGATGTAGTTCAGTTATTACGAGTTATTTATTATTTTGTCCTGTAATTAGTCACAAAGTATATTATGGCTCAGTATATGTTTTCTACTGCACAGCGTATATTTATTTATGATTCGTATGTGTTAACTCAGTCAGCTCGCCAAGTACAATTTGCAGAAAGATTTCCAGGTGTAAAAGTTCCAGGCCATACAACAATCCATGAACTTTACAGTAAATTTCAGGCCACGGAAGTGTTAAGGCTAAGAAATCTAAAAGACGGTGTTCGGTTCTTACTGAAGAAACATTAGATGACATCGGTCATCGTTTGGAAAATTCCTCCCCAAAATTCCATGATGGATAGTTTCCTAAAGAGGTGCCAAAAATGTATGGACAATGACGGAGGCCAGTTTCAGCATCTCCTTTCATAAAGTTGGTAAGTAAAGTGTTTAAAAGTAGTTTTAAAAATTTTGTATGGTTTCATCCGCGCCTTTCTATGATAGCGGCAGACGGCAGCGAGCGCCAAGTACGCGGACAGGAAAAATGCCACGCAGGCGGTTCGGAGTCTTTTGGGCTCACTCTGTAAAAAAAAAATATGAATGTTCAAAATTCAATTTCAGATTTTATTCAACAGAAACAATTAGAATGGTATGGGCATACTAAAAGAATGAAAGATTACCCAAAAGAATAATAGAGTGGGTGCCACCAGGAAGGAGGAGAAAAGGAAGACTGCGTAACATGTGAATTCAAGGAATTAGAGGGGCAATGATAGATTGGGAAATTGAGGAAGATTTATGATCCAATAGGCAAGAATGGAGAAAAATGATAAGATTATAAAAGCCGTAGTCTTGGGTGTTGGCAAAGTGTTTATACATTATAAAATGAAAATATTATTATTATTGTTGTTGTTGTTGTTGTAGTTGTTATTATATTCCGAGAGGCTGCAGTTGTATCAGTTTGTTCGTCATCACTATTATGCAGCGGATACTATATCACATTTTCGAGGCTGTCTGACTAAAGTTTTGTGAACACCCGAAATATATACTTACAAACCGCTAATGTCTATCTCTTATGGCTTCCCAGTTATAAAGAATTTATAAAAAGTTGAACACTGGTTTTTCAGAAAATTCAAGATATCAGTTTACTTCTGATGTTAATGTGTCAGACATATAATATTTTAATTAAAATTGTTAAAGCCATTTTTGAGAAAGTAAAACCAAATGAAATTTTTACCATTTTAAAAGTAGTTTGGGTAGGGGGAGGGGGTTCTTGAAAATCTTCATGTTGTATCGTTGGAAGATGCAGAATTTGCATACCAAGTTTGGTATTTATCTGACATTTTGTTTTTCAGTTATGTTCACACACACACATTTTTTTTGTGTTTTTCTAAACAAAGCTATTTTTAGTTTCATTAGACTTCATAACCTGTATCTCTGGTGAAATCTCGATATCAGATTTTTAAGGGAATACAGCTCTTCCTCTATCCACCATAGGTAAGTAGCAGATGTGTGTATAATGACGTTTACACTGTTCAGTATTATTGTAGTGCACCTAGGTTACTCATCTCCACTTCAAAGTGACCTTAAGATATGAACTAAAGTTTATGTTCCTCAAGAAAACAAAACAAATCATATATTCTGATCAAGATTATGTGGTTCATCTCTGTTAGGTTTATACATGAGGTGTTAAAAATGCCACAAAGTGCATGAAGTGCTCAAGACTTGACCAAACTAAAATGTTGGCACCTGTATTTGCAGTAGTTGTATACACTACCAGTCTGTATATAGCACTTAAGTACATGTGCATATTGGAAGAGAAAACATTTGATATTCATGCTGCTAACTAAATTTGCCCATGGATTCAGTTCAAAGAGTTAGAACTTAAATATTTAACTTTGTATTTAACATATTTGCAACATCACCCATAGAATCACTAGCTCTGGGTTTTTTTTGTTCTCTTTTATGCTTTCAGTTTCAATTTATTTTCAACCAAAACTGCTCTTTACATTCTCTGGTGTATGTGCATGTGTATGCGTGTGTGAGGGAGAGAACAGCATAACTCAAAAACGAAAAGTCGGATAAATACCAAACTTGGTATTTAAGTTCAGCACCTTCCAAAGATGTGACACAAAGATTTTCGAGAAAATCCCCCACCACAAACTGCCCTTTACATGGATCTTTTTAAAAACTTTTGATTTTCTAAAAAATGGCTCTAACAATTTGGATTAAAATACCATATATTAAAGATACTTATGACAAACTGTATATCTTGAATCTTCAGGGAATAGCCTGTGAAGTCCTCTTCATTTGGAACGAATTTTGTATAATCTTATATAACTGGTAAATGTTAAGTGGTAGAACAAAAATGTACTACACAAACAATTTAAAACCCAATTTATTTCAAATTAGTTTTTTTGTGGCATTAGCCATTTCTGAGATATCCATTATTAATGTTTTGAATTGTGCAATACTTGGCCATTCTTTTGAAGTCCTGTTGATTTCTAATTGTTTTTTGTGATGTTATGGAAGGAGTATGGAATTTTAAGGCCAGCATATAGCATCCAGTTCTAAAACAGTTGACTATCGCTATTCCCTTTGTACCTATAATGAAATGTGTAGTGTAGCTTTCTTCAGAAAGGTTTAACTGCATTAAAATTAAGTAAATAGGTTTAATAAACTTTCATAAGAATAATTTGTATACCCACTAATAAACAACCAAGAGAGAAAAAGTCATGTGAATGTAAGACATCAAATTTCTAGAAAAAGGTCCTTGTGTGCATGGTGTATCTGTTTGTGAACAGCATAACTCAAAAACTAAGATTCAGTTAAATACAAAACTTGGTAAACTTCAGCATCCTCCAAGGATGTAACAAAAAGATTTTCAAGAATCTTTGCAAGGACAATTTTTCATAATTTCTTATTTTTCAAAAATTGCTCTAATGTTTTTGATTAAAATACTGTATGTTTAAGATATCTATGTGAAAAATAAACTGTATATGTATGTATTATATGTTCTATGAATAGCTTGAATTATGTTTAATTTTACGTGACTTAGAAACCATAAGAAATAGACAAAAGCTTTAAAAAAAATAATCTGATGTGTTAAGTTTATATGACTTTCTCTATCGTATGTTGTTTGTTACTGCGTGTACAAACTCTTCTTACGAATTTTATTTTTCTACTTCATTTTAATTGAGATAAAGCTTGGTGAAGTAGCCGCATTAAGCATTTTATTATAGATACAAAGAGAATAGCGAGAGTCAAATGTTTAAGACCTGATGATTGTACTAACCTTAAAATGCCTCCTCTTTCCATGCAATTGTGAGAAACAATTGCTCGTAAATATCAAAAGGACTTGAAAAGAATGATAAAGTATTAAACAATTTAAACCATTAATAATGGATATGTCAGAAATAGCTTACAGAACAAAAGAAGAATTATTTAAAATAAAGTGTGTGTTTTAAAGAGATCGACATGTTTTGTATGTTTTCGACTACTGCTTAACATACCAGTTACAAAATTCCTTGCGAATGAAGATGATTTAAAAGGCTATTCCCAAAAAATTCAATATATACATTTTATTTGTCATGTAGATATCTTTAATATATGATAATTTAATCAAAATCGTTGGAGGCATTTTTAATAAATTTGAACATTTTGAAAATTCTTCCATGTAAAGGGTAGTTTGGGGTAGGGAATTATCTGAAAATGTTGGTGTCGCAACTTTGGAAGATACTGAACTTAAATACAAAGTTTTGTAGTTTAGTTTATACAAGAGTAGAGAAAGTCATGTGAGTGTAACACATCAGATTTTTTTTTTTTTTTGCGTGGTTCATATAAAGAGCATAGAATTTTAAAGCCAACACTTAGCAACCTGCTTTTTAAAAAATTGACTATTGTTTTAGCCTTCTTAGATCTAAGACAAAATGTTTAAATGTGTAATGAGGATGTATCTGAATTAACAAGAAGTAGATTGAAGAGCAATTTTTTGTAAGAATAGTTTGTAGAAGAATGGGTAGAGAAGATCATGTGTATACAATACATCAGATTTTTTTCTTTTCTTCTTATTGTGTATGTATTATGAAACTTGTTATTTTGTTTCTGCTTGAATAAGTTAAGCTGTTTCATAAAATAGCTAGTGTTTCTGATGGCAAGAGAGACATGCGCTGCCTTTACCTGCTTCCTGATTCACTTAATTCCTTTTCCTCTACATCCTTTACGAGAAGAAGTGGTACTAAGATATTGTTTTTTGTCATACAGATATGCAGTACTGTACTGTCTGAAGCAGAATCAGCAAGTATACTGCGAAGGACCTTGGGCTTGCTCAGCAATACATTTGTAAAGCAGGACTTAAAAATAAAACACAACTTGTTCAAACCATGTCTATTTGTTTTCATGCTGCTGGAAGTTTCAGCAGTATTCAATTGCTTTTCTTCTAATAATACATCTCTCCAAACATCCCTGTCCAATCTTCTCCAGCCTCTTGATCCATTCCATTTTCCTTTGTAAAGGTAACATTTACATTTTTGTTTGTAAACAAATGAGCTAGGTGAGTTGATGCTAAACTCTTGCTATTCTGCATCTATTCACTGCTCCTTCATTTTTGCTGAAATTACATTAAAATTAAAATTAATAGGAATAATACAATCTTTTGCCTTGAAGGTGCAATATTTTAGAGTACTTTGAGATTGCCTTTGGAGTTTTTACAGGATATATGAGTCAGATGAGAGCAGTTCATTGCACCTTTGGGGGTCTCATATTAGATCAGTAATAGAGCTTTGGCACAGAGAGCTGAAGATCCATTTCTTGATCCTCAACCATGGCATTGAATTTTTCAAATCTGATAGGACTTTCCCATTTGCTATTTTGCTTCATTTTACCACTTCTGTCAGGCCATATTTTGTGGATTGTTAACCACAAGTTAAGGTGTGCATCAAATGCTGGTCTAATAAAGTTTTTTCTTGATGGTATATATGGTACCTGTGGTGGTGTCTGTTTTTTTCCCCCCACCTGAAGGTTTAAACACTAACTCTTTTCTAATAATCCCTCATTCCATTTCCTAGCACCTCCATCATCTTTCCTTTCATTGATTGGTGGTTATTTAGCCAACATGCCAACAATGCGGTAATTTCTTGTTCAGTCTTGAAGCGTATATCAGGATAGCATAATACTAATTCATATTTTGTCCATTTTGCACTAATTAAAACAGTATAGAAATAGAAGCTTTTACATGTGTATGTTGTTTTACCTTAGTAATCACCAGACAGCCAGTTTGCAGGGTTGTCCTTGCATCTTCAGCTAATCGATTGAGGTCTTAGATTCATTTTGGTGTGATGATGTTGAGGAGAGGCACATGGCAGGGAAAGTGTTTTGTAGGTATTGTGGTATCAAATACGGTTTGGATTTGATAGTGGTTCTGTATGGAATTGGAAAATAGTTTTGCATATTTGTAAATTTGGAATTCTTAGAAGGTGTTTCTTTAGGGCCTCCCACCGAGGCGGACCGGGTTCAATCCCAGTGACCTGCATGTGGGATTTGTGGTGGACGAAGCAGCGTCTGGGCGGGTTATCTCCGGTTTCCCCCACTATTCATTCCAACAACTGCTCCATCATCACCTTTCCTTTCATCCATTTCACCAACATTTCGCTTCATCTACTTCCTTCATCTCATACCAGGCATCGGGCTGATCACCCATCCTGGATGTTCTGTCTGATCCATGAGTGTCTGCTCCTCGATGGGCCTCTGACCCCAGGCACCCGCCTGTAAGTCCTGGGGGTTGTAAGTCCTACATAAGAGGAGGGTAAACAGATAATGCATGAATGAATGTTTCTTTAGGGACAGGAGAATGGCGTGTAGTATTTCCATGTATGTGTGTATGCTTTTGTAACTGCAAACTTCTGCATATGTGCTTTGCAAAATGGCTGTCCAGTGATTACCAGTGTAACACAACATGCACGTGTGAAAGTTTGTATTTCTTGAGAGAAACCAAGGCCCTAAGTTGTGCCAAATTGACCCTCCCCAGAGAAATATACAGTAGGCGACGGGGCTGTACTAAAGGAAAGCGGTCATGTGCGGCAACAGAAGGGAAACGACTAGCGTAGTACTTCTCAACGAGTCGACTACAACAACAAGAATGGGAGAAGTCGGTTTGACTCGAGCAGTATGTCAGGCGATTGTCTGCGCAGGCGCTGGATCACGCTCAGCTTTCTTCAAGGGTGCTGTCTACAAGGTTGGCCAGTCTGTCTTCGACGACAAGCGAGATTGCGAGAAAAACAAGAGGACAACAGTTAGAAGAAAGCATTCAGCATGGTAATTCTAAATTCACTTTCGGCTTAACGTATTCAAAATTCCTTTTAATAATACCTTCACCGGGAAAGGATTGAGGGTCGGATCTATAGACTTATTGTGGTTGGTCTGAAACATATCGGTAAATGTGAGAGCAGGAAGCAATTTGTAAATATTGTAATTAAATGTAAAGCATGTAAAGAATGGTGAACGAAGAAGGGTTTGTTAATTATAATGGTTTATGTTATTGAAGTGTCAGTTCATTAAAAGAAAGAAATTCGGCTTGTTAATTATTTTGTGGAATATATTTGCAAATAACAATCTGCCAGTATTCCTGATTTAATTCACCTCCTCTAGGGTTAAAGTCCACGTTTCAAAGTTCACCTATGGGCTACCATTCCTCAAGCTGGAGCGGAGCTCCTTTCAACAACAGCTTTATGTTTAGCAGGACAGTTAGCAGCTGGGTGAATTCTTGGGAATGACTTCTGATAGGCTAAACACATTGAAGGAAACATGTTCATCTTCACAATGCATATGATTATATTGCTCTTAAATGTTATTTTCTCTATCACCTACATATAATAAGAAGAGAAAGTATTGTATTTTATCCAAAAATTTGACATTTAGATTTCATGGCAATACACATTTTGAGATCCACTGAAACTCCCCAACAAAAAAGCATCAAAAAAGTAGTTTTCTTTAAATCTTTTATTGTAGCATGCCAGCAAAAATTTGCAAGAAAATTCCCCAACCCAAACTACCCTTTACATGGAGACATTTTGTTATTTTCATTTTCCTAATGATGGCTCCAAAATTTTGATTAAAATATATATCTTGAACTTTCTGTAAATAGCATATGAAGTCTTTTTCATACTGTTTGAATTTTGTATAACTTTATATAATTGGAAGGAGATAAACAAAAACTTAATCAAGAAAAATGCTGTTGTTGCTTCAGTGCTCTCCATAAGGTCAGTAACCTTAAGGAAAACTTCATTCCACCAGGCAATATCTGGGCCCATTTATTTGCTGGAGGCACCCTATGGCAGTGTCTGTTACCTCTGATGCTAGTGTGATAATGAGAATGGTGATGGATGAGAGGACCTACAGCCTTTATTGTGGATGCCGAATCACAATGGGTTTTGGGGATACTCCATACGAGGTTGTCAGAGGTAAAGGCTTGTACAGGACCAACCTAAAATTGCCACCCCTGAGCTTGGAATAGAGCCACAGGCCCTCAACAGGAGAACCATTGAGCTACCCTGGTGTTCCACAGGAAAAATATAGAGCTCATTAAAATAGGTACATAATTTATGTCAGATGTTTACCTTCTCTACTTTTAACTCTAGTAAGTAGAGGAAGTATTGTATTCCACCAAAAACTTTGATATAAATCACGCCGGAAATACATGTTTTGAGGCTCCTGAATAAAAAAATTTGATGTGACACAATCACATGACTCTGTACTATCGTTTATTAGTGGGTATACAAACTATTCTTACTAAAGCATATTTTTCTATCTACTTAATTTTAATCCAAATAAACCTTTCCTGAAATAGCTGCATTACACATTTTGATACATAGGTAGATACAAAGAGAACAGCCATAGTCAAATGTTTAACAACTGGACGCTATATGCTTGGCCTTAAAATTCCAAACTGTTTCCATGCAATCACGAGAAATAATTGAATGTTGAAAGGACACTCAGAGAATCACCAGGAAATGAACAATTCGAACCTTCAATAATGGATATCTCAAAAATGGCTTATGCCACAAAAAAAAAAACTTATTGGAAATAATTTTTTTTTTAATGAGATCTACATTTTTTGTATAATACATTTTCGTCTATCACTTAACGTTTACGAGTTATGTAAGATAATACAAAATTCCTTCTTAATGAAGAGGACTTGCTATTCTATTCTCGAAAATTCAAGATATACATTTTATTTGTCAAGTAAATATCTTTAATATGTGGTATTTTAATCAAAATCATTAAAACTATTATTTACTAGTTTGTATGTATTTATTGTGCTAACAGTTTTACAAATTTGATTGTCTACTGCACTTTGACCCTGGTCACTCATTCAGTAGACAATCACTACAGTTTATTTACATTTTACAATTTCTTGTCAATAAATTATCTTGCTCTTTTTTTTTTCATGTCCCATTTCCACTTGTTTTTCACTTTTCATTTATTGATTACTTTACCATCACACATTCACTATAGTTTTCCATTCAGAGTAAGATGCGCTACCTCTTACTTTTCTCTTTCCACTGTCCAAAGCCATTTATTTTTTACTTTACACAAAAACTGTCCAATGCTTCTAACATCCTTGCATATCATTTCAATCATAAGTGTATTTCTATCCCCCTTCAACCACTTCTTATTTAAAAATTCTTTTCTCCAATTTTCTGTTCCTTGGCACTTAACTATTATTTAGAAAATCAAACATTTTGAAATCTTCGTGTCATATCCTCGGAAGATACTGAATCTAAATATCAAGTTTAGTATTTATTTGACTTTTCGATTTTGAGTTATGCTGTTCACAACCAGCCAGCCAGCCACACACACCTTTTTCTAAAAAATGCTTCTTTTGGATTCAGGGGGCCTCAAAATATGTACTTCTGGTAAAATTTCGATATCAAATTTTGGGTGGAATGCCAATACCTTCTCTTTCAACTATGTAACTAGTAGAGAAAGTAAAAAAAAAACATTTCTAGAAAAAGGTCTGTGCCTGTGAAGAGCATAACTCAGAAACAAAAAGTGGTTAAACACCGAAACTTGGTATTTAACTTCAACATCTTCCAAGGATGTGAACAGAGATTTTCAAAGAATATTCCCCCACCCCAACCTACTCTTTACAAGGAAAATTTTTCAGTATTTTTTATTTCCTCAAAAACGCTCTAATGATTATGAATATTTGAGTTTTTGTGAATAGCCTGTGAAGTCCTCTTTATTCTGAATATTTCTGTGTTATTGGTAAACCGTAATTTAGATCACACAATTTATGACAAATAAAATGTTTTCTGGCATTAACCATTTCCAAGATATTGTTATTAAATTCAAATTTTAAATGCTTGTAATTTTCTCAAGTGGTAAGCTGTTATTCTTTTTTTCTCATTTTCATGCAAAGAGCATGGCATTTCAAAGCCATCATACAGCAATCAGCTTTTTAAAAATCTGACTATTGCTTTTGCTTGTGTATTCTTATACCCACAATAATATGCGTAAGTGTGTAGTGAAAGTTCATCTCTATTAACAAGAAGTAGACAGAAGAATAAACTTTTGTAGGAATAATTTGTAGAACAGTAAGAAAGTGATGTAAATGTAATCTTTTATAGTGTTTAGCTGTTTTTTAAATATTCCATGTTGCATGATTACACTTTCCCAAGTACATCATCTGATGGGCATTCTTGAAATTTTGTGATTCTCTTATTTTCTTTCCATCGCAATTCTAGGCTATACCATGACTAAACATTTGAATGATATTTCCTCATATTGTTATTAAGCACTTATTGCTTCCTAAGCAAAAATATATAGTGAACATCATAATGTGGATAGAATTACTTTTTAAATGAGTACTGTAGTATGTAACAGATTTTAACTGGCGATTTTAAGTCAACCCTATTTAAGCCTTCACCTACTAGTCCTGGAGTATCCCCAAGGCCCAATGTGGTTCAGAGTCTAGTAAAAGCTATAGGTTCCTTTCATTCCATCACCATCCTCATTATCACTCACATTGCAGCTAATAGACACTGTCTACTGGGTGCCTCCAGCTAATAAATGGGTCCAACTATCACTTGGTGGAATGAGGTTTCCCAAAGGTCATTGAAATTTCACCAGAAATAGATGTTTGAGATCCCCTGAACCAAAAAGGTTTTTTGGAAAAGGTGAGAGAGAGAGAGAGAGAGAGAGAGAGAGAGAGAGAGACCAAGCAGCATGAATTAAAAATGAAAACTCTGATTAATGCCAGATTTCATACTGTTTAAGGGTGCCAGGCAAAGATTTTAAACAAAAATCTCCCTCCCAGCTGCCCTTTAATGGAAGAATTGTTTTATTTTTGTTTATCAAATAATGAATTAAACGACTTTGATTAAAATACCACATGTTTGAGATATTGGCAGGATAAATAAAATTCCTTGAATTTCTCTGAATAGTTTATGAAGTTCTCTGCATTCTCGTCAAATTTTAAAGGAAACCGTAAGGGCTAGCCATGAATCTTCTATAGCAGAACGTGAACATTTCATACCTGCAATTTTCCTTTTTAGTTTCTCTACCACGTACATACATAGTAGGTAGAGAAGGTATTGCATTCCACCCAAAAATTCGATATTGAGATTTCAACAGAAATAAACGTTTTTAAGCCCCAGTTTAGAGAGAGGTCGTGTGTGTCCATGAACACCATAACTCAAAAAGCAAAAGTCGGATAAATTCCAAACTTGGTATTTTAGTTCAATACCTTCCAAAGATGTGACATGAAGATTTTTGAAAATTACCCACACCAAATTACTCTTTACATGGATCATTTTGCGAATTTTTTTATTTTCTCAAAAATGGCCGTAACAATTTTGATTAAAATACCATATATTAAATATATTTACATGACAAATAAAATGTATATCGAATTTCCTGGAAATAGCCTGTGAAGTCCTCTTCATTCAGAAGGAATGTTGTATAACCTTAACTAACTGGCAAAGTTAAGCATTAGACGAAAACGTACTACACACAAAAAATGTAAATTCGTTAAAAGACACAATTTATTTCAAATAGCTTTCTTGTGACATCAGCCATTTTCGAGATTAATGTTATTAATGGTTCGAATTGTCCTTTTAAAATCGTGTCGATTTTCAGTTGTTTCTCGCCATGTCATGGAAAGAGTATGGAATTTCAAGATCAGCGATAGCGTCCTGTTCTAAAACATTTGACTATCGCTGCTCCCTTTGTATAACGAAATGTGTAATGCAAAGTGTTATCTCGATTAAAATGAAGTAGATAAGATAATAAACTTTCGTAAGAATAATTTATATACCCACTAATGAATGATAGAAGGTAGAGAAAGTCATGTGAATGTATCAGAGTTTTTTCATCATGAACCTATACCAAACAAACCGATCTGAGATATGCGCAGCAGACTGTCCTTACGGATCAATGCATGTTAAGTCCGTATTGATATTGTTTCGAGGAAAATGTTTAATTGTGATTAAGGTAAAACAAAAATATCACTTTTATATTGAATAGTGTAATATACAGGCCTTTATTTTAAAACTTCCCAGTCTAAATAAATCAATAAATAATTTCAAACAAAATCACGTCAATTTAGATATTAAGGGGGAAGTTTGAAACCCCAGTTAATTGCAGTTTAGGTTTCAAGACCCAGTCTCAGGCACTCCTACTTTCAAATGACACCTCTAGATTTTTACTTTCTCTACTACGTATAGTAAGTAGGGAAGTATTGTATTCCACCCAAAAATTCGATACCGAGATTTCACCGGAAATACATGTTTTGAGACCCCCTGAATCCAAAAAAAGCATTTTTGGAAACATGTCCGTCTGTGTGTGTGTGTGTGTGTGTGTGTGTGTGTGTGTGTGTGTGTGTGTGTGTGTGTCTGTCTGTAAACAGCATAACTCAGAAACGAACAGTCGGATAAACACCAAACTTGGTATTTAGGTTCAGTATCTTCCAGAGATGCGACACGAAGGTTTTCAAGAAAATTCCCCCACCCCAGATTACCCTTTACATGGAACATTTTTCGAAAATTTTAATTTTCTCAAAAATGGCTCTAACGATTTTGATGAAAATATCATATGTTTAAGATATTTTCAACACAAATAAAATGTATATCTTGAATTTTCTGGGAATGTCTCCAAAAGTATTCTTCATTGTGAACGACTTTTGCATAACTGGTAAACCATAAGAGATAGACAAAATTTTACTACATAAAAATGTAGATCGCGATAAAATACACAATTTATGTCATATACATTTTTGTTGTTGAGTGAACCATTTTCGAGATATTGCTTGTTATTCCCTTAAATTTTTCAATACTTTTTTCTCAAATGGGAATTCGTTATTCATTTTTTTTTGTCTTGGATATGCAAAGGGTATTAATCTGTGGAAAAGGGAATAGTGCTGCACCTAGCAACCAACTATTAAGAGATATGTATGTGCTTAAAGGCTACTGTATTTCCAAATTGCCCTTGTAAATATATATTCCCCTTACATCTACAAGAAAATTAGCAATAAGATAGAGTCTGCAAATGTTTATCTCGATTAACATGAAGTAGATGGAGAATAAGCGTTTGTAAAAATAGTTTGTACAAGAATAGAGAAAGTCATGTGAGTGTAACACATCAGAATTTTGGGAACATGTCCGTGTGTGTTGTGTCTGTTTGTGAACAGCATAACTCAGAAACGAACAGTCGGATAAACACCAAACTTGCTATTTAGATTCAGTTTCTTCCAAAGTTGCGACACGGAGGTTTTCAAGAAAATCCCCCCACCCCAGATTACGCTTTACATGGAATATTTTTCGAAAATTTTGATTTTCTCAAAAATGACTAACGATTTTGATTAAAATATCATATATTTATGATTCTTTATGACAAATAAAATGTATATCTTGAATTTTCTGGGAATGTCTCCAGAAGTATTCTTCATTGTGAACGACTTTTGTATAACTGGTAAACCATAAGTGATAGACAAAATTTTACTACACAAAAAATGTAGATCGCGTTAAAATACACAATTTATGTCATATACTTTTTTTTTGAGTGAACCTTTTTCGAGATATTGCTTGTTATTCTCTTAAATTTTCCTATACTTATACTTTTTCTCAAATGGAAATTACTTATTCATTTTTTTTTTGGTCCTGGTAATGCAAAGAGAATGGAATACTCCACATAGCAACCAGCTCTTAAAATATTTGACTATAGCTTAAAGCCTAGCAATTCCCCTTGCATCTACAAGAAAATTAGCAATAAGATTAACATCTCGATTAACATGAAGCATATGGAGAATAAGCGTTTGTAAAAATAGTTTGTTCAAGAGTAGAGAAAGTCATGTGAGTGTAACACATCAGATGTTTTTTTACTTTCTCTACTACGTATAGTAAGTAGGGGAAGTATTTTATTCCACCCAAAAATTCGATACCGGGATTTCACCGGAAATATATGTTTTGAGATCCCCTGAATCCAAAAAAAGCATTTTTGCAAACATGTCCGTGTGTGTGTGTGTGTGTGTGTGTGTGTGTGTGTGTGTGTCTGTGAACAGCATAACTCAGAAACGAACAGTCGGATAAACACCAAACTTGGTATTTAGGTTCAGTATCTTCCAGAGATGCGACACGAAGGTTTTCAAGAAAATCCCCCACCCCAGATTACCCTTTACATGGAACATTTTTCGAAAATTTCAATTTTCTCAAAAATGGCTCTAACGATTTTGATTAAAATATCATACTTTATGATATTTTCATGACAAATAAAATGTATATCTCGAATTTTCTGGGAATGTCTCCAAAAGTATTCTTCATTGTGAACGACTTTTGCATAACTGGTAAACCATAAGAGATAGACAAAATTTTACTACATAAAAAATGTAAATCGCGTTAAAATACACAATTTATGTCATACACATTTTTTTGTTGTTGAGTGAACCATTTTCGAGATTTTGCTTGTTATTCCCTTAAATTTTCCAGTATACTTTTTCTCAAATGGGAATTCGTTATTCATTTTTTTTGTCCTGGTAATGCAAAGAGAATGGAATACTCCACATAGCAACCAGCTTTTAAAATATTTGACTATCGCTTAAATCCTAGCAATTCCCCTTGCATCTACAAGAAAATTAGCAATAAGATTAACATCTTGATTAACATGAAGCATATGGAGAATAAGCGTTTGTAAAAATAGTATGTACAAGAGTAGAGAAAGTCATGTGAGTGTAACACACCAGATTTTTTTTAATGTATTTATTATTTAACGTCGCCTTAACTACGTGTTGATATCCCGACACATCTCTTAGAGATACTCTTGGATCAGTGTGTGGTCGACAGTTAGCCTTCTGGTCTCATCCCTGTGTCCACAGAGGCATGTGCTTAGCAACTGTACCTCTGCTTCTATATATGTCTGGCAGATGGCCTGAGGTTGCCGTCCGGTCTACCTGCTTTCATTATTTGTGTATAGATGGCAGAGCATTCACTATTACGGTCTATTTTTTATTTTTACTATTGTTTTAGACTTGATGGTGGAAATTTTTGGTCGTGTATTAAATATCCAATGCTGTATTTATCTTGACGACTGAAGAAAACCACGCGAACGACAAAAAAGGTATAAAAATTAGTTACATTAGTTGGCCCACGGGATTTCAACCCGGTACCTCCCGAATGCGGGCCATACACGTTACCACTGGAGCGACCCGCTCGATTTTGGGATGTTTGTCTCCCAATTTTCGTACATTTCGGGTTATTCTCTTTTGCAGTTCTTGAAAATTTGCGGGATGAGGAGTATAAACAATTGATTTCAAATGACCCAATAGGAAGGAGTCAATATTCGTCAAGTTGGGAGATCAAGCTGTCCATTCTTGAGCGCCACTCCGACCAACCCATTTTCCAGGAAATCTTTTTCGCACAGGTAATGCATAGCGCCGTTCTGTTACAAATTCAAATGTTGTACATCTAACCCCACGTTTTCTTCATTGACTTGATTTTCCTGTGATAGTGTGATTAATGAATCAATTAAATCTTCTAAAATATTCAGATAGGATTATAGTCAGGTTTCGTTTAATAAAAATCGGATCAACATTGTCATCCCTAAGGATTCATTTTTTGAGGTAACTGGGTATGTTCATTACGAAAAAATCTGATGTGTTACACTCACATGACTTTCTCTACTCTTGTACAAACTATTTTTACAAACGCTTATTCTCCATCTACTTCATGTTAATCGAGATATTAATCTTATTGGTAATTTTCTTGTAGGTGCAAGGGGAATTGCTAGGCTTTAAGCGATAGTCAAATGTTTTAAGAGCTGGTTGCTACGTGGAGTAGTCCATTCTCTTTGCATGTCCAGGACAAAAAAGAAATGAATAACGAATTTGAGAAAAAGTATAAGTATTGGAAAATTTAAGGGAATAACAAGCAATATCTCGAAAATGCTTCACTCAACAACAAAAATGTATATGACATAAATTGTGTAGTTTAACGCGATCTACATTATTTGTGTAGTAACATTTTGTCTATCTCTTATGGTTTACCAGTTATGCAAAAGTGTTCACAATGAAGAATACGTTTGGAGACATTCCCAGAAAATTCGAGATATACATTTCATTTGTCATGAAAATATCTTAAACATATGGTATTTTAATCAAAGTCATTAGAGCCATTTTTGAGAAAATTAAAATTTTCGAAAAATGTTCCATGTAAAGGGTAATCTGGGGTGGGGGATTTTCTTGAAAACCTTCGTCTCGCATCTCTGGAAGATACTGAACCTAAATACCAAGTTTGGTGTTTATCCGACTATTTGTTTCTGAATTATGCTGTTCACAGGCAAACAGACACACAGACAGACACATACACGGAAATGTTTCCAAAAAGGCTTTTTTTTATTCAGGGGGCCTCAAAACATGTATTTCCGGTGAAATTTCGGTATGGAATTTTTGAGTGGAATACAATACTTCCGCTACTTACTCTACGTAGTAGAGAAAGTAAAAATGTGGATGCTTACTGTCCTAATACCCACAATTGTGTCTGTTGACAAACCCATTCACATGCCTCTCTGCCCTCTACTGCTTATTAGCGGGTATGCAAACTATTCTTACGAAAGCTTGTTTTTCTATCTACTACATTTTAATTGAAGCAAACCTTGGCAGAAATAGCTACATTGCACGTTTCGTTATAGACACAGAGGGAATAGCGATAGTCAAATGTTTAAGAACTGGACGCTATGTGCTGCCTTAAAATTTCGTACTGTTTCCATGCAACAGCAAGAAACGACTGAAAATGGACAGGACTTTAAAAGAATGGCTAAGTATTGTACAATTCGAACCATTAATAACGAATATCTCGGAAAAGGCTGATGCCATAAAAAAGGTATTAAAATAAATTGCATGCTTTAAAGAGATCTATATTTTTTTGTGTAGTACGTCTATCGCTTAACCTTTATCAGTTATGCAAGATTATACAAAATTCCTTCCGAATGAAGTGGACTTCTTAGGCTATTCCTAGAAGATTCAAGAAGATATACATTTTATTTGTAATGTAAATATCTTTAATATGTGGTAATTTAATCAAAATTGTTACAGCCAAATTTGAGAAAACAAAAAAAAAATTCACAAAATGATCTATGTAAAGGGTAGTTTGGGGTCGGAGGATTTTCTTAAAAATCTTTGTGTCACATCCTTGGAAGGTACTGAAATTTGGTATTTATTCGACTTTTGCCTTTTGAGTTAGGCTGTTCACAGACACACAAACACACGGACCTTTTTTCTAAAAGTGTTTTTTTATTCAGGGGACCTCAAAATGTGTATTTCTGGTAAATCTCGGTATCGAATTTTTGAGTGGAATGCAATACTTCTCTACCTACGTGATAGAGAAAGTAAAAAGGTGCATTCGTTACTAAAACAAATAGGTAGCTTGTGTCAAATTTGGGTCATGTTCATTTGTGTGAGATATTTGCCTACAAAAGTATATTCTTCTATCAAAAGCATCTTAAGTGGTAAGTTTGTATTTTGTAGGCGGAAAATTCTGTTCATTTTTAGCACTTTATGTATGGAATCGATTGAAAGGTTTGTTACTGCAACTACTTATGGAATGGAAGTGGGATCCAAACCGGAATATCATAGTATTACCATCTGTGTGGTTTCATTGAGTATTTTAGGTTGTTCATTTGTTTTGTAGCACATAGAGTCAGTTTCTTAAAGTTTCCGTATAAGATCTATCACTTACTGATGATGACGTCTTTTCTCACTCTGTATCTCCAATAGTTTTTAATGAGCACAACTATTTTCAGCACCATATTTCTGTTCTTTCTTCAAGAGTATATACCGTTTTAAAATAATTTAACACCTAAACACAAATATTCTTTCGTGGTTGTTTTCCGTTCAGCTATAGCCAACGGTACTAATAATTCAGGTTGCTAAGAACAACAGAAAAAATCTTATGTGTTACACTCACATGACTTTCTCTATTCTTGTACAAACTATTTTTACAAACGCTTATTCTCCACATGCTTCATGTTAATCGAGATATGGAGATGTTAATCTTATTGCTAATTTTCTTGTAGATGCAAGGAGAATATGGTAGGTTTTAAGCTACAGTCAAATATTTTAAGAGGTGATTGCTATGTGGAGCATTCCATTCTCTTTGTATGTCCAGGACATAAAAAAATGAATAACGAATTCCCATTTGAGAAAAAGTATAAGTATTGGAAAATTTAAGGGAATAACAAGCAATATCTCGAAAATGGTTCACTCAACAAAAAAAATGTATATGACATAAATTGTGTATTTTAACGCGATCTACATTTTTTTGTGTAGTAAAGTTTTGTCTATCTCTTATGGTTTACCAGTTATGCAAAAGTCGTTCACAATGAAGAATACTTTTTGAGACATTCCCAGAAAATTCAAGATATACATTTCATTTGTCATGAAAATATCTTAAACATATGGTATTTTAATCAAAATCGTTAGAACCATTTTTGAGAAAATTACAATTTTCGAAAAAATGTTCCATGTAAAGGGTAATCTGGGGTGGGGGGATTTTCTTGAAAACCTTCGTGTCGCATCTCTGGAAGATACTGAACCTAAATACCAAGTTTGGTGTTTATCCGACTGTTCGTTTCTGAGTTATGCTGTACACAGACACACACCGCACATGTTTCCAAAAATACTGTTTTTGGATTCAGGGGGCCTCAAAACAAGTATTTCCGGTGAAATCTCGGTATCGAATTTTTGGGTGGAAAAAATGAATGGGATGTACTAATAAATGAATATCACAAAGCAAACTAGCCTGGTTCTGTCCTTAGAAATTTCAAGGGGGAGAGTGACTGAAACCTAAATTGCAATTAACGCTGGTTTTAAACTTCCCCCTTAGTATGTAAATTAACGTGTTTGTTTTGTTTAAGTTAAATTAAACTGGAAATTTTTAAAATGAACGCCTTGTGTAAGGGAGATAAGTGGAATGCTAATGGATAGATAAAGTTGTGTGAGTGTGTCACAGTAGACTTTTACTATTAGTAGGGTGAGCTGGAGAACTATGATAGCCTTGTGTATCGACACTATTTAATATCTTGCGATTTGACGCGTGCTAAATCTTTAGCAGCAAATATCAGTGTAAACCGTTTCACGGGACGTAAGGCTTCTTCAACCCCTGAACTCAGCTAATCCACGTGTTTATGCAGGAGAGAAGACATTACAAAGTGTGACCTGAAAGGTTGACCCAGTGGGAACCACACGTGCGACATGTCTGTGTGCCCCACCCAGAGCATTGACCCACAGCAGTAGTGGGAAGAAGCCCCTTAAAATGGGCTCCCCTCGAAGCTCGGGCGCCTCTGGAATTTAAATTAATATCCGACGTGGAAACTGAAAAAAAGCTAATCTTAATGTTCGCATTTATTAGGGGCGAGATGTTTCCACATCCAAAGAGTATTCAGCAGCAAGAGGCAGCATTGGCAAAATACACTATTTCTAGCTCACAATATTTTGACTTGCCTGTAGCAACTTTTAATTCTTTGTTTCTCTTCTACAACCTACCTATAATACTGTATTCCTCCCAAAAGTTCTGCAATTTCGGAACTTCGCCGGAAGTGTTTGTTTTGAGATCCACTGACCCCCTTAAGTACTTTTACGAGACATGTTTTAAAAGTAAGTGCCGATGATTTATTTTCCAAATACTTTATCATACATTACCTACACCTTACACTATTTCTCCACATAGTCACTGCCGTTATTCAGGCACTTGTAACGGGAAACCAGTTTTTGATGCCTTCGTCAAAGAATGATGCCGCCTGTGAGTCTGCACTTCTTGTTTCACATCATCGTTGTTGAAATGCTTTCCACCAAGGAATTTCTTCAGATGAAGAAACAGATGAAAATCGCTTGGTGCCCCATCCGGACTGTAGGGAGGATGGTCCAATTGTTCCCAACTAAACGATGCGATAAAATCTTGAGTTTGTTTGACCGTGTGTGGCCGGGCATTGTCACGCATTAGTGTTTCTCCATAAACCTCACACAACTGCGATGAATGTTTGCTGGTGTAACACTTCTCAGTTAAAAAAAAAAAAAAAAAAAAAACGAATCAGCGATCTGACTTCACAGTTTTGAACATTTCGAAATGCTCTAACAACAGTAATGCACAAAGTGACGATCTCGAAAGCTGCATCTGGCTTCCAAATGAATGTAGGAAGTGATCGCGCATGCTTAAAATCGCCACTGCGGCGCTGCAGTGGCAAAATATTAAAACTGTAGTTAAAAACACGCCTCGTATTTTCTCTAAAATATATCTACGCTAGGTAGAGGAAGTATTGCATTCCAGACAAAAATTCTATATTGAAATTTCACCTGAAATACGGGTTTTGAGATCCACTGAATCCGGACCCCAAAACGCATTTTTACTTTCTTTGCAATATATCTACGGTAGGTAGAGCATTTTATTAAACCCCTAAAGTTCGTTAGCGGGATTTCATGTTTTCAGGTCCCCTGAATAACAAAAATTAGCTATTTATGAATCAAGTAACTGTGCAAAATAAGGCTTTAGCTGACGAATTCAGTGCTTCCGACGAGGCATTAGCCGAGTCAGGAATACGGGATGAATCCATTGAATCTTTTGCATAAAGGCTCTCTAAATGATATGAGTGATTTAAGGTTATATGTCAGATCTCTAATTTCAGTTTTAGAATATGTATAAACAAATGACTATCAGTTTATAGCCATAACAGATGGGGGGTTTAAAGTTAGAAGTTGTCAACGAGTTTGATTATTTGGGGGCGAGGATGAGCAGTAATGGTGAATGGGGGGCACATAGCAGGAAGGTTATGGCTAAAGGAAAGGCGGCAATGACAGGAGTAAGGATGTGCAAATACAAATTACAAATGCCAACTAAATGGATAGAAAGAATGTATGAAGCATTGGTAGAAGCAAGAATGTTATATGCAGTAGACATTTGGGGGGGGGGATCTGAATTAAGCAGAAAAATAGACCAGAGCTACAGAATGTTTTGTAAAGAGCTATTGGGGTTACCAAGATCAGCACCAGGGGAAGTAGTATTAATGGAATTAGCAAGGACAAGAAGAAAGGGAGTGATACTAGAAAGGATATTGAACTTTTGGTTTAAATGCCTGAGAAAAGATGAAGGGGAAATTTTAAAGATATATATGGAACAACAAAAGAGTACGAAAAATAAAAATAGCTGGTGGACAGGGGTAGAAAAAACTATGGAGAAGATAGGAATGGGAGATATCTGGAGAACAGGAGAAAGAAATAGCAACGGCTTCTGGATAACAGTAAGAAACAGAGTGGAGGACATAGACAAGAGATTTGGCGAAGTCTAGAGAATAAAAAAATCACTAGGGTTCTATAGATTAGTAAAAAGGAAATGGGGAAGAGAAGGGTATGTGGATTATTGTAATAGAGCAGAAAAAGAAGCGCTTGCATGGATGAGAACAGGATCAATGTATCTGAGAGGGCTAAGAGGCAGAAGAAACGGAATTTGTGAACTATGCGGAGGTAGTGAAAGTACAGAGCATTATATGGCAGAATGCAAAGAATTAGCAGAATGGAGACAAGAAGTATGTGAGGAAAATGGATGGAAAAATAGTAGCAATTAAATTGTTAACAAGAAAAGCAAAATAAGAATATGGGGGAGTTCTTAAAGAAAGTAAAGGAGAAATGGGTTAGAAAAGTAAGAGAGATAAGAAGGTTAGAAGGGCAAACGGAAGAGGGAGAGGATGGGCAATAGGGATTAAGGGTAGCAAGGGATGCTCAGATGAGCCAGAAGGCCAGGGTGTCAGAAAAAAGGAGCAGCATAGCTGGCAAGGAAATTTGTACACAGGTTAAGTTAGTTTATAAGTGGAATATTAAAGGATTGTGTATAAAAATGTACAAATAAAGTTATCTATCTATCTTATAGCCATAGAGTGTTCATTACATATGTTACTCTGTGTTGCGCTGTAACAAGGCTAACAAAGGAAAACAAACAGTAACAATAAAATAGTTACAACTTAAAACATGTTTACATTAAAAGGTAACTACTACTTTCATGCTTATAGGCTACGTACAAATACGGATTTTGTCGAAGTAGCGATATTTATCAAAGGCTCCTTCTAGTTTTGTGAAAATATTTGCGATAGTCCTGCGGAAATTTCAATCCGAGCCAGGAGCACTGAATCGGAATGGCGCTAAAGGTTGTCATGACGACTACAAACCTGGGCTCGTTAACAGTTCGACAAGCAGCTGCTTTAAAAAATCTCATGTGATACAGTCGTGGTGAGTTTGCTCTGCTCACTCTTCTAGAACGTATTCTTACAAAAACTTATTCTCTATCTACTTCTTGTTAATACAGTAAACCTTCATTACTCATTTCGTTGTAGATATAAGAAGAATGCAGCGATAGTGAAATCTTAAAGCCGGTCGCTATGACTGCGATAGCTTTGAAATCCGTTCTCTATGCATGAACACGAAAAACAAGAGAGAGATGAGGCAGTATTTTTAACACTTAAATGATTTCAGTCTGGTTGTATAATGTGTAAATTCAATTCAATGTGTGTGTATGTGGTAGTTTGTAAAATGTATTTAACAGTCATTGCATATGCTTATATTATTGTATCCATGTTCAATAATGTTATGTGGATATATTACGTAATTTAGTAATGTAGGAGCTGTGAGTAATAGGTCAAAAGTTGCTAACAATGAGGTAACCTTGAGTCAATAATGAGTAAGAAAGTTTAACACTGCTACTTGTGATTCTTGGAGCAACAATAATGTAATTTTAGTGACAGTTTAAAAATAGCCAATCAACAACCAGAAAAATCTTTAGTTAAATGAAGGTATTCTATTGGACTAGGATTAGCCAATCAGAGACTTGAAATACAGAAATTTACAAGTTTAGACGGTTGAAATCAATTCACTTGCCTCCAAACAGTGCTCATAGCCAGACGCGAGGTGTGTCCTCGAGAAATTAAATACCTATTCGTGTGAGACGAACATAGTATACGTGTTAAAAAGTGCAAGTATTAAATAAAACAATCTCACAGCTCTCTATATCAGTGAAGTGCTATTTGATTTGTGTCAAGGATTAATAAAAAATGAGTGAATTAAAACTCGCAACCAGCTGTTCACTGACTTGACTTCATCATCGGTGTTAAAAGTGCTTACCTTTGAGTTGAAGGAACATGTGAAAATCACTTGGGGCAAGCTCCGGTGAATACGGAGGATACGAGAAAACTTCCAAGTTGAATCTTGACCCAGGCGGACTGATATCCTACAAATTCACCAGATCTTTTCCCATGTGATTTTCACATGTTCCTCCAATTCAAAGGTAAGCACTTTTAACACCGTGACGAAGATCAAACAGGAGTGAACAGCTGGTTACGAGCACAGGACCCGACCTGTTACAACACTGGCTTGAAAAACTTGTGTCACGTCCCCAAAATGCACGTTGTACACATTTCGTTATAGATACAAAGAGAACAGCGACAGTCAAATGTTTAAGAACTGGACGCTATATGCTGCCTTAAAATTCCATACTGTTTCCATGCAATCGCGAGAAGCAATTAAAAATCGGCAGAATTTCAAAATAATGGCTAAGCATTGAACAATTCGAACCATTAATAACGGATATCTCGGAAATGACTGCTGCCTCTTACGTGTTTTAAGAGATCTACATTTTTTGTGTAGTACGTTTTCGTCTATCGCTTAACGTCTACCAGTTATACAAGATTATACAAAATTCCTTTCGAATGGAGGGGCCTCAAAGGTTATTCCCAGATATACATTTTATTTTCATGTAAATATTCGTAATAGTGTTTTATCGAAATTGGAGTCATTTTTTAGAAAATAAAAAATGTCGAAAAATCTTACGTGTAGTTTAGGGTAGGGGAATTTTGTTGAATATCTTCGTGTCGCGTCTTTGGAAGGCACTAAACTTAAATACCAAGTTTTGTGTTTTTCCGAGTTTTCGTTCACAGAAATTTCTAAAAAAAAATATATACAGGGGGTCTCAAAACATGTATTTCCGGTGAAATCGAAGTTTTGGGTGGAATGAAGTACCTTTTCTACCTACTAGGTACGGGATAGAGAAAGTAATAAGGCATTTTGCAGTAGTCCTGAAGAAGGTATATCACAGATGAATGAGATTTTAATATTTGCCATTGTTGTTCGCCAGTAAACTGCGCAAGATGCTAGATCTGTTTCGGAGATACCACGTCTATTTCTGGTCGGGGACTGAGTAGATGTCTCGTTGAGATAGACAGTTGAAATGGAGACTTCAGTGATCTCAAAGTTAACTAAGCATCGCAGTTTAATGATTCATAAGAAAGCTTGACCCCGTGCAGGTAATTCAAAGTCGTGCATCAATCATTCAGTTATTCTCTATCAGAAGTAAAATTATTTTGCAGTGTATTTTAAAAATAAAATCTGATGTGTTACACTCACATGACTTTCTCTACTCTTGTACAAACTACTTTTACAAACGCTTATTTTCCATATGCTTCATGTTAATCGAGATATCGAGATGTTAATCTTATTGCTAATTTTCTTGTAGATGCAAGGGGAATTGCTGGGCTTTAAGCGACAGTCAAATGTTTTAAGAGCTGGTTGCTATGTGGAACATTCCATTCTCTTTGTATGTCCAGGACATAAAAAATGAATAACGAATTTCCATTTGAGAAAAAGTAATTGGAAAATTTAAGGGAATAACAAGCAATATCTCGAAAATGGTTCACTCAACAACAAAAAAAAAATGTATATGACATAAATTGTGTATTTTAACGCGATCTACATTTTTTGTATAGTAAAATTTTGTCTATCTCTTATGGTTTACCAGTTATGCAAAAGTCGTTCACAATGAAGAATACTTTTGGAGACATTCCCAAAAAAATTCGAGATATACATTTAATTTGTCATAAAAATATCTTAAACATATGATATTTTAATCAAAATCGTTAGAGCCATTTTTGAGAAAATTAAAATTTTCGATAAATGTTCCATGTAAAAGGTAATCTGGGGTGGGGGATTTTCTTGAAAACCTTCATGTCGCATCTCTGGAAGATACTGAACCTAAATACCAAGTTTTGTGTTTATCCGACTGTTCGTTTCTGAGTTATGCTGTTCACAGACACACACACACACACACACACACACACTCACACACACACGGACATGTTTCCAAAAATGCTTTTTTTGGGTTCAGGGGGCTCAAAACATATATTTCCGGTGAAATCTCGGTATCGAATTTTTGGGTGGAATACAATACTTCCCCTACTTACTATACGTAGTAGAGAAAGTAATAATGATTTCATTCATATTTACGTTCATGCATGTTTCTTCTTCTTAAAACATCTTAAAAGTCTCTGGCAGTTTCCGATTTTGCAGGAATAATTGTTACTACCGTGTACCTTGAAGCCAAATATTGCATTCGTAAAATGTTTGTTTCTGTATGTATATGTTACGTTTTCACCCGTGACCCGATTTGTTATAAAACTTGTTATATAACATGTCTCAGTTCCGCTTACAAAATACGCTATATAGTATCTTACTTGCCCCAAAACAAGGGGGTTCTAACGGGGCGTTAAACAAAGAAAATCTAAATATATCGTTCATTATTCAGTTTTTTACATTCTTTACTACTTACTTAGAGTAAGGAGAGAAATTATTATATTCCACCCAAAAATTCGATGTCGAGATTTCACTGCAATACATGTTTTGAGGTGACCTGAATAAAACATTCTCTATCTGTCTATGTCTGTGAACAGATAACTCAAAAGCCAAATTTCGGACAGTTAACAAATTAGATATTTAAGTTCAGTACTTTTCAAGAATGCAACACAATTTTTTCAAGAATCACCACATCACAAATTATCCGATATGGAATATTTTTTATTATTTTTACTTTCTGTAGGGAGGGTACCGCATTCTACCCAAAAATTTGATACCGAGATTTCACCGGAAATACATGTTTTTAGGACCCTTGAATATAAAAAAGATTTTAGAAGGTTCGTGGATGTCTGTCTGTCTATCTTTGTGTGTGTCTGTTAACAGCATAGCTCAAAAACCAAAAGTCGGATAAATATCAAACTTGGTATTTTAGTTCAGTACCTTCCAGAGATGCGACACGAAGATTTTCAAGAAACCCCTCGCCTCAAACTACCCTTTATATAGCACATTTTTAGAAACTTTGAATTTTTAAAAAAGGGCTCCAACGATTTTGATTAAAATATCACATCTTAAAGATATTTACTTGCCAAATAAAAAGTATATCTTGAATTTTATGGGAGTAGCCTGTGAAGTCCTCTTCATTCGGAAACAATTTTGTATAAATTTGTGTACAAAGTTAACGTTAAGCGACAGACGAAAACGTACTGCACAAGAAATGTACCTAGCTCTCTTTAAAACACGAAATTTATTTCAAATAACCTTTTTTTTGACATCAGCCTTTTCTGAGATATTAATGGTTTGAATTGTTCAATACTTAGCAATCGTCCTGTCGATTTTCGGTTGTTTCTCGCGGTGTCAAGGAAAGAGTATAGCTTCCAGTTCTTAAACATATTTTGACTATCGCTATTCCCTTTGTAGGTATCTATAACGAAGGTGTAATGCAACTATTTTCCGAAAGGTTTATCTCCATTAAAACGAAGTGGGCAGGAATATAAACTTTCGCAAGAATATTTTGTATACACATTAATAAGCGATAGAGGGTAGAGAAAGTCACGTGAATGTAATACATCGGATTTTTTAAGATTTGACTATCGCTTCTTTCTCTTGTAGCTCTCTTGTATATACATACAACAAATGGACAATAAAAGCATTCTGCAAGCGTTTATCTCGACTTAAATAGAAAACACGCCTTTGTATTTTATGTTATTTTCCGTTACGGAGGGGACTCGGCACGAATCCAGAGTGGACATTGTACCTATGCCCCACGAGGGTGCGTCCCCTGGAGGAAGGATGAGGTGAGAGGAGACAGGAGCAATGGTACAGCAATGACAGGGTCCCTAAGTTATCAGATGTAAACATCCCGTTAGACGGACAGGCAGATCGTGGACCCCGCCCCACACAGAGGAGGTCCAACGCCCTTCAAAGGGGTTCGGATACCCCAGCAGCCAGCCGAAAGCCGAGGGACGGAGAGTGTTCACACAGGGCATTCTTTTCCCCTGCCACGCTGCACCGAAACATCATCGTCACCACTTCCGACCCTGAGAGACCAACGGAATGAAGGTTGAATGAAATGAAGAATGGAACGAAATGGTGCGCCAGGAAATTCGGGAGCTAAAAGAAATCACGATCGGGGAAAACGCCCGAAAATGCCCATGGGGATCGCTGGGGAACGAACCTGGGACCTTCCGAATGGGTGCCACAGACGACGCCTGATTCAGCCCACTCGGTACGCCTTTCTAAGAATAGTTTATATAAGATATATACACATAAACGATAATAGGTGGAGAAAGTCATTTGAATGTAATACAGCGATCTTTTTTTTTTTCATTAAAATTACTGTTTATACAGCCATCTAACTCACCTTTCCTGTGGGAATAAAATACTGAATCCTGTCGCTAGCTGACTAGAATACAGGAACATAAGAGCATTCCCATGACATTGTGATGTGTATTTTGAATATTATTATGTTTACCATGATTTGCATTCTGACAGAGATAGCATAATAGTTCTAATAGCAAAGGTGCCAGGAAACCTAATATTTAATGAGAGACACGCGGCGCGCGGAACAGGTCAGAGCTTGTTTTCAACATTTTGTTCGAGATTTAATTGAAGCCCCTAGAGAGTGCAAGAGTAGGCCACCCATTCTACCGCACAATATCTGTCCGACACAGGCAGCACATTGCAGAGAGATGGAGATAGAAAATGGAAGCTAGAATGAAAAGAAGAGTGGGGCAGAAAGCGAGAGTGGCAGAAAGAGGGAGCGGGAGACAGTGAGAGGGTGAGAAATACAGGAAGATTCTCCACAGTTAACACAATAACGCGAACAAAGCTGCAAGTTTGTCAGTTTTATTCAGTAGAATTAACTACAACTTTACCAATTTAGGGATTGCCAAAGAAGTCGAAATTTACCAATGTAATTAAAGAACATTAACAGTTCAAATATTGCAAATAAACGAATAAAAATAAAATAAGAAAGAAAACGTGAAAAAAGAAAATTTTACTTTCATAAGGCATACTATCATATAGATATAATAAAATGAGAAACGGATATCCATTGTTGTCCAAAAATAAAAACACTTGAACAGTGAGATTTTATGCTGAGATATGAAGCCAAGTGTTGCTTCAAAAGTGTGCAAGTACACCGCTTCCAAGCGTTGTTCTGGGTGTCGCAGTTAGTTGAACACTGGTTTTCTATAGCCAGGTCGCGGATTCGACTCCAGCTCGGGACGATGGCAAGAATATGTGCTTAAATGCGATAACTGCATGCAGTTAAGTTTACTGACGTAACTATAAGAGAACTTTATTATTATTATTATTATTATTATTATTATTATTATTATTATTATTATTATTATTATTATTATTATAATAAATATCTATTGACATATATGCGAGTTCGTGGATGTGTTTATCAAATCGCCATCGTTTGCCACTCTGCTTACTAATACAGATACTAAGATTTATGCCTCTGAAAACAAAAAAAATTCTGAGTGTTACATTCACATGATTTTCTCTGCCCTCTATCGCTTACTAGTAGTTATACAAATTATTCTTACGAAAGTTTATTTTTCCTATCTATTTCATTTTAATCGAGATAAACCTTTCCGGAAATAGTTACGTTACACATTTCGTTATAGATACAAAGGGAACAGCGATAGTCATATGTTTAAGAACTGGACGCTATGTGCTGGTCTTAAAATTCCATACTGTTTCCATGACATCGCGAGCTGAAAATCAACAGGACTTTAAAAAAGTTACTATTGATCAATTTGAACCATTAAGAACGGATATCTCGGAAATAGCTGATACCAAGGAAAAGCATATTGAAATAAATTGTGTGTTTCAAATAGATCGAAATTTTTTGTGTGGTACGTTTTCGCCTATCGCTTAACGTTTACCTGTTATACAAGAGAATTTGTGGTGCAAATCACAGATTTATACCCATTGTAATTGAAAATACCTTAGCTAATGATGGGTAGCCATCAACCTTTATTAATAAAGCATAAAGTGGTTTAAAACATTGCGTATAAAATATATCTTAACAAATTTCCTCTCGAATAAGGAGAACTTCACAAGCTATACCCAGAAAATTCTAGACAAACTTTTATTTGTTATGAAAATATCTTAAATATATGTTATTTTAATGAAAATCGTTAGTCATTTTTCAGGAAATCAAAAAATTCGAAAAAAGTTCCACGTAAAGAGTGATTTGAAGTGGGGGATTGTTTTGAAAATCTTTGTATCGTATCTTTTGAAGGTACTGAACCTAAACAATACACACACCACATACATACAGACATTTCTCTAAAAATTATTTGTTTTATTCAAGGGATCTCAAATCATACACTTCCAATATCTCGGCATCGAATTGTTTGGTGGAATCCAATACATTATTTATCTACTATGTACGTGGTAGGGGAAGCTCGAAGGAAAAGAAGAGTGAGAGAAGGAGGAACAGAATGAGAAGAAGAGGAAGGGTAAGGAGAGCAATAACACGAAAGTGAAGAAGGGAAGAATGAGGAGGAAAAATGGCAATAAGAAATAACAGAAGATAACTAGGTAAATTAAGAAAAGAAGAGGAATGAAGAGGAGGATAAGGAGTTATAGGATGAAGAAATTGGGGAGAAGGAGGGGGAGGAGAGATAACTAGGTAATCTAAGATAAAAAGAAGAATGAGGATACAGAGTTATAACATGAAGTAACCGGCGAGGTGGAGGTAGAAGAAGATAACCAAGTAATCTAAAACAGCTTTGTTACAAGAATGCGATATGAAACTCGGAATTAGAATTAGCTCTGTTCAAGAGATAATGATCAGACTTCACGAGACACAAAAATGATTCTCTCCTGATTACAGCTTCAGTTTAATCGTCCTACGCAATCTCATTTCGCTTTGTGCTGCTGCGGTCAGAAACTACGTCGTTCCCAAATAACGCCCACGTTTTGGCCCGGCCCCTGCTGACGTCAGTAGCACCTGGGTGGCAACGCGGCGCCGCCGTGACGTCATCATTCAGTGGGCGGGTCACGTGACGTCACAGATGCTACAGAGTGTAAATTTATGGAAAAAAAATATGGCCTGCCTCATTCACGCAAACGGGCCTAAAGTAACTGCGCAAGTGGAAATTTGGATCGATAGCAGGGGCTGTATACCCACGAAGATGGTACATCCCACAGCTCAGACAGACCCCCGCTTCTTACCTGTACCTTCGGCAACAGTGGCGCCTAGTAGCAAGATAACCATCTCTCTTTGCTGCTATTGCACAGCAAGGGAAGCTTCCTCGGTAACAAAAATGCATCCTTTTGCAGGTTCATGTGAAACTTGTCTCCGAAAAGACGCTAGCTATACATTTGGGATAGGTCGTACTATTTGTACGATTTTGTGGAGCTTTATATAACATATGTTCTTATACAGAGTGAGCCAAAATACTCTGAACAGGCTGCGCAGTGTTTTTTCTGTCTGCGTCCTCGGTGCTCGTTGCCGTCTGCCGCTATCATAGAAAGGCACGGATGAAACCATAAAACATTTTTAAAACTACCTGTAAAGACTTTACTTACCAACTTTATGAAAGGAGATGCTGAAACTGGCCACCGTCATTTCCATACATTTTTGGCACCTCTTTAGGAAACTGTCCATCACTCGCCGTGGTTCACGCTGAGAAATTTCCTGGCGGATATTTTGCTTTAATTCTTCCAGGGTGTGTGGATTTGTCTTGCACACTTTATGTTTTAAGTTACCCCGGAGGGGTATTCTATGATCATTATTATCGGCTGCGCGGTGTTTTTCCACTGGGCGTGTGGAAATGTGATAAAAACATGATAACGCACTGCTGCTATAAACAAAGTCACGCTGCTGTGCAGTACTGAGTTGACGGTGATGTGATGTAGTTCAGTTATTACGAGTTATTTATTATTTTGTCCTTACTTAGTCACAAAGTATATTATGACTCAGTATATGTTTTCTACTGCACAGCGTGTATTTATTTATGATTCGTATGTGTTAACTCGGTCAGCTCGCCAAGTGAAAGTACGATTTGCAGGAAGATTTCCAGGTGTAAAAGTTCCAGGCCGTACAACAATCCATGAACTTTACAGTAAATTCCAGGCCACAGGAAGTGTTCAGGCTAAGAAATCTAAAAGACGGCGTTCGGTTCTTACCGCAGAAACATTAGACGACATCGGTTATGATGGATAGTTTCCTAAAGAGGTGCCAAAAATGTATGGACAACGACGGTGACCAGTTTCAGCATCTCCTTCCATAAAGTTGGTAAGTAAAGCCCTTAAAAGTAGTTTTAAAAATTTTGTATGGTTTCATCCGCGCCTTTCTATGATAGCAGCAGACAGCAACGAGCGCCAAGGATGCGGACAGGAAAAACACCGCGAAGGCGGTTCGGAGTCTTTTGGCTCACTCTGTACATACTCATTTGCTACTGTGAGCCTTGGCTCACAGGAGATATATTGCTTTTGGGAAAATGTTTTTAGACCAGAAGTATTAGAAACCCTATCTGTTATGAGGCTGTATTCCTTGGTAAAGGGTGCAGGCATAATGAATTGGTTTTAAAGCGATACAGGTGGCCCAAGGTTGAAGTGCGTCCGGACGGAAATCTGTATCAAAGAAGACAAGAGTGGATACATGCTCATTTGGCTTTTCTTCCTTTTTATTTACTTTCTCTACTACGTATAGTAAGTAGGGGAAGTATTGTATTCCACCCAAAAATTCGATACCGAGATTTCACCGGAAATATATGTTTTGAGACCCCCTGAATCCAAAAAAAAAAAAAAAGCATTTTTGCAAACATGTCCGTGTGTGTGTGTCTGTGTACAGCGTAACTCAGAAACCAACAGTCGGATAAACACCAAACTTGGTATTTAGGTTCAGTATCTTCCAGAGATGCGATACAAAGGTTTTCAAGAAAATCCCCTCACCCCACATTACCCTTTACATGGAACATTTTACGAACATTTTAATTTTCTCAAAAATGACTATAACGATTTTGATTAAAATATCATATTTTTCATAACAAATGAAATGTACATCTCGAATTTTCTGGGAATGTCTCCAAAAGTATTCTTCATTGTGAACGACTTTTGCATAACTGGTAAACCATAAGAGATAGACAAAATTTTACTACACAAAAATGTAGATCGTGTTAATATACACAATTTATGTCATATACATTTTTTTTTGAGTGAACCATTTTCGACATACTGCTTGTTTTTTCCTTAAATTTTCCAATACTTATACTTTTTCTCAAATGGAAATTCGTTATTCATTTTTTTTGTCCTGGTAATGCAAAGAGAATGGAATACTGCACATAGCAACCAGCTCTTAAAATATTTGACTATCGCTTAAAGCCTAGCAATTCCCCTTGCATCTACGAGAAAATTAGCAATAAGATTAACATCTCGATATCTCGATTAACATGAAGCATATGGAGAATAAGCGTTTGTAAAAATAATTTGTACAAGAGTAGAGAAAGTCATGTGAGTGTAACACATCAGAATTTTTACTTTCTCTACTACGTATAGTAAGTAGGGGAAGTATTGTATTCCACCCAAAAATTCGATACCGAGATTTCACCGGAAATACATGTTTTGAGATCCCTGAATCCAAAAAAAGCATTTTTGGAAACATGTCTGTGTGTGTGTGTGTGTGTCTGTGTGTCTGTCTGTGAACAGCATTACTCACAGAAACGAACAGTCGGATAAACACCAAACTTGGTGTTTAGGTTCAGTATCTTCCAGAGATACGACACGAAGGTTTTCAAGAAAATCCCCCCACCCCAGAGTACCCTTTACATGGATCATTTTTCGAAATTTTTAATTTTTTCAAAAATGGCTCTAACGATTTTGATTAAAATATAATATGTTTAATATATTTTCATGACAAATAAAATGTATATCTTCAATTTTCTGGGGATGTCTCCAAAAGTATTCTTCATTGTGAACGACTTTTCCATGACTGGTAAACCATAAGAGATAGACAAAATTTTACAACACAAAAAATGTAGATCGCGTTAAAATACACAATTTATGTCATATACATTTTTGTTTTGTTTTGTGAACCATTTTCGAGATATTGCTTGTTATTCTCTTAAATTTTTCAATACTTATTTTCTCAAATGGGAATTCGTTATTCACTTTTTTTTTTGTCTTGGATATGCAAAGAGTATTAATCTGTGGCAAAGGGAATGGTGCTGCACCTAGTAACCAGCTATTAAGAGATATGTATATGCTTAAAGGCTACTGTATTTCTATATTGCCCTTGTAAATGTATGTTCCCCTTACATCTACAAGAAACTTAGCAATAAGATAGAGTCTGCAAATGTTTATCTCGATTAACATGAAGTAGATGGAGAATAAGCGTTTGTAAAAATAGTTCGTACTAGAGTAGAGAAAGTCATGTGAGTGTAACACATCAGATTTTTTATTTATATCTTTACTTTCTCTACCACGTACCTAAGAAGCTTTTTCTTTTTCACCAAAATTTATGTTGAGATATCGCAAAAAATACTCATATTTTGAAGCCCCTGAAATTAAAAAAAAATATTCTCTTTTGAAAATGGCCCGTCTGTGTGTGATTGTGAGCAGCTTAACTCAAAAACGAAAACTCTGATAAATATAAAGCTTGGTATTTAAGAGATGCGACACGAAGATTTTCAATAAAATCCTCCGCTCTAAGCTACGCTTTACATTGTATATTTTTCGATTTTTTTAAAAAGTGCCTCTAAAGATTTTGATTAAAATACCAGATATTAAAGACATTTACATGACAAATAAAATGCATATCTTGAATTTTCTGGGAATAGCCTCTAAAGTCCAGTTCATTCGGAAGACATTTTGTATAATCTTGTATAACTGGTAAACGTTAAGTAGTAGACGAAAATGTACTATACAAGAAATGTAGATCTTTTTAAAACACACAATTTATGTCAAATAAACTTTTTTGTAGCATCGGCCATTTCCGAGATATCAGTTATTACGGGTTCGAATTGTTCAATACTTAGCCATTCTTTTGAAGTCCTGTTGATTTTCACTTGTTTCTCGCGATGTCATGGAAACAGTATGGAATTTTAAGGCAAGCATATAGCGTTCAGTTCTTAAGCATTTGACTATCGTTGTTCTCTTTGTATTTATAACGAAATGTGTAATGTAGCTGTTTCCGGAAAGGCTTATCTCGATTAAAATGCACTAGATAGGAAAATAAGCTTTCATAAGAATAATTTGTATACCCGCTAATAAGCGTTTGAGGTTAGAGAAAGTCATGTGATGCAACACATCAGATTTTTTAAACGCCCGTTCTTTTTACATACGTCACCACAAGCGGTGGACGGATGTATGAAATGAAATTATAATTGGGACAGGAAATTTGGGAAGGATACGTTCCAGGCCCTAAGTTTGTGGTTCTTCCCCAATATGACGACTGAGAAAAAGCTGGGGGAAAAACTTTCAGTTAGGAAGGATGCTGGTGGCTGGATTTGAACCGCAGACCTCCCTTTCATGAATCCATGTCTTAACCACCTCGAGTACCCGTGTCGGTTTTCATACACGCTTTATACGTATATCTGCGTATCCGAAATTTAACATGGAGTAAATGCATTAAATGGGCGACTTTAAAAATATAGTGGACAAAGAGTGTCGCAGTAATCGGCTCGTGTTATCTTATTTGCTGGGCGCCTGTTATTGTTTTATTATTTTAAATTTTGGGTTCTTTGTTCTCCGGCTAGCTATTATTACTCAGTCGAGCAAGTACCTCTGAGCAAGGCGTGTAAACGGAAAGGAGTTGTTGCTAAAAATAACACTGATAAAATAATTTGTTTCTACACTTTTATTGCCGTCACACTTAATTAATAATTCACATATTTAATCTTTATACACGCCTGACTGATACTGTTATATTTTCGAATGTAATTACTGTCGTATTAGTTGCCGCACACTTCACATTTTGTAACTAACTTTACGACGTATACCTAGGGAGAGATTCTTCCAAACTGTATGACGTGCACCTCACGAGAGATTCCTTAGAACTGTGCGACACACTCACAGTTATTCTCGAGCCATAAGCAACTGTGCTTATGGCTCGAGAATATATACTCCTCCTCGAAATGCCTAAACATTATAATAGAGCTGCTATTGGTTACCAAATCGCGCCAACATTAGCGTATGTTTTGTCAGCCAATCACTACTACTAACATATATACTCTAGGGAAGATATTCCTTCCATTTCGAAAGAAAGGCACGCTACCCTGACGTCATTTGTTTGTCTTTTCTTAGTGATAAACAACTCACCCCCTCGGTTTATTGTTACCCACTTCTATTGTCAGTTTCAGTGAGGCCGTGTAAACTTATTTCCTAACAATACTTATGGCTAACAAACATCTAAAATCATTGTCATACAATAATGTTAATTTACACTACAATCACTCTGGCATTCACAGTGTTGTGATATAAAATATTGCCTCAAGAGCTGGAAAAGAAAAAATCAAATCAGCGAACGAGATGGCTGAAGCGGGAGGCCGAGGCTTCAGATCTCATATACCTAGCGGTCAATCTTACTAACTTTTGTTTCTCGTGGTTTTTTCAGTTGCTAAAATAGCAACTCGGATATTGAGTAGCGCGTCCCAGAGAAAAGAAATATAGGTATAGATTATACAACGGATGGGGTTATACACCTCACACACTGTGAGACAGTACGTTCTGCGTATCTAAATATAAACTGATAACCATAGGGAAAATAAATATCAATAAAAGTAGGAACGGTATTATTGAATAAGACTGGGAAGTGAGCATTACATGTAAAGGTGAATATGGGTTGAAAAGACAGTGCCAGCAGCAGGCAGGAAATGGGGTTAGTTTTTCCCTTATACAAACCAAGTGAGAGCAGAATACCTTTGTTAGTGTACCGTTAGGTCGCCTGAAAAGCAGATGTATGAAAGTCAGTGCTCTCAAAGCCCTAGGCATCCAATAAGAAAGATGGTAGAAATCATGATAGTGAAATGGGGAGATAAGAAATTTGAAATAAAGAAACAGGAGAATTTAGAAAACATTTCCTTGGAGGTTGTTCTGAAAACCTTGGTGAGTGCCGGTGGATAGGGGCGAAGGTATGAAGCACGGCAGTAAAGAAATGCGCGTGTGTGCCGAGGTAATATCAGGAGTCAGATTTAAAACGGTGACGGGAAATAAACGGGCAGGAAAATGAATCAGTCGTATTAACCACTAACCCTAGATCCAAGATCCATGCAAGTCCCTGAACTAGCATCGAACCCGGGGCCATTCCTGCAAATCCCGTGCCGCCAAAATGGCGCTCAACAGAATCCCAATAGCACCGCCGCCAATGGTCTTTCTGCTGTTATACATAATGTTGTTCTATACCCCACATGTATGCTGATGATTTAACAGCGTTCAAGGTGCATTATTGAATACCTTGTATACTAGGGGCGGAGGGGCACTTAGCACCTCGATCTGCAAGATCCTTTGTGTCTAAACCCCTGATGGGGTACCCCTGGGAGGGAGGGGTGAGGTGAAAGGAGACAGAGGGCGGCTGGACCAGGAGGCACGACAAATTGAAACTCCCCAGATGGCAGCTGGTACAACTGGCTCCCCTCCCCGCTTGCAGGCTTACACATCCCACTGGGGGCCCGGGCCTCGGAGACCGCCCCCATTCCGGAGGACGAAGTGTTACGTAGAGCATCCTTTTCCCCTACCATGCAACGCTGAGCCTACCGCCGACACTTGCAACCTGAAACAGACCAAACAGATGAAAGCTGAAGGGAAAAGAGAATGGAGGTGAAATTGAGGGACAGGAAATTCGGCGAATGTAATGAGCCTTTCCAGTATTCGACCCAAGGAAACACCCGAAAGAACCCATGGATTAGGAAGGTCGGCCACGGGAATCGAACCCCTCTCAGGCCATAGACGTTGCCGGCTGACCCATCCCGTGCGGTGAATACCTATATAAATAAACTGTGCCTACACATATACTTTACTCACCGTTCACATCTATACACTTGCTGTAACGCTGCACCAGCTTCTTTAACCCCTCGGGATAGAAGTCTGCCGCTTTGGACTTGAACCAGTTGGTAACGCTCGTCTTGAGTTCATTGTCGGTTTGAAATCGTTGTCATCCATCCACCGTTTCAAATGCAAGAAGAGGAAATAGTCGCTTGGTGCCAAGTCGGGACTGTACGGAGGGTGGTCAAACGGTTCCCAACGAAACTCTTGAATCTTCTCTTTGGTTTTGGCAGCGGTGTGCGGGCGTGCGTGGTCGTGCAGGAGGATGATGCCAGACGACAGTTTCCCGCGGCGTCGATTTTGGGTTGCACTCAGTTTGGTAAGCGTTGCACAGTACACGTGAGCTGTAATTGTTGACCCACTGTCCATGAAATCAATAAAAAGGACGCCATCTTCGTCCCAAAACACGGTAGCCATCATTTTGCGATTCGTGTACGGCGATTGCTTACACTTTTATGGTTTGGGTGACCGGAACGGCGCCACTGCATTGACTGTTGTTTCGATTCTGCGTTGGTGTACGCTATCCATGTCTCGTCGCCTGTAACACTGTGGGAAAACAAACCATCTCCATCTTGTCTATAGCGCTCCAAAAGCTGTCGTGCACTACGCATTCGTTACTCTTTGTGCTGACCGGTTTTGGCACCCACCTCGCACAATATTTCCGATATCCAAGGTGTTCAGTGACAATCCTGTAAGGTGAGGTTCGAGCAACATTTGGTAATTCATCAGCCAGACCACTAATCGTCAAACGCCGATCACTTCGAAGTTTTTGGTTCACCTACTCAACGATGTCGTCGGTCCGAATACTGGGCCTACCACTCCGCTGTTCATCGTGCACATTTGTGAAGCCATTTCGAAATTCTCGACACCAGTGTCGAACCTGTTTGTCACTCATGTCCGGTCCATACACGAGGCATAACTCACATGGATGTCCGCAGCTGACAATGGTTTTGCCAGCAAAAATCTAATCATACCGCGCACTCCACAACTGGCGGGATCTACGATTGTCGGGGCCATTGCGATCTGCTCTCACCGACTGGCATACGCCTACTGCGTCACACCAACACTGCGATAGGTTCCTCAGGAGTCGGTAGACAGCGCTGCAGGCGTGAAACACATTCAGACCTACCATCCGTTAAATATTGTTCACCGGACCTAGTTTTCGAATACGCCTCGTATTTGGAATCTGGTCTTGGTCGTCACACACATGTGAGTCACATGGCTAGTAAAATTAGCAAATCAATGTTTATGATCAGACTACTCAAAAACTACCTTAATCTAGAATCTTTATTGAATGTATATTATGGTTATGTTTATAGTTATCTTGCACATGGTCTCATCCTGTGGGGCAATCATTCCTCTGTGGTAAGACTATTAACTTTACAGAAAAGGTGTATTAGATTGATTTGTGGAGCTGAAACATGAACTCGGTGTAAACCACTCTTTGTCAAATCACGTGTTCTTACTTTGTCATCAATGTATGTTCTTGAGTGTCTTTTGTATACCAATATGAAATTACTTAGTTTTACTAGATGCTCTTCTGTTCATAATTTCAGCACCAGAACTAGATGCAATATATATAAGTTAATAGCCTTACTACAGAGGAATGGTTGCCCCACAGGATGAGACCATGTATGTGTGTGTGTGTGTGTGTGTGTGTGCAACTACACTTTAACGCAAAAGAGCTTTGACTACATTTCTAAAACTTTTTTTTATATTCCTTTGCATCTCAGAAATTTGTGTATGATACAGTTCAAGAAAACAATTCGAACTTTTGGCTAATCCTGTATAAAGCGAAAGTGATTTTATAATATAAACTACTCTTAATGTTTTGTATTTTAATGATTATTATTATGTTGTAATTGACATTTCCATAACTATTTGGTTTTTCGGAATAAATATACTTACAAATACAAATATTGTGGCTACCATCCCCCCCAGGAGAAAGGAACGAAGTGAAAGAACCACAGGAGGCTGCAGGCCCCAAGCATTCATGCACAGAAACGCGCAGAAGTCCTTAACAGCTCCAAAATCGAAGACCCGTCCCACTACTGGAGCTGTCTAGAGAGGGCGATGAACGACCCGCCGACCAAGCAGCCCTCCAGTGTCCACAGGGTGTACTCTTTCCTTTGAGTAACCATCCGCCCTAACTGTCCGGCACCGCCATACGCCGCGAAACCTAGAAGCACACCTGAAATATGAGAAGGAAACGGAATGAAAGGGAAATCTGGTAGAGGAGAAACGAGCCCAGCATTCGCCTACCGACTAGGGAAAACCATGAGAAAACCAAAGCCACCGGAGAGTCATCTCGCTCGGTAAAGGAAATATAGATAAAGTAGACGGTACAGGAAGGCGACTATGCGACTAAGGCCATTTTGCCACACATTGAATCACATATATCAAAGAAGCTACAGGCGGACCGAGGTGTTAAAGGTGTGTATATCCACAACACAGTATGTAGAAATGTTATATGGAAAATTACAGAAGTAGTCTATGATTTCACACTCAGAGATTAACAAGGAAGGCCTTGACCTACTTTAAGGTAGCTTAAGTAAGGGAAATCACAAATGGAGAAAAAAATAAGAAGAAAATTTCGCACGGTCAACAGGAAAAAGTGTAAAATAAAACAATTACAGTACCTCGTTGCTCTGAAGTATCGCTTCTTTTTAATTTTTCTGAAATAACCTTAAAGTGACGTTAATTATGATTTATCCTACAGCTGAAAAAAAGAAGTTAAAATCCGAGTAAACTGACTTTAAAGAGAAGAAGGTATGAGAATCAAATTATCTATAATAAAGTGTTATTATCTTGAGACCATTTATTAATTCACGAGTCCTTTTTTAATCAATTTCTATGGAAGAGCTCCTCGGGCCTACGCTATCTTATACGTTCTTTTGGGTTTACTTAGTTTTATTTTACACTATCAGAACCCCAGCTCTGCTCGCGTTTTTGTTTGTTTTCTTTCCCATTTACTTTGTCTACTAGTTACCTATAGCAATCGAGCTGGATGGCTCAGGCGGTTACTTCCGTGGCCCGCATTCGGGAGGTCGTGCGTTCGATCCCCGTGGACGACCTTCCTGATCCTGGGATTTTCTAGTGTTACCTCGGTTCGCCAGGCGAATACTGGAAAGGATCATTACATCTCCCGAGTTTCTTGTCCCTCCATTTCATCTCCATTCTCATTTCAATTCACCCTTCATCTGCTTGGTCTCTTTCAGAAATGCAAGTGTCGGCGGGAGGTCTCGGCGTGTGATGGAGGGATAAAGGATGCTCTATGGAAACCTTCGTCCTCCGAACTGTGGGGTCTCCGGGTCCCGGACCCCCCAGGGATGCTAAGGGGGTGAGGGGGCACCAGTCAGCACCCGGGGAGTTCAAATCTGTAAATGGTAGGGACCCTACCCTTTGCCTGTTGTGCCTCCTGGTCCGGCCACCCTCTGTCTCCTCTCACCTCATCCCTCCTTCCCGGGGGCGCCCCATCAGGGGCATAGGTACAAAAGATCTGCGTAGTGCGGCCTGTGTTGTGGTTTTTAATGCCCGTTGCTCGCGGCTTACCTTGCTGCCTCCTCCACGTTGGCTCCAGATGTTCGCAGTATGCTGGTTCTCTGCATTTTTTTATCCTCGGCTAGCTGCAGTAATTTCTAAACTATGTGGGAGCATGGACTTTTCCTGGGTAGAGGAAACGTAGATCTCGGGTGGTGGTAAAGGAGAAAATAGACGTGCTTTCGTTACTAAAAAGACGACACTGCAGCTTCTTTTATTTAGCAACTTCTGATGGTACACAATGCTGATATTTTCGCCGTTAAAACACTGTCCACTGCTGTTGAAACACGGCGCGGATATGACGCGAAGTTTAAATATGCTTATTATATCTCTTTATGCGTAGCGATCCTTATGTGTGTGGCGAAAACTGTCTTAATTCACTTTTGGCGCGATACCTCTCAAACATCCTGCAGCATCTCTCCCTGCCTGTAGTTTTGCAAAAGACCAAATGACAAATGACCCCGAATTTGTTCCTAGCAGATCCATTTATAGTCGCAGGCTTCTGGGGCTGCTTCCTTTCCTATTGGTCCATTTTTAGCGCCACTCAACGCGTCTCACTATTTCATGTAAACTTACAGGGATCACATTGGTCCAAGTTTAACATAATATCGCGGCTTTTCCTAAATTCACCGTTAAGCTTGTTGTCTCTCTCACTTGGTCACGGCGAATTATCGTATAAAGGAACAAAGACTCTACGCCCTCGCTGTATGAACAATGCCCCTGCGACCAGAGAGACATCGTAAAACTAGACTTTCTGCCTTCGAAGACACTATTCCTGTAGCTAAGACATTTCGTCGTGGACAGTATTTTAACATAGCGCTTAAATTATTTACATTAAACAATTTATAACTCCTCTAATATTGGTAACCTAAATACAGACATATTGTTAAATCACCCTTCTTAAACTATACAAGCAGTAAAAGAAAAAGATATGTACATAGCATGATTTAACATCAATAAAAATTAATAAATCAAATTATTTATAATTACATTCCTCGGGCTCGGTCTAGAGTTGCCGTTTCAGTAGGTCGAGGTGCTACGTCCCCCTTCGCTTCTAGTCCCATCCTATCCTACCTATAGTAAGCAGAGGAAGTATTATGTTTCACCCAGAATACACGTTTTGAAGTCCCTAACGCTTAGAAAAACATCCGCGCTCTCTCCCTCTTTCTTGCGCGTGCGTGTGTATGCTTGCCTGCGCGCGCGCATAAACAGCATACCTTGGGTAATACCAAACTTGGTGCAGAAATTCAATTTCTTCCAAGGATGCGACACCAATGTTTTACAGATAATCCCCAGCCCAACTACCCTTAACATGATTTTCTCAAAAAATCACTAACGATATTAATTAAAATACCTTATCTTTTAGACATTTGAATATCTAGCAAAATGTACCTATATGAATTATCTGTAAATAGCCTGTGAAGTCCCCTTAATTCGGAATGAATTTTGTAAACCGTAAACTTAAAACCTACAACACTAAAAAAGTATACCTCGCAAAAACAAAGATTTATGTGAAATAAATTTGTTTCTGAGACATTCTTTGCTATCGGTTTCAATTTTCCAATGCTTGATACATTTTTTGATGAACTATGTAAGTTACTATTCCTTACTTCTTCTGACTACATCCAGAATATGGAATTTCAAAGCCAGCATATAGCGACCCGCTTTTTAAACATTTGACTTTCACTATATCCTCCTTGTATAAGGGTCATTCAAATGAAACCTGGTCAGTGCGTCTAACTTTGCATTACACGTAAGGTGGCACCACGTAACTGCGTGGTAGAGCCACTGCAGCGTGCGCAACATTTGACGTTGCATAGCGACAGTGTGGTTTCACGCCGAAGAGAAGGTGGTCACACAAGTTATCGTCCACTACTAAACATGAAGGCGAGTAAGCAGGAACAACGAGGAGGGATTCGATTTTTAGCAGCGGAGAGAGTTGGAGGCCGTGAAATGTATCGACGGATGAAAGCTGTTCATGATGAATACAGTCTGTGTCGTTCAAGTGTGGTGGAATGGCGCAAAAGATTCCTTGAGGGGCGCGAGTTACTGGAAGATGATGCTCGTCCTGGACAGGCTCATCGTGTCCCTGAAATGGTTGCGGAAGTGAATGCTTTAGTCTTGGGCAACTGCAGAATCACCGTGAACGAGATCCATCGGTTACTGGGTATTAGCGTGGGCACCATTCACACCATAATGCATCAACACTTGAAATTTCGAAAAGTTTGTGCGCAGTGGGTTCCCCACCAAATGACCGCCGAACAGTGCAATACTCGAATAGCGCTGTCTTTGAGTCGTCTGCAACGTTATCACGAGGAGGAATACAACTTTCTGTCGCATATTGTCACTGGTGACGAAACATGGTGTCACATTTTGAACTGGAAAGCAAGCGTCAGAGCAAACAGTGGAAACATGCGACTTCATCACCTCCAAAGAAATCAAAGGCCGTGCACACCAGTTCTGGTAAGGTCATGATGTCCTTTTTTGACCACAAGGGCCCGCTGCTTGTCGAGTTCCTGGAACGGGGAACCACTATCAATGCCCAGCGTTATCAAGCCACTTTACAGAACCTTAGACGAGCCATCAAGTCGAAACACCCAGGCATGTCCAATGGTGTTATTCTCCTGCACGATAATGCTCGCCCACACACTGCCAATGCGGTGAAGACGACATTGCAGCAGTTTCGATGGGAAACTCTGGAACATCCGTCGTCAGTCCAGATCTTTTATCGTGTGACTTTTATGTTTATGGACCACTGAAACAAGCTATTCGCGGGCATTGGTTCACAACGGACGACGAAGTGTGTGAATGGGTCCAGGTTTGGATCCGACAGCAGCCTACTAGCTTCTTCAAAGATGGAATCGAATGCTAGTGTCGCAGTGGGATAAATGTGCCAACAGTTTTGGCGACCATTTTTGAGTTAATAAAATCGCTACCGTTACTTTACACAAGTGACCGGGTTTGAATGACTCTCATATATTCGCTCGCATTAATGCTGTTCCCGCTGCTTTGTAAGACATTTTACTGGTATGTATAGCAAGGAGGAGGTGCGTGTATCTGTTTACCTTCTCGCGCATACAGTGGCATCCTGTTTTACGTGCAGGATTCTAGATTATTGAGATATGAATATATAGCTTTGAACAATAGCTTTATTCTTCATCACTTATAATAACCATGTTTTGCACAATATCTTCACGAAAAATATTTCTTTCTCTACTACGTATAGTAAGTAGGGGAAGTATTGCATTCCACCCAAAAATTCGATACCGAGATTTCACCGGAAATACATGTTTTGAGACCTCCTGAATACAAAAAAAGCATTTTTGGAAACATGTCCGTGTGTGTGTGTCTGTGTGTGTGTGTGTGTGTGTGTGTGTGTGTCTGTGTGTGTGTCTGTGTGTCTGTGAACAGCATAACTCAAAAACGAACAGTCGGATAAGCACCAAACTTGGTATTTAGGTTCAGTATCTTCCAGAGATGCGACACGAAGGTTTTCGAGAAAATCCCCCCACCCCAGACTACCCTTTACATGGAAGATTTTTCGAAAATTTTAATTTTCTCAAAAATGGCTCTAACGATTTTGATGAAAATATTATATGTTTAGGGTAATGTCATGAGAAATGAAATGTATATCTCGAATTTTCTGGGAATGTCTCCAAAAGTATTCTTCATTGTGAACGACTTTTGCATAACTGGTAAACCATAAGAGATAGACAAAATTTTACTATACAAAAAATGTAGATCGCGTTAAAATACACAACTTATGTCATATACATTTCTTTTGTTGAGTGAACCGTTTTCGAGATATTGCTTGTTATTCCCTTAAATTTTCCAATACTTATACTTTTTCTCAAATTCGTTATTCATTTTTTTATGTCCTGGACATGCAAAGAGAATGGAATACGCCACATATCAACCAGCGTTAAAATATTTGACTATCGCTTAAAACCTACCATGTTCCCCTTGCATCTACAAGAAAATTAGCAATAAGATTGACATCTCGATATCTCGATTAACATGAAGCATATGGAGAAAAGGCGTTTGTAAAATTAGATTGTACAAGAGTAGAGAAAGTCATGTGAGTGTAACACATCAGATTTTTTTTAATAGCAATGTAATGTAAAACTGAAACACATACTTTTTACTCTCAAAGAGGACACATTTATGACAGTATTTGAATAATCCTCCATTCCCCATTCTTATCCAATACCTGATTTAGCCGCCTAGGCACTGAACCACTCGCCCTCAGGGACACTGTCATGAAATGTGAGAATATTTGCATTTAGAGCCAAGAGTTCTTCCAGCATTTAAGCGATTAGGTGCCTAGGCGGCTAAATCAGGTATTGAACAAGAATGGACATTGGACAGAGTGTTAAAATAATGTCTAGTAAAACGTATAATGTGAGGTTGACCGCATTCTAGATGCGTAGTTCTGAAGGCAGAATCCTCAGCTTGTGATTGAATTGCTGTCCCGGTGAATTCTTTCTTCTTTGGCTGGCTAGCGTTGAGCAGTACTGACTCTGTAATGCCTTCAGGGTGGGAGTAAATTATCTTTGGCTATAATGAAGCATCGACGGTGATAATTGTTAACTTTATTATTCAGTTACTGCTGCACGGTATGAAACGCGCGCCATTACTCCCTTAATCATTCGAGGCAAACAACTCGATCGTCAAAGTTTGTAATACTATAAATTTACACGGCTAACATACCGGTGGCTTCTGAAACGGCGAGTTTTCTAAGTCGTTTAACATTTTCGTAGCGTGCATAGTCACAGCACTTACACGAGTGCAGAGTACAAAGAGTGAAGCCCACTCTTTATATGTCACGTGATTACTTTACCCACCTTTTACTTTCTCTACTACGTATAGTAAGTAGGGGAAGTATTGTATTCCACCCAAAAATTCGATACCGAGATTTCACCGGAAATATATGTTTTGAGACCCCCTGAATCCAAAAAAAGCATTTTTGGAAACATGTCCGTGTGTGTGTCTGTCTGTGTGTCTGTGAACAGCATAACTCAGAAACGAACAGTCGGATAAACACCAAACTTGGTATTTAGGTTCAGTATCTTCCAAAGATGCGACACCAAGGTTTTCAAGAAAATCCCCCCACCCCAGATTACCCTTTACATGGAAGATTTTTCGAAAATTTTAATTTTCTCAAAAATGGCTCTACCGATTTTGATTAAAATATCATATGTTTAAGATATTTTCATGACAAACGAAATATATATCTTGAATTTTCTGGGAATGTCTCCAAAAGTATTCGTCATTGTGAACGACTTTTGCATAACTGGTAAACCATAAGAGATAGACAAAATGTTACTACACAAAAAATGTAGATCGCGTTAAAATACACAATTTATGTCATATACATTTTTTTTGTTGAGTGAACCATTTTCGAGATATTGCTTGTTATTCCCTTAAATTTTTCAATACTTATTTTCTCAAATGGGAACTCGTTATTCATTTTTTTTATGTCCTGGACATGCAAAGAGAATGGAATACTCCCATAGCAACCAGCTCTTAAAATATTTGACTATCGCTTAAAGTCTACCAATTCCGCTTGCATCTACAAGAAAATTAGCAATAAGATTAACATCTCGATTAACATGAAGCATATGGAGAATAAGCGTTTGTAAAAATAGTTTGTACAAGAGTAGAGAAAGTCATGTGAGTGTAACAGATCAGACTTTTTGTGATATTGGCCGTAGTTTGATGATAATGTAAGTTGCCGATCAGAGAAATCAGCAAACTCGTCCGCGGGGGAACACAAGTTATATTCTCCAGTGATTTATGAGGGCAGCATTCAACTCCTAATGCACTGCCACGTGAGATATATGATCCTTCTTGACAGAAGCTGCATCATATTCTACAGCATTACCAACTGTGTTAAAAGAAATATTTTTATTGATCAAAAACCAAAGGATATTTAGAGAGCGCTTGTGTTCTCTTTGAAGGGTTTAGGTTTTTCTGACTTTGTGTAATAATAATAATAATAATAATAATAATAATAATAATAATAATAATAATAATAATAATCATCGCAATGAATAACTATAAAAACATCGAATGTGGTACACTCAAACTGTTTATAACCTGGTTATAATGAGCAGAAGTAATTTTTATTGTGATGTTATCATATGATACTTTAAACTGAGTCGTTACTTGTTAATTATCATCACATTAGCGCTAGATGTTAAGTAAGGAGCGCTTTCGGGAGATATGTTTCTCCCATCATCAGCTACGGCCGACTAACGGACCGTTCTCTCCCCTAACACCAAGAAGTATTCATCAGACGATTCTTCTGCCAGCTGTTGTGAAGAATTGGAAACTGGTGGTATTGGATTTGTTGCCATCTGTGGTGAAGGTTGGGAACTCATCTGTCTTCTTTCTTCTCTCTTGTAATGGATCAGCTGCATTAAGTAGTCTGTAAGCGGTATTTCAAAATTCAAAGCATTCTTAATTTTGAGATGAATAAAAATCTTTTCCCAAATTTCCAAGTGTGAAGGAATCTGTATAGATTTTAATAGTTTTATCTCTTGTTTTATTTCATGGTTACTGTTCCAAAAATGGTTGGCCACTGCTGATTTATCTATTTGTTTCAGTTTTATATTTCTTTGGTGTTCACTTAATCTTATTTTTAAATTCCTTTTAGTTCTACCTATATATGAGCCTTGGCAATCATGACAGGGATCTGGTAAATTCCTGATTTTTTTAGATTATCAGTTGTATTAGTCAAAGGTGTATTCAGCATATTTCTTAAACTGTAGGTATTCTGAGGTGCCAATTATTTTCTGAATAATTTTTCAAAAGCTTTGAACATCACTGGGCGGTATGCAAACTTCTTGTATATTAAATCCTTTTTATGCCTAGTAATTAATTTATTGATAAGTTGAGGTTTGAAACAATTTTTAATAGCAACATTCTTAATATAATTTAATTCAGTGACATAGTTTTCTTTTTCCAATGGTACGTTAATCAATCTGTAAACCAAACTTCTAAAAACAGCATGTTGGTGTGAAGTAGGGTTATAGAAATTATTTTTATATAGTTATCCACATGTGTAGGTTTTCTGTAAATGACAAATGTTATATTATTTTCTTTTCTTTTTACTAGTATATCCAAGAAGGGTAATGAATTATTAGTTTCTGTTTCCATAGTAAATTTGATATGTGTGTCTTGTTCATTCAAAATATCCAATGATAAATTTATTCGATCTTGAGGAATAATAGCAAAAATGTCATCTACATATCTGTGCCAAATCTTGAAAATATGTGGATATAAAGTAGTAACAGTTTTTTCCAAGGAGCTCATATAAAGGTCTGCCAGGAGAGGAGATAATGGACTACCCATAGCCAAACCATGTGTCTGCTTGTAGAAATTCTTATTGAAAGAAGGGTTATAACCTACCTTATTTACTATAGGATTCATTAAAATGTTATTCTTCTATCCACTTTGCGTTAAGGCAACAACCGAGAACGAGAAAGTTAAAATATATTTATTACAATGCGACGTTCAGAATTAACCGGAAGCTTTCCCGGGTCGGGAAACGGGAAAGTAGACTTTTATCAACTTTTAATTTTCTCGTTCTCCTTCCCGGACACGGCATATTAGATCTATATTGTGCATATTAGACTCTTAATTGCAAAAATTATTGAAGCCGGCCGTGACATGAAACAGTCGCTAGATTTTCTTTAGTCTGAAGCTGGTAAGGAATTCCAGCAAAAGTGCGCCCTAACTCCTTCAGTTCTATAGAGGGTTGGTTCTTCTAGCGAAGGACCAGGAGGGGGACTTAGCACCTCGACCTACAAGATCTTTTGTGCTGAAGCCCAAGGCGGGTGAGGAGACAGAGGACGGCCGGACCAGGATACACGACAGGGCAGATGGCAAGGTCCCTACCTTTTACAGATTGAACCTCCCGAAATGACATCTGGTGCAATCGGCTCACCTCCCCCTGCAGGCTTGCACATAACAGTGGGGGGCCCGGAACTCGGAGACGAAGTGGTAAATACAGCATATTTTACCCTGCTATGCCATGCCGAGGTTCCCGCCGACACTTGCAAACCTGAAACAGACCAAGCAGATGAGAGGTGAAGTGAAATGAGAATGGAGGTGAAATGGAGGGACAGGAAATTCGGGGGATGTAATAAACATTCCCAGCATTCGCCTAGCGACCCGGGTAAACCACAGAAAAAAACCATGCGTCAGGAAGGTCAGCCGCGGGAATCAAATCCACAACTTCCACAGACTTACCGCCTGAGCCATCCCACTCTCTAAATATACACTACGTGATCAAAAGTATCCGGACACCTGGCTGAAAATGACGTACAAGCTCGTGGCGCCCTCCATCGGTAATGCTGAAAGTCAATATGGTGTTGGCCCACCCTTAGCCTTGATGACAGCGTTCACTCTCGCAGACATACTTTCAATCAGGTGCTGGAAGATTTCTTGGGGAATGGCAGCTCATTCTTCACGGAGTGCGGAACTGAGGAGAGGTATCGATGTAGGTCGGTGAGGCCTGGCACGAAGTCGGCGTTGCAAAACATCCCAAAGGTGTTCTATAGGATTCAAGTCAGCACTCTGTGCAGGCCAATCCATTACAGGGATGTTATTGTCGTGTAACCACTCCGCCACAGCCCGTGTAGTATGAACAGGTGCTCGATCGTGTTGAAAGAAGCAATCGCCATCCCCGAATTCCTCTTCAACAGTGGGAAGCAAGAAGGTGCTGAAAATATCAATGTAGGTCTGCACTGTGAGCGTGCCACGCAAAACAACAAGGGGTGCAAGCCCCCTCCAGGAAAAACACGACCACACCATAAAATCACCACCTCCGAATTTCACTGTTGGCACTACGTTCACCGGGCATTCGCCATACCCGCACCCGGCCATCGGATCGTCACATTATGTACCGTGATTCGTCACTCCACACAACGTTTTGCTACTGTCCAATCGTGTAATGTTAACGCTCCTTACACCAAGCGAGGCGTCGTTTGGCATTTTCCTGCGTGATGTATGGCTTATGAGCAGCCGCTCGAGCGTGGAATCCAAAGTTTCTCACCTCACGCCTGTCATAGTACTTGGAGTGGATCCTGATGCAGTTTGGAATTCCTGTGTGATGGTCTGGATAGATGTCTGCCTATTACTCATTACGATCTTCTTCAAATGTCGGCGGTCTCAGTCAGTCAACAGACGAGGTCGGCCTGTAAGCTTTTGTGTTGTACATGTCCCTTCACGTGTCCACTTCACTATCACATCAGAAACAGTGGACCTAGGGATGTTTAGGAGTGTGCAAATCTCGCGTACAGACTTTTGAAACAAGTGACACCCAATCGCCTGACCACGTTGGAAGTCCGTGAGTTCCACGGAGCGTCCCATTGTGCTGTTTCACGATGTCTAATGACTACTGAGGTCGCGGATAGTGAGTACCAGGCAGTAGGTGGCAGCACAATGCACCTAAGATGAAAAACGTATGTTTGTGGGGTGTCCGGATACTTTTGAATACATAGTGTATGTATTACATTGCAACGTTCTGAATTAATGGAAAGCGTTCCCGGATACCAGAAACGGGAAAGAAGACTTGGTCGTATTTTAACTTTCTCGTTCCCGCTCCCGGGGACGGCATTGTGTATATTAGACTCTTCATTGCATAAATGAGTGAAGCCGGCCGTGATATAAAACAGTCGCTAGAGCTCTCTCTAGTCTCAAACTGGGGAGAAACTCCAGCAAATGTGTGCCCAGACTCCCTCAGATCCACTGAGGGTAGTTCTTCTAGCGAAAACGTCACTTCTCAGCTGTTTCTATGCAACTCAAAACTGAGTATTGCTTCAAATACAATAGAAAAAAACTATAAAGAAGGGCAAAAAAAGGTATAAATTAACAGAGAACAATAAAGTAATAAAAATAACTAATGCACGCTATTAATAGATTCTAAAGGAATGGCATTGTTCAGTTATAAACAAATGCCGTCCCACTTCGCAAAATCGACTTTCCATTTGCTATCGGTATGGTCATTGATATGCATACCCGTTCTCGTTCCCGGGGTGGGTATTGTGAATCAAAATGCTGTGTGCTGTTTTGCATCCCGTTCTCGTTTCCGTTCACGGGTTATTGTGGACCAGTCTTTATTCCCGATACAGTTTTCCTAGAAATTATTCAAATTACGCAGTAGATATCTATTTGTACAGAACAGGGTGAAAGAATATTAAAATGTTTATTGCAAGTACGGAGAAATAAATTCACAAGTCGTAGTCAAAAAACAAATCAAGAAGAATCGGAAAGCTTCAAGCATCATCCACAAGATGACGCAATGAATCAGATGAATTTAATTATACGGCATGGGATATTTCAAAGCAAGGGACAAATTATTTTATACAAATTTTATATTTTTATGAGCACTAGATTTTTATTTTTTCTACTGCGTATAGTAAGGGGAGAAGTACTGCATTCCGCCCAAAAATTCGATACTCAGATTTCACCGGAAATACATATTTTGAGGCCACTGAATTAAAAAAATCTGATGTGTTACACTCACATGACTTTCTCTACTCTTGTACGAACTATTTTACAAACGCTTATTCTCCATCTACTTCATGTTAATCGAGATAAACATTTGCAGACTCTATCTTATTGCTAATTTTCTTGTAGATGTAAGGGGAATATATATTTACAAGGGCAATATAGAAATACAGTAGCCTTTAAGCACATACATATCTCTTAATAGCTGGTTGCTAGGTGCAGCACCATTCCCTTTCCCACAGATTAATACTCTTTCATATCCAAGACAAAAAAATGATAAACGAATTCCCTTTTGAGAAAAAGTATAAGTATTGAAAAAATTAAGGGAATACAAGCAATATCTCGAAAATGGTTCACTCAACAACAACAAAAAAATGTGTATGACATAAATTGTGTATTTTAACGCGATCTACATTTTCTGTGTAGTAAAATTTTGTCTATCTCTTATGGTTGACCAGTTATGCAAAAGTCGTTCACAATGAAGAATACTTTTGGAGACATTCCCAGAAAATTCAAGATATACATTTTATTTGTCATGAAAATATCTTAAACATATGACGTTTTATCAAAATCGTTAGAGCTATTTTTGAGAAAATTAAAATTTTCGAAAAATGTTCCATGTAAAGGGTAATCTGGGGTGGGGGATTTTCTTGAAAACCTTCGTGTCGCATCTCTGGAAGATACTGAACCTAAATACAAAGTTTGGTGTCTATCCCACTGTTCGTTTCTGAGTTATGCTGTTCAGACACACACACACACAGACACACACACACACGGACATGTTTCCAAAAATGCTTTTTTTGGATTCAGGAGGTCTCAAAACATATATTTCCGGTGAAATCTCGGTATCGAATTTTTGGGTGGAATACAATACTTCCCCTACTTACTATACGTAGTAGAGAAAGCAAAAATGCTTTTAGAAAAAGGTCCGTGTGTGTGCCTGTGTGTCTGTGTGAACAGCATAACTCAAAAACGAAAAGTCGAATAAATACCAAATTTTGTATTTAGGTTCATAGGTTCAGTATCTTTCAAAGATTTTCAAGAAAATCCCCCTACCCCAGAATACCCTTTACACGAAACATTTTTCGAAAATTTTGATTTTCTCAAAAATTGCTCTAACGATTTTGATTAAAATATCATATATTTAAGATATTTTCGTAACAAATAAATATGTATATCTTGAATTTTCTGGGAATGTCTCCAAAAATCCTATTCTTTCTGAATGGCTTTTGCATAACTAGTAAACAGTAAGAGATAGACAAAATTGTACTACACAAAAAATGTAGAGTTCGTTAAAACACACAATTTATGTCATATACTTTTTTTATGGAGTGAACCATTTCCGAGATATTCCTTGTTATTTGTTTGAATTTTCCAAAACTTATACTTTTGCTCAAATAGAACTTCTCTCACGGTATGCGTGGGCGTATTTTGAAAGGATAACAGCAGTTTAAATTGAGTAAGAAATGTAATGTGATCTAATACTTGAGCTATTGAAGCGAGTTGCCGACCTCTGAAGATAAAGAATGAAACTGATTATGAATCGTAGCACTTGAATCTATAAAAATTGAATTATTATACCTGCTAACTTCTGCGGTATCAATGTTACGGTTTGAAATAAGTGTTTCTGTAATAAAAGAAACTAGAAACGTAACTTGCCGCGAGTCTCTAATATGCTTACCAGTAAAACCCCTCGCGATGGCCGCTAAATCTTACGCAAACAAGCGCATCACTGAACGATTAAAATAACACACAAGTAATCATCAGATTAAGTGGCTAATTCTCTAGAAGTGTCACAAATGTATGTACGAATGTGTGCACGAATGAATGTGTCCCTGATTAGAATGCACGCCTATATCTTAAGTTCCGCCCACATATTATTACAACTACCAACATCCCTTCATGTGCGCTCCAGTCTCGAAACTGTAAGTAGTCGTATATGACACTGTTACTAGGCGGTACCTCCCCGATTTTAAGAAATTTCATTTACCTTTCTCTGTGCAGAATTCTGGTCTACGTGATGTTCAAACGTACTGAACTTATAACCTAGCTGCATTCCAAGAATCTTTAAGCTAATGCTTTCGCTCCTCAGGCTGAAACTAATGACTTCGTTTAACATGACTCGCTAATTACCTTCTTCTTTCCGGACAAATATTTCAACTCAAGCTTGTTATATTATACATTAATTTAATATACGGAAATTGTTTATTGCAATGATTTCTCTATCTTACTACCATTTCTGTATTTAATTATCTATATCTTCCCGTCAATAATTACGGTATCGTGTTAATTCAACACTTTAATTTTATTACTTTAGAAAATATTCTCTTCAACTTATTAGTATATGCTGCTCACCGAACAATAAATGCAGTACGGTTGTTTTAAGGTGGTGCCACAGACCGGCTATACGCGTAGCCAACACAAGCTTAGTACTATTATAGTGAATGTTACTATCACTCGTGAGTAAGCAACACGGGAGTTATGGAACGAAAAACTCCTATTGTGCGGAGCACACATACGCGTTATCCATAGCCTCAACATTAAACGACCGCACTGTAGCTAATAAAAAAGTAATTTACAAAAGGAATATTTTTACAATAAATCACATTTGTAAAAAATATAATTCTAAAATATCAACAGAAAAGACAAAAATGGTATCAATCCGAGGAAAACAACAACTAGATAGAAAAAATCAACAATAAGTTATTTCAACTATCTGGGCTGTGATATTTCATTGGATATCGATAAAGGCATAATGAACAAAATAGCAAAATTTCAGGGTATCTGAACAAAAAGACAAGAAATAAAACTGGAATTTTATAAAACAGTAGCTGTTCACTCTTGCTCTACGGATCAGCTGCCTAGTTAACAAGAAACAGATCGAATAGTGGTAAGAGAAATGAAATTTCTTAAAGACTGTAAATTAGAAGATGGATTAAGAAACATAGATATAAGGTATAAGCTTAAAATATTCGATGTAACAGAATATTGATTCATATAAGCATTATACCAGAAACGATTTAAGGTTTCAGAATGAAATTTTTAAAATATGTAGGGGAGGCCGGGGCAAGTTGACGAGCGGGGCAAGATGACGAATGACTTAGTTTAACTTTATATTATTAGGTAACACCACCTTACGAATACTACCAGCGCTCCACACTGTTAGACACTAAAAACTTGTACGCGAAGTCGCAGCCGGTATTTCATTGTTTGTTAGATGACGTTCATGTATTTTGTCTCTGGTGGTGTAATTTTCAAGACCTTCGCCATAAGATCTCGTGCTCTAACAGGTAAGATATCTGGTTATTCTTTACTATACATTGATACCTTAGATAATATGCTTTTCACAGCCGCTATTTATTTAAATTGAGTTCTTGTTAATCCTACCACACAAATTAAAGACTTCTAGCGTTCCCGATCGGGGCAAGTTGACGATCTCGTCATTTTGCCCCAAGTGTTTTTCACTGCTTTCTTTTTGTGTTTATATGCATTTTATTTCGTTTTGTGATTTTCTTGAGCTACATGATCCCCAAGCTGTTCCATAACGCGGCGTATGGACACACACATAATATTTTAATTCTCTCTTTTGGGCTATTTTAGTAATTTCTGAGATTTTGAATTTTCAGATATGGTTAGGAATTATAAAAAAGGTCTTCTAAAGGGAGCTGGGACAGAAATGATATGACTGCTTTTTTGTTAGAGATCAAAGAGGGAAGAATGAATTGCTTGGGTGCAGCAAAAGCCCGAACTTCCGACTCCTATGACGTCAGCCCAGACTTCCAAAGAAATAGTGCATTAGTTATTTTTATTACTTTATTGTTCTCTGTTAATTTATACCTTTTTTGCCCATTGAAGGAGGAATATTTATTTGTGACTTTTGTTAATGAAAAAACACAAATTATGAGTTATGTTAATTTATTATGAAGTAAAATGTTCAACATATTAACCATAGGATACGTAACAATGTATAAAATAATTACTGTGCTGTTATGCTTTATAATAATAAAAATGTATTCAACTTGTATCAGAATGTCATCTTGCCCCTTGGTCTTTTGCCGATTTTTTTTTAAATGGACAAAATAATTCTGATTATATCAAAATAAAATTTTATCCAACTAGATACAGTACAACAAAAGGCAATCCTAATAATACATGCAAAGGAAAAGAAATTACCTTAAAAATGAGTTTATTAAAATTGGTTAACTATTAACATCGTCAACTTGCGCCGGTCTCCCCTAGATGTATGCTTTATAAGTTCACTGACTGCTTTTATATAATAATGTAATTTATTAAGAAACGTAGAATTCTTCTTAATTATGCAAATTTTATTCAATTTTATCAGCAATTTTGTTTAATTAACAAACCATCTCATTAACACCAAAGAAGATTCACCACATAAATAACGTTTTTGAGAACATGGGTAATTTATGTCAGAAAACATCCTTCATAGAAAAAGCTGTTCAAACTGAAAATGGAGAAAGCACACACACATATATGGAAAGAAAGAAATCACGTACTTTGAACATATGGAAGCTGCCATATTTTACAGAAAATTGTGGAGTAAAGCTTCCCCTGAAATATGAACTGAAATTTACTTCTTTACTCCAAAACACATAGGAGTTAAGATTTATTCGGTGAAGTGGTGCAAAATACAGAGTCAAAAGACAGGTGGATCATCTTTTTAACAAATATATTTAAAAATACAAGATTTGTCCTACAATGATAAAATATGCATCAAATTAGAGGAAACTCCAGTATAGTTAACAAAAAATCTTATGTGTTATATTCACATGACTTTCTCTACCTTTTAGCGTTTATTAATGGCTGTACAAATTATTCTTACGAAAGTTTATTACTTTCTCTACCACGTACCTACTAGGAGAGAAGGTATTGCATTCCGCTCAATGTCGTCCTCCGTGGACTAGTGGTACCGTGCTAGCCTCTAGTTCCCAAGGTCGCGGGTTCAAACCCAGAGGAGGATGATGGATTTTTTCGGGCGTAAAAATCGTTAGCACGGCTTCCTTCGGAAGGGAAGTAAAGCCGGTGGTCCCGTGTCGTAGATTTACGGCACATAAAAGAACCTCAAGCCTGATAAAGAGGCCTCTGAGCAAAATTACTGGTCTTTCACGCTCAATATAGAATGGGACGCTAAGAACCACATTAGTTAAAGAGCGTCCATAAATAAAACTAATTTTTTCATTCCGCTCAAAAATTCGATACCGAGATTTCACTGGAAATACACGTTTTGAGACCCCCTAAATCCAAGAGACGCATTTTTGGAAAAAGGTCCGTGTGTGTGTGTGTGTGTCTGTCTGTCAACACCATAACTCAAAAACGAAAAGTGGGATAAGTACCAAATTTGGTATTTAAGTTCAATATTTTCCAAATATGCAAGACGAGGATTTTAAAGAAAATCCACCCACCCCAAGTACCCTTTACATGGAACATTTTTCGAAATTTTTTAATTTCCTAAAACATGGCTCCAACGATTTTAATTAAAATACCATGTATTAAAGATATTTACGTGACAAATAAAATGTATATCTTGAATTTTCTGGGAATAGTCTTTAAAGCCCTCTTCATTCAGTAGGAATTTTGTATAATCTTTAACTGGTAAACGTTATGCGATAGGCGAAAACGTACTACACAAAGATGTAGATCCTTAAAAACGCACAATTTATTTAAAATAAGTTTTTTGTAGCATAAACCGCTTCTGAGATATCCGTTAATAATTCCTTTCAACATTCAGTTGTTTCTCGCGATGTCATGGAAACAGTATGGAATTTTAAGGCCAGCATGTAGCGTCCAGTTCTTAAACATTTGACTATCGCTGTTCTCTTTGTATCTATAACGAAATGTGTAATGTAGTTATTTCTGCAAAGGTTTATTTGGATAGAAAAATAAGCTCTAATTAGTTTGTATACTCACTAACAATCAAGGGTAGAGAAAGTCATGTGAATGTATCACACCAGGAGTTTTGCATCTTTCCCTAATTAATCGGCCCTTAGGTAGCTGAAGCTGGAACAGGTTCTTAGAATCTAATTTATGAATGTAAATGTTTCTTAACATTATAACCCATTTAAATTAATGTATAATATATATATATATTGGGCTGAGTGGTAATATAACCTTGCTCTTCTTTTGAAACAAGCCTGAAGCTAATGAATCCTGAGTTACTGTGTAATGGGCTTGCATCTTGCTGCAAATATTCGTGACCTTTATAGCTGTTTCTGGGTCGCGGAGTACACATGCACCAACAACGGCTATGTTATCGATCATCCCCTACGGCGCAACTCTAGGTCAGTGTCTGTCTGAGAGCTCCCCAAAACGCTAATGATCGTGTCCCCACACGGGTATACCTATCCTGACGGTCACTCTCTGTGGCATTACAGGCTGGTCCATCAGCACCTGATAACGAAATTTTATTTAACCTTTAGTTTATTTCCAAGCCAAAAAGCTAATTTCGTGTCGGGTAAGTCTACAGACATTCACTCTGTGGCATTACAAGCTGGTGCATCAGCCCCTGATAGTGCAGTTTTATGTAACCCCAGCTTATATCCAAACAAAACTCTAATTATCGTGTTCCTACACGGGTATATCCTGACGGTCACTCTATGTGGTATTACGAGCTGGTGCATCAGCCCCTGATAGTGCAGTTTTATGTAACCCCCAGCTTATATCCAAACAAAAGCTCTAATTATCGTGTTCCTACACGGGTATATCCTGACGGTCACTCTATGTGGTATTACGAGCTGGTGCATCAGCCCCTGATAGTGCAGTTTTATGTAACCCCCAGCTTATATCCAAACAAAACTCTAATTATCGTGTTCCTACACGGGTATATCCTGACGGTGACTCTATGTGGCATTACGAGCTGGTGCATCAGCCCCTGATAATGCAGTTTTATGTAACCCCCAGTTCATATTCAAATCAAAACTCTAATGATCGTGTGCCCACACGGCTATATCCTGACTGCCACTCTTTGTGTGGCATTATAAGCTGGTCCATCAACCCCTGTTAATGCAGATGTATGTAACCCTCAGTTCATATCCAACCCAAAAAAACATAAACTCAGTTCTTATCTGATGTTAATACGTTGTAGACAGGAATGACAAATTACTGGATGGGGATTTAACATAAGAAATAAGTTTTTCTCGGATATTCTCCCCCTCCCTTTTTTTATAGATGCAGTTCATAATAATAGTTTTAAGAACATTAAACATGGAATAGAATCCAAAAACAGCAGGTATTTGTTCCTTATTTTAGAGATAATAATAATAATAATAATAATAATAATAATATTGTGCCGACGTTTAATTAGTTTTTTACAGCATTACTTTTATTTCATTACCGTGGAACATGACTCGCTACAAGTTTGTAATAAATGAGAATCATGATATGAAAAACATATTATGGTAGTTTAGGTTGCTGAAATATTTGTCATAAATAGTAACAAAAAGCTGTTAACACTGTAATGAATCATTGATAATAGAAAGGCATAAAAATTAATAGTATATTCTGATTTACCTTTTAACTCTTACTACAATAGACTTGCAAGATATTTCTTTGAAATTAAGAGGGAGAGAGTATTAGAGAAAAAGTGATTTTCCATGTCAAATCCGTATGTACAGTGCTTTATTTCCACTCTGTATAAGCTTATACTCTACAGAAGGTGCCATTAACTCGTGCTACATACTCTAATACTTTTATGTAAATATAAAATAAAACGAAATATATTAATCATAATTTAATAGATGTTTTTGCTTCCTCCACTGCTTACTGTAGTGGGTAATATAGGTGTTAATTTCACACAATAATTATATATAGATATTTCACCGTTTTTAAACCACCAAAAATGTGATATATTACATTCACATATTATTCTCTGCCCGCTAAGCTTTTTTATCTTCTCTACCATGTACATAGTAGGTAGAGAAAGTATTGCATTCCACCCAAAAATTCAATACCAGATTTCACCGGAAATACATGTTTTGAGACCCCATGAATAAATAATAAAAGCATTTTTAGGAAAAGGCACGGTGAACAGCATAATTAAAAATCGAATAGTCGGACTAAACTTGGTATTTAAGTTCAGTACCTTCCAAAGATGTGACACGAAGATTTTTAACAATTCCCCACCACAAACTGCCCTTTACATGGAACATTTTTTGAATATTTTGATTTTCTAAAGAATGGCTCTAACGATTTTGATTAAAATATCATAAATTAAAGATATTTACATGACAAATAAAATGCACATCTTGAATTTTTTGAGAATAGGCTGTAAAGTCCTTTTCATTCGGAAGGAATCTTGTACAATATTGTATAACTGCTAAACGTTAAGCGTGGACGAAAACGTACCACACAAACAAAGTAGATCTCTTTAAAACACACAATTTATTTAAAATAAGCTTTTTTGTGGCATAAGCCATTTCTGAGATATCTGTTATTAATAACTCGAATTGTTTTTTACTTGGTCATTCTCTTAAATTCCTGTCAACATTCAGTTGTTTCTCGCGATGTCATGGAAACAGTATGTAATTTTAAGGCCAGCATATAGCGTCCAGTTGTTAAACATTTGACTATCGCTGTTCCCTTTGTATCTATTACGAAATGTGTAATGCAGCTGTTTCTGCAAAGGTTTATTTGGATTAAAACGTAGTAGGTAGAGAAATAAGTATAGTAAGAATAGTTTGTATACCATTAATAAAGGATAGAGGTTAGAGAAAGTCATGTGAATGTGTCACATCAGTTTTTTTTATATCCCTACTACAAACTATCCTACAAAAGCTTAATTTTCTATCCGCTTCATATTAATGGAGATAAAAACTTGCAGAAATATTTCATTATACATTTCGTTGTAGGTGCATAGCGGATATAAGCTGAAGTTATAGACAAATCTTTAAAAAGCGAGACCCATGTACTGATCTTGAAATTGTACATTCTCTCCGTAAAATCGTGAGAAACAACTGAATGGTGACAGCACTTAAAAAAACGTAAACGTATATGAAAATTCAAATCAATAACAATGAAATGGTTAGTGCTACAAAAGTTGCTTTGCATAAATTATGTTTTAACGAGATTTACATTTTTGTGTGTTAAATTTTTGCCTACGAGTGGTTAAACCACTTGCCTCCACCAAGGCGACCCCGGTTCGAATCCAGGGAACCGCATATAGAATGTGCGATATTATCGTTCCTTTTATCCATTTCACCGTCATTTCATATAATTTCCTTCCTCACTCTCATACCAGGCTTCGGGCTGATCATCCATTCTGGCTGTTCTATCCAATCCATAAGTTCGTCTGCTCCCCGAGAGGTGTCTGACCTCAGGCATTGGCTTGTAAGTCCTCCAACCGGGGAGGGTAAACTCGGAAAGAATTTTTTGCCTAATTCATATTGTTTGTTAGTTCTACAAAATTCACAAAAATCATTCAGAATGAAGAGAACTTCACAGGATATACAATTCGAGATATACGTTTATTTTATTTTTACTTTCCCTACTACGTATAGTAAGTAGGGGAAGTATTGTATTCCACCCAAAAATTCGATACCGAGATTTCACCGGAAATACATGTTTCGAGATCCCCTGAATCCAAAAAAAGCATTTTTGGAAACATGTCCGTGTGTGTTTGTCTGTGTGTCTGTCTGTGTGTGTCTGTGAACAGCATAACTCAGAAACGAACAGTCGGATAAACACCAAACTTGGTATTTAGGTTCAGTATCTTCCAGGGATACGACACGAAGGTTTTCAAGAAACTCCCCCCACCCCAGGATACCCTTTATATGGAAAATTTTTCGAAAATTTTAATTTTCTCAAAAACACCTCTAACGATTTTGATTAAAATATCATATGTTTAAGATATTTTCATGACAAATAAAACGTATATCTTGAATTTTCTGGGAATGTCTCCAAAAGTGTTCTTCATTGTGAACGACTTTTGCATAACCGGTAAACTATAAGAGATAGAGAAAATTTTACTACACAAAAAGTGTACATCGCATTAAAATACACAATTCATGTCATATACATTTTTTTGTTGAGTGAACCATTTTCGAGATATTGCTTGTTATTCTCTTAAATTGTTCAATACTTATTTTCTTAAATGGCAATTCGTTATTCACTTTTTTGTCTTTGATATGCAAAGAGTATTAATCTGTGGCAAAGGGAATGGTGCTGCACCTTGCAACCACCTATTAAGAGATATGTATGTGCTTAAAGGCTACTGTATTTCTATATTGCCCTTGTAAATATATATTCCCCTTACATCTACAAGAAAATTAGCAATAAGATAGAGTCTGCCAATGTTTATCTCGATTAACATGAAGTAGATGGAGAATAAGCGTTTGTAAAAATAGTTTGTACAAGAGTAGAGAAAGTCATGTGAGTGTAACACATCAGATTTTTTCATGAAGTATCTTAAACATGTGCTACTTTAATCAAAATCATTACAGACATTTATTCAGAAAATATAGTTTGGAATGGAGGATTTTCTTGAAAATTCTCGTGTCGCATCCTTGGAAAATGCTCAGCTTGAACACCAACTTTGATATTTACGTCACGCTTCGTTTTCGAGTGATCTGTTCGCAGACACACAAAACGTGCGTGCATGCACGCAAGCACGCGCGCGCGCACACACCACACATGGATCTTTTTCTAAAAATGCTGTTCCTTTTTACTTTCTCTATCACGTATATACTAAGTAGACTTATATTGCATGCCAGTCAAAAATTTTATAACGAGATTTCACCAGATATACATGTTTTGGGATCCCCTGAATCCAAAGCAGCATTTTTATGAAAAGGTCCATGTGTGCGTGCGTGTCTGTGTATCTGTGAACAGTATAATCAAAAACAAAAAGTCAGATCAACACCAAACTTAGTATTTATGTTCAAAGATGCGACGAATCCCAATTACCCTTTACATGCAAAGTTCTTCGAAAAGTTTGATTTTCTAAACAATGGCTAAAATGATTATGATTAAAATACCATAAATTAAAGATATTTACATGACAAATGAAACGTACATCTTGAATTTTCTGGGAATAAAATCCTCTTCATTTGGAAGGAATTTTGTATAATCTTGTATAACTGATAAATGTTAAGCGATAGACGAAAACGTACTGTACAAAAAACACAGTATTTATTTCAAATACATTTTTTGTAGCATAAGCCATTTCCGAGATATCCGTTATTAATGGTTCGAATTGTTCATTTCTTGGTCATTCTGTAATTCAGTTGTTTCTGCCGTTTGGATGGAAACAGTATGGAATTTTAAGACCAGCATATAGCGTCCAGTTGTTAAACATTTGACTATCGGTGTTCCCTTTGTATCTATAAGGAAATCTGTAATGTAGCTATTTCTGCAAAGGTTTATTTGGATTAAAATGAAGTGGGCATAAAAATAAGCTTTAGTAAGACTAGTTTGTATGCCCACTAATAAAGGTTAGACAAAGTCATGTGAATATACCACATCAGATTTTTTTCCTTTCCTTCGAATGAGCACGTTACCACGACCTATAACCATTTCAGTGTTGTTTCCACTTTTGTAAGTAAGTAAGTATCTTTTGCTTAATTTGAAGTAATTTCTAGGGCAACATTTATCTGAATCATGCAACATGGATATAAGAAACATTTTTATATGAATTCTATACAATGTAACGGATACATGAAGTCGTGTAAACGTTCATATCTACTTTTTCTACAAAGAGTACGAATGGTTAAGGCGGTAACGTCGTCCGTATTCGGAAAAACCCGGGTTCAAGACCCTGGGGCTGCACAATCAGTTTTTTTTTCCTGGTCGCTAGGCAAATGGTGGATTGAATAATTTGATGCGAGAATTTTCCTATCATCCCTTTCATTACTACATTTTATTTCCTTCTTATTCACCATACCAGACATTGGGCTGGTCACCCATCCTGGATAAGCTTTGATCTAGAGTTGCTTGCTCCTCGACAGGTTACTGACCGAAAGTATTGGCTTGTAAGTGCTTGGGGATGTAAAGGCTGGTTCGCAACCAACGAGAACGGTAACCAGAACGAGAAAGTTGAAATACATGTATTCAAATGGGAGTGTTCACAACCGACGGGAAGCCTTCCCGGGCCCCGGGAACGGGAAAGAAGAGTTGCCCAACTTTTAACTTTCTCGTTCTCGTTCCCGGGCGCGGCATATTAGATCCCTATTGTGCATATTAGACTCTTCACTCTAGATGTTGTTTTAGACGGCCGTGACATGAAACTGCCACTAGTGCTCTCTATAGTCGCAAGCTGGAAACATGAAACTGGAAGGGATTAGTAGTAAATGTGCTTCCTAACCTCATCCCGAAACCCGCAAATCTAATCAACGTTGGTTGCTCTGGTGAAGGGGTCATTTGTAGTTTGTTTATATGCAACTCAAAACTGGCTATTACCTAAAAAACAATGGCAAAAGCTACAAAGAACAGCTAAAGCTGGTGGAAATGAAAAAAGAACAATAAACAACTTTAATGTATGCCATTAAATAAAGAAATGAAAGCATGGCACAACTAGAGGGATCAGAAATGTAATGGATATACATTTAGATAATGTTTACTCTATCGAATTTTGACGTTGGCTTGGCTAAATTGGAAGTAGATGAAAAAATGTCATTGGTCAGCTAAAAACAAATGAAATCCCAATGTGCAAAATCGACTTTCACTTTGTGATCGATATGCATTCCCGTTCTCGTTGCCGGGCTGTTGTGAACCAATATCTTGTATGGTGCATTGCTTCCCGTTCTCGTTTCCGTTCTGATTACCGTTCTCGGGCGGTTGTGAACCAGCCATAAGTCCTAAAAAGAGGTGGGTAATCCGTTGAAGAAGAAGTGCATGAAGTTGACCTTTGGAACGCTAGTGCGAGAAGTAAGCAATATGTGTATGAAATAATGATACGTTTTTACTTCACATAATGTTAAAAAGTATTAGATTATGACACAAGAGGTAAAAAGTAGGGTTTTATTTTGCGAGTAGGAATGTTTGCGAAACGAAGGCCGTAGGCCGAGTTTTCTAATCCTACAAGCAGAATAAAACTAGTTTTAACATCTATGTCACATACTATTTTTACTTTCTCTACTACGTATAGTAGGTAGGGGAAGTATTGTATTCCACCCAAAAATTCGATACCGAGATTACACCGGAAATACATGTTTTGAGACCCCCTGAATCAAAAAAAAAAATTTTTTTGGAAACGTCCGTGTGTGTGTGTGTGTCTATGAACAGCATAACTCAGAAACGAACAGTCGTATAAACATCAAACTTGGTATTTAGGTTCAGTATCTTCCAGAGATGCGACACGAAGGTTTTCAAGAAAATCCCCCCACCCCAGATTACCCTTTACATGGAACGTTTTTAGAAAATTTTAATTTTCTCAAAAATGGCTCTAACGATTTTGATTAAAATATTATATGTTTAAGATATTTTCATGACAAATGAAATGTATATCTTGAATTTTCTGGGAATGTCACCAAAAGTATTCTTCATTGTGAACGACTTTTGCATAACTGGTAAACCATAAGAGAGAGACAAATGTTTACTACACAAAAAATGTAGATCGCGTTAAAATACACAATTCATGTCATATACATTTTTTGTTGGGTGAACCATTTTCGAGATATGGCTTGTTATTCCCTTAAATTTTCCAATACTAATACTTTTTCTCAAATTTGTTATTCATCTTTTTTGTCCTGGTAATGCAAAGAGAGTGGAATACTCCACATAGCAACCAGATCTTAAAATATTTGACTATCACTTAATGCCTAGCAATTCCCCTTGCATCCACAAGAAAATTAGCAATAAGATTAACATCTCGATTAACATGAAGAATATAGAGAATAAGCGTTTGTAAAAATAGTTTGTACAAGAGTAGAGAAAGTTATGTGAGTGTAACACATCAGATTTTTACTTTCTCTACTACGTATAGTAAGTAGGGGAAGTATTGCATTCCACCCAAAAATTCGATACCGAGATTTCACCGGAAATACATGTTTTGAGACCTCCTGAATCCAAAAAAAGCATTTTTGGAAACATGTCCGTGTGTGTGTCTGTGTGTGTGTCTGTGTGTGTGTCTGTGTGTGTGTCTGTGTGTGTGTGTCTGTGTGTGTGTGTGTCTGTGAACAGCATAACTCAAAAACGAACAGTCGGATAAACACCAAACTTGGTATTTAGGTTCAGTATCTTCCAGAGATGCGACACGAAGGTTTTCAAGAAAATCCCCCCACCCCAGACTACCCTTTACATGGAAGATTTTTCGAAAATTTTAATTTTCTCAAAAATGGCTCTAACGATTTTGATGAAAATATCATATGTTTAAGATAATGTCATGAGAAATGAAATGTATATCTCGAATTTTCTGGGAATGTCTCCAAAAGTATTCTTCATTGTGAACGACTTTTGCATAACTGGTAAACCATAAGAGATAGACAAAATTTTACTACACAAAAAATGTAGATCGCGTTAAAATACACAACTTATGTCATATACATTTCTTTTGTTGAGTGAACCGTTTTCGAGATATTGCTTGTTATTTCCTTAAATTTTACAATACTTATACTTTTTCTCACATTCGTTATTCATTTTTTTTATGTCCTGGACATGCAAAGAGAATGGAATGCGCCACATAGCAACCAGCGTTAAAATATTTGACTATCGCTTAAAAGCTACCATATTCCCCTTGCATCTACAAGAAAATTACCAATAAGATTGACATCTCGATATCTCGATTAACATGAACCATATGGAGAATAAGCGTTTGTAAAATTAGATTGTACAAGAGTAGAGAAAGTCATGTGAGTGTAACACATCAGATTTTTTAAACAGCGTCCGAATTTGTAAAATATCAATAATATTATATTTATTCCTGAAACCAATAGATATGGCGTTTAGAACGCGTCATTGAAACGAGAAATTACGTTCAAAAAGGGAGATGAGAGATGTTTGATGTTTTGTTGATTCGCTAGTAGTCATTTACCGTGAAATTATTTTCATCATGTTTTGCCTTATACCAGGCAGTGAAGCGATTAAATACTATATCATATTGCTTCCTGGATTTTTGGGGTAAGTGCTTCTAGTGTCATTCTTTCTGCTGCTTCTGTAATTTCACTTCCATTTCAGTTTCTTCTGAATTCATAATTTTCGCCAATTAATCTTTATGTAGGTTAGATAAAAGAGTGACGTTTTAAATCAAAGAAAGCTGCCAATATAACTTATAGGTTAAGTCTACAACGAACTGCGAAACATTGAAGTATGGCGACTTGTATCGTGAACAGATAATCCGAGCGCCATAAGAACTTAATCAGTAAAAACGCAATGAAAAGTAACTCTAATCAAACCAAGTCGAGATATTAAACATGCGCAAATACAAAGGGTAATTGCCAGTAATTGTAATTCAGTAATTGGACTTGAAAACAAAGTAGGTCACAATGGAGATTATCACACTGGTGCGATAATCTAAAGCTTTAGCTGGTGTGCACTGTGTTAGAAGTGTACTTTTAGCCCTTGTCTAAAAAATTATATATTTGAAAGCTATTTTCCTCTCTTTTTTTCATCAGGTTATCCTCCCCTTTGTTGGACTTACACCCCAAGTCTTACAAGTCTTGTAGTCAGTAGTCTGTCTAAGAGCAAGCAAATGAAAGCTATTTTGTGCAGATAAAATAGTAACGCAATTTGGGATTAAAAGCAATAGGTATAGGTTAATATTTATAATACTGTTACTACAGATTGATGCATTTATGACAATACTTTGCCTATGTTCGCGACTTTGAGTTTCAGAACTGCATGCTCCCAAGTTTCAACATTGTCTTCCTGGAACTGTATACTGCAAGTTCTGAAATACCAACAACCTCCGCGTCTTTTCCTCAAATTCCCCCACAGATATATTCATAAGTTTATACGATGAACATCCGTAAAACGCTTTTTAATCATCATATGGTTAAGAACTCGTTTGTGCTTTCGGCAGCATTACAGCCGTGTTATTATAGAGAGGAAACCTGTCGAACCCGTCCAAGCATAAAGTTTGTTTCACTCATTTCTGTGATATTAAGCACTTTCCCAACCATTTTCTGATTGAACAAATTAAATTTAAAGCGGTGTATGAGGTAAGTGTTAAAAAAAAATCTGATGTGTTACACTCACATGACTTTCTCTACTCTTGTACAAACTATTTTTACAAACGCTTATTCTCCATATGCTTCATGTTTATCGAGATGTTAATCTTATTGCTAATTTTCTTGTAGATGCAAGGGGAATTGGTAGGCTTTAAGCTATAGTCAAATATTTTAAGAGCTGGTTGCTATGTGGAGTATTCCACTCTCTTTGCATTACCAGGACAAAAAAAATGAATAACAAATTTGAGAAAGAGTATAAGTATTGGAAAATTTAAGGGAATAACAAGCAATATCTCGAAAATGGTTCACCCAACCAAAAAATGTATATGACATAAATTGTGTATTTTAACGCGATCTACATTTTTTGTGTAGTAAAATTTTGTCTAACTCTTATGGTTTACCAGTTATGCAAAAGTCGTTCACAATGAAGAATACTTTTGGAGACATTCCCAGAAAATTCGGGATATACATTTCACTTGTCATGAAAATATCTTAAATATATGATATTTTAATCAAAATCGTTAGAGCCGTTTTAGAGAAAATTAAATTTTTCGAAAAATGTTCCATGTAAAGGGTAGTCTGGGGTGGGGGGATTTTCTTGAAAACCTTCGTGTCGCATGTCTGAAAGATACTGAACCTAAATACCAAGTTTGGTGTTTAACCGACTCTTCGTTTTTGAGTTATGCTGTTCACAGACACACAGACACACAGACAGACACACAGACAGACACACAGACAGACACACACACGGACATGTTTCCAAAAATGCTTTTTTTGGATTCAGTGAGTCTCAAAACATGTATTTCCGGTGAAATCTCGGTATCGAAATTTTGGGTGGAATACAATACTTCCCCTACTTACTATACGTAGTAGAGAAAGTAAAAATGAATAACAAATTTGAGAAAGAGTATAAGTATTGGAAAATTTAAGGGAATAACAAGCAATATCTCGAAAATGGTTCACCCAACCAAAACATATATATGACATAAATTGTGTATTTTAACGCGATCTACATTTTTTGTGTAGTAAAATTTTGTCTAACTCTTATGGTTTACCAGTTATGCAAAAGTCGTTCACAATGAAGAATACTTTTGGAGACATTCCCAGAAAATTCGGGATATACATTTCACTTGTCATGAAAATATCTTAAATATATGATATTTTAATCAAAATCGTTAGGGCCGTTTTTGAGAAAATTAAAATTTTCGAAAAATGTTCCATGTAAAGGGTAGTCTGGGGTGGGGGGATCTTCTTGAAAACCTTCGTGTCGCATCTCTGGAAGATACTGAACCTAAATACCAAGTTTGGTGTTTATCCGACTGTTCGTTTCTGAGTTATGCTGTTCACAGACACACACACGGACATGTTTCCAAAAATGCTTTTTTTGGATTCATGGGGGTCTCAAAACATGTATTCCCGGTGAAATTTCGGTATCGAATTTTTGGGTGGAATACAATACTTCCCCTACTTACTATACGTAGTAGAGAAAGTAATAAGAGCAAATTCTAAAATTTGAGCTTTGTGTAAATGTAGGCAATTTCCAAAATAAATTAAATAATATCGCAACTTATTTCACATTTTTTCCCCAGTCCTTTTGCAGGAGAAGTTAGTTTTGTAACATCTATAATTGTCCTTAACGTTTAAGACGTAGTATTAACTGGCACAGATTAGAAGGTGTCATGACGCATGTTTACAGTTTGAAATATTAATTTCGATATTCCCTTAACCCTATTTATCAAGGCTGGGGTGAAACGCTTAGGATGATTTGCTGGAGGGAAGGCCGAGGTGAAGGAACGGGGCCATTTAAATGATTACCTCATCAGGGACAATACCAGGTTATCTTACCGCAGGGGGCACTATAACATGTTACTCCAACTTACAGCAATAGCGTTCTAACTCCACCATCTCGCTCTGTAGCAGTGATTTTCATCGGTACGCTAATAGTAACATCAAACCAGCATTTTAGTACGTTTTTCATTCATAGAAACCACGAAACTCCTCAAACCAGAGGTCCCGGGTTCGATTCCTGGCTGGGGCGGGCAATATTTCTTTGCCTAGAAAGAGAGTCTATAAGTTTGAATATATGGTGAATGCGATTACTAAATAGTATATTATGCAACAGACTATAATGGTAGTAATTAAAACGCGAGGTTAATAATTATCATATGAGCGTTTTAATTACCATTATAGTCAAGTTTCATACGACTGTTTATGCTCGACCATGTATCTAAATTAAAGGTTTCATAAGTATTCGTTTCTGGTTTGAGTGATGTGTTACAATCGTTATTCCTTTATCTATGGTTACAATACAATGACCTTGTAGCACTTGTGTCCAACAAAGTTGCTAGCGTTGTGAGACGTACTACGCAGACGCAGAAATATTGTTTACTTCCCTATAAACAGCTGTTAACATGTGACACACTTTAACCTAAAAAAAGTATAGACAATGAAAACTAGAACAAATTGAATTTATTGAAATATCATTTACAATTACTGCTAATGATAATACGAACAGAACTGATTTTATTTCAAATATAGGTTATTTATTGTACAATTAGTGAAATGAATTTGGGGAATGAGCTTTGTTGAATAGTTGAAGTTGAAGGTGAATTGATGTTAATTTGTGTGTTTTCTTTTTCTACTGATTTTAGTATTGTGTTTGAAATTTCAATTTTATTTTGTACTGATTCTTCAAAATAACCTTCTGCGTCAGTTGTGGATTTCCAGCCTCCATGACGTTATGTCGCCACCAGCATTTACTAGAATTGTCGCAGAACTCCTGCGAAAACAATGCCCTGTGTATAACTTGGGGTTGGGGAGATTAAGGTATGCAGCTATTTCTTTCCCCATATTTCCTAGTTTATTTATGCTGGCATTCTGGTAATTTATAAAGAAGAAGGGAGTGTTGCATACATTGGGACGTAGATTTACGTATTTATGGCAAATATCATAATACTTGCCTGTTGAAGAATATATTTATTAGCCCCACGTATGGATGCAATTTTGAGATGATGGTTTGTTAGGTCATTTGCACCACGCTTTGGGCGTCAATTTGAAGAACGTGTACTGAAGGAGTTGTATTATATTTCGACTGTTGGGGAGCCGAACTTGAAGTAGTTTCAACCGCACGTATGGTCCCCGCAGCCTTTGCCCCAAAAAAGTTAAAAAAAAAATATTAACTTTGTAATGTGACTGTTTCTTTAAATATTATATATTTATGTTTGCCGCGGCTGCGTCAGTATTATTGTTAGAGACATGTATGTCTTGGCAGGGTTGTGGTGCGACTAAGAATATAGGCTTACACAGATTATAATTTTACTTCAGTCCTTTTATTAATGCTTGACACGATTTAAATAACACTTCACTGATATAGAGAGCTGTGAGATTCTTTAATTAATTACTTGCACTTTTTAACACGTAAACTATTTTCGTCTCACAGGAATACGTATTAAATTTCTTGAGGACACTTTTTGCGTCTGGTTAGTAACGCTGTCTGCAACCACTGAATAGATTTCAACTGCCTAAACTTGTAAATTTCTGCATTTCAAGTCTCTGATTGGCTATTCCTAATCCAATAGAATACTTTTACTTAACTAAAGCTTTTTCTGGTTGTTGATTGGCTATTCTATAAACTGTCACAAAAATTACATTATTGTTGCTCCAAGAATGACTAGTAGCATTATTACACTTTCTTACTCATTATTGTCTCAAGGTTACCTCATTGTTAGCAACTTTTAACCTATTATTCTCACAGCTCCTGCATTATTAAATTACGTAATACACTCACATAACATTATTGAACATGTATGCAATAATATTAACACATACAATGACTGTTACATACACTTTTTATATATTGTTACATACACATATTGCTTTAACGTGGACTGTTATTCAACCTACATTATATAATTAGACTGATATCATTTAAGTGTTAAAAATATTGCCTCATTGTTACTGTAAAGGTTCTTGTTGATTTTGTCTTAGTGTTTGGGATAGTAACCAGAATAGTTGTTCCAATATCCTTTACATTATCAAATTTTAATTGATGCAACTCATGTGTTCGGAAAGCACCCATTATTCCAAAAATTGTAGCTACCTGTAACAATATTAATCACGTTACCTAACACTTTTTCACCACGCCTGTTAATACATTTGTTAATTTTAAGAAACTCCTTGGTAGATAACATTTAAAAAAACACTTATTTTATCATGAGGTATTTAACATCAGGTGCCTCATTTATAAATGCTTTCAACTCATTATGTGTAAATGTTTTGACTTTTTTCCCCTTTATAACTCTCTTATTTGCGTTTTAGTAAACTGTTCATGTTGAGTAGTTAGATAAGTCAATTTGGTGCCTAATGTTGAGTGTTGATTTCAAAATAGAATAGTGAGTCCACAAGGTCGATGATTTCATATTTAGAGACAATTCTTCGAAATACACTAGCAATACACTTTCTGAGAACGAATTTATACCTTTTGATATTCTCCAATCCATGAATTGTGAATAGAATTTCTCGTACATCTTTCTTGACTTTTGTGGCAGCAAGTTATTGGTAAGATTGAGTGCTTTTGTCGTAATTTCTGGGGGTGTGAGTTGAATGTTAGTTACTAGTGTCAGACATTTTGACCTTTTTCTAGTACCACTGTCGATCGAAACCAGAATAATCGAGACTTGCGCTTTCACAATGTCACGTGGCCACTTCTGATTGGTCGAATAATAGCAATACTTTAATGAGCAGGTGTGCTTTAATGTGAGGGTGGTTTAGTGTTATATTTATTTATTTATTGAGCCCCACGTTTGGGAGCCAATTTGTGACGGTATTATTTATAATGTTATTTGTGTATGTGTTTACTCAACGTGGTGAATCCATCTTGTGACGTGATTCATTTGTTAGGTTTGTTAGCTCCATCTGGTGTTAGCAATTTGCGGCAGTATTAGTGTTCGTTTGAAAGAATGCTACTGTTATTTTATTTAATTTTTGTTCACTGTCCTCCGGCTAGCTATGATCTTTTGGTCAAGCACTTCTCTTTATACAGGTTGTGTAAACGGAAGGGAGTCTCTTATCAAAAAATCTGATGTGTTACACTCACATGACTTTCTCTACTCTTGTACAATCTATTTTTACTGACGCCTATTCTCCATATGCTTCATATTAATCGAGATATCGAGTTGTCAATCTTATTTGTAATTTTCTTGTAGATGCAAGGGGAATATGGTAGCTTTTAAGCGATAGTCAAATATTTTATCGCTGGTTGCTATGTGGCGCATTCCATTCTCTTTGCATGTCCAGGACATAAAAAAATGAATAACGAATTTGAGAAAAAGTATTAAGTATTGGAAAATTTAAGGGAATAGCAAGCAATATCTCGAAAATGGTTCACTCAACTAAAAAAATGTATATCACATAAATTGTGTATTTTAACACGATCTACATTTTTTGTGTAGTAATATTTTGTCTATCTCTTATAGTTTACCAGTTATGCAAAAGTCGTTCACAATGAATACTTTTGGAGACATTCCCAGAAAATTCGAGATATACATTTCATTTGTCGTAAAAATATCTTAAACATATGATATTTTAATCAAAATCGTTAGAGCCATTTTTGAGAAAATTAAAATTTTCGAAAAATGTTCCATGTAAAGGGTAGTCTGGGGTGGGGGGATTTTCTTGAAAATCTTCGTGTCGCATCTCTGGAAGATACTGAACGTAAATACCAAGTTTGGTGTGTATCCGACTGTTAGTTTTTGAGTTATGCTGTTCACAGACACACACACACAGACACACAGACACACACACGGACATGTTTCCAAAAATGCTTTTTTTGGATTCAGGAGGTCTCAAAACATGTATTTCCGGTGAAATCTCGGTATCGAATTTTTGGGTGGAATGCAATACTTCCCCTACTTACTATACGTAGTAGAGAAAGTAAAAATAACACTGATAAAAGAATTTGTTTTACACTTTTATTGTCGAACACATTTACTATCACATTTACACATTGATCTTGACACTCGCCAAACTGAAACTGTTATAATAACTTCATTACTGATCACTCTTAATTCGCGTACTTCAACTTTTTGTATAATTAACTTTACAACACTTTAGATTTTTCATAATTCTACTACGCGTAACTTGTGAATCTATAGCCGACGTGTAATATTTCTGCTGGACTGAAGGCGACGTGTATCATACAAATATTTTCGACGAACTGACGTAAAAACGACGTGTAGTGTACAAAGAATTTTGATGAACTGACGGGGTCTTTACCTCTAACCTACCTTTTATACTCATTCACCCAGATATGCCTAAAGATTATAACTGAGCTGCAATTGGCTAATAAAACGCGCCAACATTAGCGTCTATTTTTATATCCAATGAAAATTATGAATACATATGCTCTAGGGAAATGTTCCAGAAGATTCTAAAGGAAAACGCGCCAACATTACGTAACTTCCTCGTTTCCAATAATGATAAACAGCTCACCCCCTCGCTGCATTATTGCACGCTATTATTGTCAGTTTCAGTAAGGCAGTATAAACTTACTTCTCAACAATAATTACAATCAATAAACATCTCAAATCAATGTCACATAAAAATGCATATTCATATTGCAATCATTATTTACATTTAAGTAATCAAATGAGGCCCATTAAAGTACTGCAACCAGTCGTATAAATACCACGTTTTGGCATGGTCGAGCATAAAATCCATTGAAGGTCAACAATCAGTTGTTTCTCAAGTCAAAGCCCCTGAAATGACCATAGAAGTTAAGAGGGCTGACTAGTTGGGCTGCTCCGAGTGCTCACAATTCAGACATTTCAAAGCCTGTGTATTTGTCAAAATACTACAGATAATTATATACATTTTTACTACACAATAAAACTAACTCGAATGTTTTTAATGCATGTAATAGGTCATTTATTACTTTACATGCTAATTTCTTCAAGATTTTTTACTTTCTCTACCACGTATATAGTAGTTAGAGATGGCATTGCATCCCACCACAAAACTGAACCGAGATTTCACCGTAAATACATGTTTTGAGACTTCCTGAATAAAAAAATTTCTGATGTGTTACACTCACATGACTTTCCCTACTCTTGTACAAACTATTTTTACAAACGCTTATTCTCCATCTAATTCATGTTAATCGAGATAAACATGTGCAGACTCTATCTTATTACTAATTTTCTTGTAGATGTAAGGGGAATATGTATTTACAAGGGCAATATAGAAATACAGTAGCCTTTAAGCACAAACATATCTCTTAATAGCTAGTTGCTAGGTGCAGCACCATTCTCTTTGCCACAGATTAATACTCTTTGCATATCCAAGACAAAAAAAATGAATAACGAATTCCCATTTAAGAAAATAAGTATTGAAAAATTTAAGGGAATAACAAGCAATATCTCGAAAATGGTTCACTCAACAAAAAAATGTATATGACATGAAGTGTGTATTTTAACGCGATCTACATTTTTTGTGTAGTAAAATTTTCTCTATCTCTTATGGTTTACCGGTTATGCAAAAGTCGTTCACAATGAAGAATATTTTTGGGGACATTCCCAGAAAATTCAAGATATACGTTTTATTTGTCATAAAAATATCTTAAACATATGATATTTTAATCAAAACCCTTAGAGCCGTTTTTGAAAAAATTAAAATTTTCGAAAAATCTTCCATGTAAAGGGTATCCTGGGGTGGGGGGATTTTATTGAAAACCTTCGTGTCGCATTTCTGGAAGATACTGAACCTAAATACCAAGTTTGGTGTTTATCCGACTGTTCGTTTCTGAGTTATGCTGTTCACAGACAGACAGACACACACATACACACACACACACACACTCACACACACACACACACACACACACAGACAGACACACAGACACACACACGGACATGTTTCCAAAAATGCTTTTTTTGGATTCAGGGGGTCTCAAAACATATTTCCGGTGAAATCTCGGTATCGAATTTTTGGGTGGAATACAATACTTCCCCTACTTACTGTACGTAGTAGAGAAAGTAAAAATGAATAACGAATATGAGAAAAAGTATAAGTATTGGAAAATTTAAGGGAATAACAAGCAATATCTCGAAAACGGTTCACTCAACAAAAAAACTGTATATGACATAAATTGCATATTTTAACGCGATCTACATTTTTGTGTATTAAAACTTTGTCTATCTCTTATGGTTTACCAGTTATGCAAAAGTCGTTCACAATGAAGAATACTTTTGGAGACATTCCCAGAAAATTCGACATATACATTTCATTTGTCATGAAAATATCTTATACATATGATATTTTAATCAAAATCGTTAGAGCCATTTTTGAGAAAATTAAAATTTTCGAAAAATGTTCCATGTAAAGGTTAGTCTGGGGTGGGGGGATTTTCTTGAAAACCTTCGTCTCGCATCTCTGGAAGATACTGAACCTAAATGCCAAGTTTGGTGTTTATCCGACTGTTCGTTTTTGAGTTATGCTGTTCACAGACACACAGACACACACACACACGGACATGTTTCCAAAAATGCTTTTTTTTGGATTCAGGGAGTCTCAAAACATGTATTTCCGGTGAAATCTCGGTTTCGAGTTTTTGGGTGGAATACAATACTTCCCCTATTTACTATATGTAGTAGAGAAAGTAAAAATGTTGTTGTGTGTGTGCGCGCATATATCTGTGTGTCTGTGAACAGCATAACTCAAAAACTAAATGTCTGATAAATACAAACTTGGTACCTTCCAAGCATGCGCCACGAAGATTTTCAAGAAAATCCCACCACCTCAAACTTTTACATGCAACATTTTTCAATTTTTTTATGGTTTTCTGAGAGATGGCACTAGCTATTTTGATTGAAATGCCATATATTAAAGGTATTTATATTACAAATAAAATGTATATCTTGAATTTTCTGGGAATGGCCTTTGAAGTTCTCTTCATTCGGAGGGAATTTTGTATAATGTTGTATAACTGGTAAACGTTAAGGATAGACCGAAACGAACTACACAAAAAATGTAGATCTCTTTAAAATACGCAATTTATTCCATATAACTTTCTCTGTAGCATCAGCCATTTTCTAGATATCAACGGTTTTAATTGTTCAATACTTTGTCATTCTTTTAAAGTCCTGTTAATTTTCAGTTGTTTTCGTAATGTTATGGAAACAGTATGGAATTTTAAAGTCAGCATGTAGCGTCTAGTTCTTAAACATCTGACTATCGCTGTTCTCTTTGTATCTATAACGAAATGTGTAATGTAGCTGTTTCTGTAAAGGTTTATTTGGATTAAAATTTAGTAGACAGAAAAATAAGCTTTAGTAAGAATAGTTTGTATACCCACTAATAAATGATAGAGGGTAGAGAAAGTCACGTGAATGTATCACAGATATTTTTAATTAGCGTCACCACAAAGAGATAGAATAATTTTTGTATATAATATAATTCTAAAATGTAAAATACAACTAAATTGGATGAAAACATACATGGTATATTTATTTACGATAATAATTTATTACTACTCATTGCTGCAGGTCACATCCCTGAACGAAGGAAATCGCCGTGCGACTACAAAGCACAAATTCAATTTTACACCAAAATTCGTGAACAGTTTCTTCCTAAACAAAAGATGAGTGGCAATAAGAGGAATATAATGTAAGATTTGCTGATGACATGGCCTGCAAGCAGAGAAAGGAAAACCACGGTGAGGAAATTCGGATGAAGATAGTAAATGTACAAACAGCCTTACATCTCAGGTGCGTTCCCAACATTTTGTTTATTGCGTTCTGGTATTAAGTAAACATTTGAGGAAGTAATCCGTAAAATAGTACATTTTTAGCAGGTAACGAAATAAACCATTGATTTCACATAAATTGCACCCATGAATTTTCGCTTAGCACTATTTAGCATCTTCACTTGTTCTCCCGACGTTTAAATAAGGCCAATAAGTCGTTTCAATACATACATCAGTGAGTAGCTTGCAGGCCTGTACATGTGTTGAAGGGGGCTTGATTGTTGCGGTTGCATCACGTTTGGGCGTCAATTTGAAGCTGTTTTAGACCACGCACGTAATGGATGCCAATTTGCGGTACATTGTTTCTAGGAGTGTTCGCCCCACGTACGGCACAAAGTTTCCGGTGGCCTTCGCCCCACATTTACTTTATGTGTAATAACTATTTTTGTTATTTTATTTAAATATTGTATATGTATACTGCGTCAGTAGTACTTTGCAGAACACGTATCTCTTAACAGGGCTGGTACGGCTAAAGAACAAGGCTTACACAAATTATCATTGTATTGTACTTTTTTTTTATTAATCCTTCACACGATTAAATAACACTTCACTGATATATCCCACTGTAGAGCTGTGAGATTATTGTTAATTACACTTTTAAACACGTAAACTTTATATTATTCTCACCGCAGTGAATTTTCATTTCTCACACTGAACCCGCACCGTACCGAACTCCTTGGTTACGCTTCCTTGGAGCGTCTACCGCATGAATTTGTACAATTCCTCTATTTCTAGTTTCTGATTGCCTAAACCTACTCCAATAGAATACTTTCATTTAACTTTTAGCTTTTCTAGTTGTTGGTGGTTATTTATAAACTGTTTTAAATATTACATTATTGTTACAAGAAGTATTAGTAGCCTTCTTAAAGTTTCTAATTTATTGTTGCCTCAAGGTTACCTTATTGTTAGCAACTTTCGGTTTCTACTTTGTAACTATGTTTGCTACGGAAAGCAGCTTGTTTCTATTCTCACAGCTCCTACATTGTTAAACTACGTAATACATTCACATAACATATACCTACTGTACGTAATAATATAAACATAATACAATGACTGTAATATACACTTTAAGGCGGGCTGTTATAATATTTTTATATTATATAATTAGATTGATATAATTTAAGTGTTAAAAATACTGCCTCAGTGTGGAGTTTTACCGTTATGTTCTGTAATAGGGTGCTTTATTTAATTTTACTGATAGTTTTTGTATTTTTTAATTTGTGAAGATAAGAGGCGTTCAAGGTGGAATTTAAGGGCACGTGTCGATGGACTTGAGTTGGTTTAAAAAGTCTCAAATCATGGCAACAAATTTAAAATTAAAAGGGTATTTATATCCTTCAGTCGAGTTACAGATAAATAAAAATAGGTTTAACCCGTTTATGGCATAACGTTTTAATACAAAACAATTCCAGGTCCTTTGCGCGACAAGCGAGAGCAAAAAGCATTACACCACACAGCAGTTGTTCGGTATAGGGGTCTATAAACACGTTAACAATGTTTCGACCATTGGCCTTGAAATGAATTCCGCCAGTGGTAATGAAAATTAAATAAACAATCGAATGTGATGTATTCACATGTGTTTCTCTACTTACTTTTTACAAACCTTTCTTAGAGAAGCTTATTCTTCATCTACCTGTTAACCCACATAAACTCTCATTACACATTTACACATTTCGTTGTAGGTATAAGGAGAATACAGTACGCTAAAGCGATAGTCAGATTTTTAAAGAGCGAATCGCTATGTGAAGGTTGAAGTTCCCTGCTCTTTGCTTGACCACGAGTCAAACCGAATAGGTACTTACCACTTGAAAAAAGTATTAAGTATTTGAAAATTCACCAAATAACAAAAGATAACTGAAATGGTTAACACCACAAATATATATAGTTGTGTTAACTGTATACAGCTGTCATTGGATTTTTGGGTTTTATGCATTACATCATACACTAATTCGTACATTGGCTAGAGAAAAATTCCCACTCCCAGTCTGGAACCGAACCCGGGATCCCTCGCATGGCAGGCAGGTACTCTATCAACTGAGGTTCGAGGATTGTCCATACATACTCTTATTTTACACAAATTGCTTACAAAATCTACATTCTTTAGGGTTTGTCTATCTCTTTCGGTTTACCAGTAATACTTATATCATTCAAAATGAAGAGGACTTGACGGGTCATTCCCAGAAAATTGAGGATACATCTATGCAGATTATTTGTGATACAAATATCTTAAACATTCGATCTTTTAATCAAAATTGGTGGAGAGATTATTAAGAAAATCAGAAATAACAAAGGCTTTTCCATGTAGAGGGTATTTTGGGATGGGTGAATTTTTTTGAAAATCTTCGCGTCGCATCCTCGACAGATACTGAACTTCAGATTTTGGTATCTAACCAACTTTTCTTTCTTGAGTTATGCTGTTTACAGACAGACAGGTGTGTGTGCGCACACACGCACTGAGCTTTATATAAAAATTATTTTTTTCAGAGAATCTCAAAACGTGCATTTCCATGAAATCTCGGGATCAAATTTTTTGTGGAACACAATAACACGTAGGCTGTGTATATAGATAGGGTACACTTCGCGTAGAACGACCATCTTGATGTATTATGGCCACATCGCTGGAGAGGCAGGGATAAGGTGAAGGAGTTGCAGGAAGTCTCAGGTCCACAGGCAGACAAGCCCACAGAGACGTGCAGAAGTCCCTAGTATTTCCAGTTTCAACATCCGCGCACCAGTGGCGAGAAATCCCAAGAGCGCGGCGCGGCAACCCTAACGGGCGACAGCCCGCTCTGGCATTCACGGCGAGAAATCTTGTAGAATACAGTACTTCCTCTACTTACAGTATGTAAGTAGTAGAGAAAGTAATATAAAAATCTGATGTGTTACACTCACATGATTTTCTCTACCCTTGTAAAAACTATTTTCACAAACGCTAATGTTCCATCTACTTCATGTTAATCGAGATAAATATTTGCAGAAACTATCTTGTTGTTGATTTTCTTGTAGCTGCAAGGGGAATTGCTAGGCTTTAAGCTATAGTCAAATATTTTAAGAGCTTGTTGCTATGTGGAGTATTCCATTCTCTTTGTATGTCTAGGACGTAAAAAAATGAATAACGAATTCCCATTTGAGAAAAAGTATAAGTATTGGAAAATTCAAACAAAAACAAGGAATATTTCGGAAATCGCTAACTGAAAAAAAAGAACACTTAAGTATATGGCATAAATTGTGTGTTTAAACGACATCTACTTTTTTGTGTAAACGAGAGTTTTGTCTATCTCTTAAGGTTTACCAGTTATTCGAAAGCCATTCAGAATGAAGAGGACTTTTAGGGACATTTCCAGAAAATTTAATATATATATATATATATATATATATATATATATATATACACTGGTGTGCAAAACCTTTACCTTATGGGTAAAGTAACATAACAAATGAACTACTTGGTGGAATTAGATGAAGGTGCCAAAGGTCTCTCACACGTACACAGAAGGCTGGACGTCATATGGCGTGAGTGTAGCGAGCCTATAGCAAATGGGTCTGGTCCCGCAACCCGGGGCAGTTGACGAAACAGGACAAGACGGTGTGTGGCAATTACCGAGCTGTTACGGTGCACTGTAGGGGTGTTATTCATTGCAACATGGCCCATAGACACCATTTGGATGATTTCACACGGGGAAGAATAATTGGGAAACTGGAAGAAGGGCGAAGTGTGACGAGTGTTGCTCAGGAGTTTGGAATTGCTCACAATATTGTTTCACGTGCATGGGGAACCTTCCAAACCACAGGCACTGCTGTCCCAAGGAGAGGCGGTAGTCGACCACGCTCAACTACAGCAGCAGATGACCGCTACATTATGCAACAGGCAAGAAGCGATCCACGCCAAACAGCGGGTGCAATTGCAACCACATTTAGCAGGACAGCTAGGCACACAATCTCACGCTACACAGTGGCACGGCGACCACACAGAGTTGATCTCTTTGCCCGACGCCCAGTACGTTGTGTTCCATTGACATCCGCACATCGGCGGCACCGTTTGCGAGGGTCCCAAAAGCATCAAAATTGGACCAACGAGGAATGGGATCGCGTGCTCTTTTCGGATGAGAACACATTCAGTCTACGTAGTGATTCTCGACGTACCCTCATCTGGCGAGAGGTGGGAACACGTAATGAACCCAGGAACATCCTTGAACATGACCGTTTTGGTGGTTCGTGTGTTATGGGCGCAGCACCTCCAAATTTTTGAACACGGTACGCTCACTGGTCAACGTTATTGTGATACTGTACTCCTTCCCCATGGACGTCTTTTCAGGGGTGCAGTCGGCCGTGATTTCATTTTTATGGATGACAATGCGCGATCGCATCGAACAGAGCAGGTGGAGGATCTCTTGGAACGAGAGGATATTCGGCGAATGGACTGGCCTGCCCGTTCCCCCGATTTAAATCCCATCGAACACGTGTGGGATGCCTTGGGAAGACGCATTGCAGCACATCCACATGCACCAACAGTTGTCAACAGCGCTGGTGGAGGAATGGAACGCCCTACCACAAGAACTGCTTACCAACCTTGTGGCCGGCATGGGAGCACGATGCAGAGCATGCATTGCTGTCCGTGGTGATCATACACCCTTTTAAGCACCTTGTATCTGTTTCTGTAAATCTAGAGAGTCATCATATGTCGTATTGACTTTAGTGTAGTTTATGGTCTATGAATAAAAGTGGCATTTCTGTTCGTCTCATTGCATATTTCGTTTAGTTGCCTACTGTAGCAGTTCCCCCTATGAATGATTCAAGTTTCATCGAGCTATGTGTCACAGCATGCGAAGATTACTTTCGCCCTTAGGTTTTGTACACCAGTGTAAATATACGTATAATTTCATCTGCCATAAAAATATTTAAACATATGATATTTTGATCCAAATCGTTAGAGCTATTTTTGAGAAAATCAAAATTTTCGAAAAATGTTCCATGTAAAGGATAGTCTGGGGTGGGGAGATTTTCTTGAAAATATTGGTGACGCATCTTTGAAAGACACTGAACCTAAATACCAAGTTTGGTGTTTATTCTACTTTTCGTTTTTGAGTTGTGCTGTTCACAGACTCAGAGGCACACACACACACACGGACCTTTTTCTAAAAATTCTGGGTTTTTGTTTATTCGAGGGGCGGGCTCAAAACATATATCTCCGGTGAAATATCGGTATTAAATTTTTGGGTGGAATGCAATATTTCCTCTACTTACTATACGTAGTAGGGAAAGTAAAATACAGTGTATTTATTTTCCCCCACCGGTTTGCAGTCAAATACGTTTATGTTTCATCGCAGTATTTCTTTTAGCTAGCAAAGTTTAATTTAAAGGATTCTAGCCTCGGTTTGGAAGCCTTCAACTGCAACCTCGATCTGAGGCTCTTGGTCTTAACTACCCTTAATTTTATAACCATTTCAATGAATTCTTAAATATGTCGACAAATTTAAAATCTGATCTGAGTATTCTCAGCAGTTGGCCAGTTGTAGGTATACGCACGTACACACGGACAAAGCGACGCTACCTTGGGGACTTTAAGAGGGTAATGGGGAGAATTCACCGTAAAAGCCTTCTAGATCTTGTACACTAATTTCACAATGAAAAGGGGAGAGGTAAATTAATTAAATCATAGTCCGAGTTCAAAAACTATCTGCGCAACGCTGTTAAACTAGCTATCCGCTTTTGACTTTACATTAATGAGTAGAGAGTACAAGCTACCAATGCTTCATTGAACGTGTATTTAGCGTTTCGAAGAAGCAGTAAGGTTGAGTTTACAGCGACCTATGTAGGAGTTAAAACAGTCATAAATATTGCAAAGTGTACCACGAGAAATGCGTAATAAACCTCCATCTTGACAGAGGAAGAATGTGTGCGACCATGTCCTGGATGTTGTTGATCTCCTTGCATGCTACTGTCAAGGAGTCCTACTCCATGACCTCTCTCAAAGCATGACCTAAGCTTTTTGAGAGCCACGCGATCGATGCTGGTCTGATTCGTCATCATGCACAGTAAGTATCGTGCAAGAAGGGGTTATAGACAAGAATGTAGCAGGTGTTATAGAGTTCTCTTGTTCGAGGTGCCCGTTAACCGCTCACAACCTACCGAAACTGACTCTTGACTATGGATACTGACTCTCGAAGACGGATTAAAACAGGAGCTGCATCCAGTATTGACAGAAACCCAGCCCCTTTTTGCTTTCCCTACTACGTAGAGTAAGTAAGGGAAGTATTGCATCCCAGCCAAAAATTTGATACCGAGATTTCACTGGAAATACGTGTCTAGTGGCTCCCTGAATTGAAAAACGCATTTTTACAAAAATGACCATGTGCGTGTCTGTCAATGTGCGTCATGTGTGTGTCTCTGAACAGCAGAACTCAAAAACGAAAAGTCTGATAAATACCAAACTTGGCTTTTAGGTTTAGTATCTTTCAAAGGTGCAACACGAAGATTTTAAAAAAAAAATCCCCCACCCCAGACTACCCTTTACATGGAACATTTGTCGAGATTTTTTATTTTCTCAAAAAGGGCTCTAACGATTTTGAATAAGATATGATTTGTTTAAGATATTTTCATGCCAAATCAAATGCATACTTGAATTTTCTGGGAATGTCCCCAAAAATCCTCTTCATTCTGAATGGTTTTTCATGACTTGTAAATAATAAGGGATAGACAAAATTTTACTACACAAAAAATGTAGATCTCGTTAAAACACGCAATTTGTGTCACATACTTTTTTTTTGGTCGAGTGAACTATTTCCAAGATGTTTCTTGTTATTTGTTTGAATTTTCCAATACTTATACTTTTTCTCAAGTAAGAATTCGTTATTCTTTTTGATGTCCTAGACATGCAAAGAGAATGGAATGCTCCACATAGCAACCAGCTCTTAAAATATTTGACTATCGCTTAAAGCCTACCATATTCCCCTTGCACCTACAAGAAAATTAGCAATAAGATAGTCTCAAATGTTTATCTCGATTAACATGAAGTATATAGAGAATAAGCGTTTGTAAAAATAGTCTGTGCAAGAGTAGAGAAAGTCATGTGAGTGCAACTATCTTATTGCTAATTTTCTTGTAGATGCAAGGGGAATTGGTAGGCTTTAAGCGATAGTCAAATATTTTAAGAGCTGGTTGCTATGTGGAGTATTCCATTCAATTTGCATGTCCAGAACATAAAAAAAAACGAATAACGAATTCCCAATTGAGAAAAAAATGTATATGATATAAATTGTGTGTTTTAACGAGATCTACATTTTTTGTGAAGTTAAAATTTGGTCTATCTCTTATGATTTACCAGTTATGCAAAATTCATTCAGAATGAAGAGGACTTTTGGGGACATTACCCCAAAATTCAAAATAAACATTTCATTTGCCATGAAAGTATCTTGAACATATGATATTTTAATCAAATTCGTTAACAGCCATTTTTGAGAAAATCAAAATTTTCAAAAACTGTTCCATATAAAGGGATGTCTGGGGTGAGAATTTTCTCGAAACTCTTCGTGTCGCATTTCTAAAAAATACTGAACTTAGATACCAAGTTGGGTATTTACCCGACTTTTCGTTTTTGAGTTATGCTGTTCACAGACACACATCCACACAGACCTTTTTCTAAAAATGCTTTTTTTGGATCTAGGGGCCTCAAAATATGTACTTCCGGTGAAATCTCGGTATTGAATTTTTGGGTGGAATACAATTATTTCCCCTACTTACTATACGTAGTAGGAAAATTAAGACTCTGTTAATTTATAGAGCTTTTACTTAATACTAGTGAATGAACCATGTACGCAAAAACTTTAGTGGATTCATTGGTTCGCTAAAGCCTTATTTTACGTACTTGATACATAGCTATTAATGAACTTCGTCCCTTTGCAAGATATTGCTAGCTTTACCGGCCCGGGAATACTTGTTTGTATTGATCACTATGAAACAGGAATTAATTTTAGAAATCCCAAGCCTATTATGCACTATAATAGTATAAATTGAAGAAGGTGTTTTGTTTACGTAAATTATTCACGTAATTTATTAGTCTCACGCATGGGAAGCTAACTTGAAGAAGTATTGTTCTTGGAGTTACTTTGTTTAAGAAGTTTGCAACACGCTTTGGGCGTCGGTTTGAATTTGTTGATTACGTAATAGTTACTGCTGTTACGAAATATGCTGCTACGTACGAGAAGCTGATTTAAAGATGTGATTTTGTTGTTACACTCCAAGTTTTACACTATAATATTTAACTTTGTTATTAAAACTGCTTCTATATATTATTTATGTTTGAATTTGCCTCGGCTGCGTCAGTATTGTTTGTAGAGTCATGTATCTCTTAGGCAGGGTGCGGTACGACAATAATTGTAGACATACACAAATTTTACGTTTTTAAACTCACTTCTTTCATTTTATCCTTTACACAATTTATAAGGCACTACACATTTAAGAGCTGTGAGATTCTTTAATACTTTCAGTTAGCTAACGCGTAGACATATTTTACGATTCACACGTAATATTTCTGTAGAGAACACATCTTCCATCTGGTCACTACCAAGGTTTGCCAGCAACTGAACATTATTTCAACCGTTAAACCCGTGAGCTTCGGCATTTCATATCTCTGATTGGCTAATTCTAGTCCAATAGAATATCTGCATTTTACTTAAAGCCTTTCTTTGCTATTGATTGGCTAATTTTAAACTGTTACTGAATTTACTACTGCTCTAATCAAAATAATTATTACATACATATTATTTCAAGGCGGACTGTTATTGAATTTACTTATTATAAAATACAATTGAAATTATTCAGGTATTAAAATACTGCCTCAAATATAATTAAATTTGCAGAACTATTTCATTGTTATTTATTTATAATTTTATCATTGAATTAAAACAACATATAGTATAATAAGCAAAAGGAAATTATAAGGAACGAATAAAAAGCAAAATAAGTCCTAATTTGATATCCAGAGTGTTGAAAACTGTCCAGAAATATAAAAGCTGTAATAATATCTTGCGATACCAGGACGACAAGTGTATATTTGGGGCACGAGGAAGAGGTTGAAAATACGAAACAAAGTCGAGCATCTATTTTCTGCTTCTACAATACACTTAACGTAGGTGTATTGCATACTATTTGTTCGACAATGGTGAATAACAGACATGGTACTTACGCGAAAATAAATCCTTTGTTGATCTGGCCGTTGACCTTAAAAAATCAATAACTTGCACTCATACTTAGCTGCTGTATTAATTAAATCGCAAGTAAATATTAACAAATAAAAAGGAAGTGAAGTCCCAAGTAAGATATTTACTATAAAATATGATTGCATTCCATGTATGCAATAATACTTTTATAAAAGGTTAGAGGATGTAATATAGTTAATGCACATACGTGTAGTAAAATAGACAATACACGCAGGTAGATTATGTTACCAGCGTTGAGTGCAGGAAAGCATGACGGCATGAACGGGAGGAAGTGGATCGAAAAACACTACCGTAAAAAATTGTAAGTGAATGTAAAGCTGAAGCAACGCACGTAAGTAGTGTTTATAAACCTTTCATAGGCACGTTGTCCTAAAGACAGTGCTCGGTTAAATAAGAAATGTATAACCAAGGACGGGTGACAGTACTTGTAAGGAGATGATACTTCATAAACTTAATATTGTAACTATTAGAAAATGTAAAGTCAATCAGAGCTAGCCTAAGGGAATATCTGGAGTGATCCGAGCGAACTACCAATAAAACACATCGTAATAAGCATTGTTGGCACATTGTTCCCACATTATTGGGAAAGGAGACCACACCGACTAACGCAGGAAAGACGCACGCAAGAGCAAGGGAACCTTTAAACATCGCTTGTAAGAAATATTATCGCGGATTTTTAATTATAAAATAATTATCAAAGAATGTAAAGGACGTATCTTAAGTATATACGATAAATATATTAGATTCGTGCTATACACGTAGGTATGTAAGTTGTACAAATAAAATAAAATAAATCTGTAATATATCACCTGGTGCCTAAACCAAGACGTATATTCCAAGTTTTTTGTTTATTAACAGAGCGGTCCCTGGGACTTGCCGTATACAATTCTTGTCGGGCCGTGGCGGTCCATATAATCACTACTTTCTGGACCAGTTTAAGATTTCTACAAGTCAGCGGTCCATTGAAACATTGAGTTTCACCTATAAAATGAATCTGTATGGTCCTATACAGTAGACAATAGAAGATAATAACGCCAGCAAGCAAAAGCTTTATTAGAATTGTTATCAAAGAATCCATTTAATTCTAACGTTCAAAGTATACAAATATAGAAATGTTTTGTTTTTAACTTTGAATTATGAAAATTTGGAAAGCATGGCAAGCAAAATTAAGGTTTACTTCACAGCAGAGATTATTTCCTGACTTTATTACTTTCTCTACTACGTATAGTAAGTAGGGGAAGTATTATATTCCACCCAAAAATTCGATACCGAGATTTCACCGGAAATATATGTTTTGAGACCCCCTGAGTCCAAAAAAATCTGATGTGTTACACTCACATGACTTTTTCTACTCTTGTACAAACTATTTTTACAAACGCTTATTCTCCATATGCTTCATGTTAATCGAGATATCGAGATGTCAATCTTATTGCTAATTTTCTTGTAGGTGCAAGAATTGGTAGGCTTTAAGCGATAGTCAAATATTTTAACGCTGGTTGCTATGTGGCGCATTCCATTCTCTTTGCATGTCCAAGACATAAAAAAACGGAATAACGAATTTGAGAAAATGATTTAAAGTATTGGAAAATTTAAGGGAATAACAAGCAATATCTCGAGAGCCATTTTTGAGAAAATTAAAATTTTCGAAAAATGTTCCATGTAAAGGGTAGTCTGGGGTGGGGAGATTTTCTTGAAAACCTTCGTGTCGCATTTCGGGAAGATACTGAACCTAAATACCAAGTTTGGTGTTTATCTGACTGTTCGTTTCTGAGTTATGCTGTTCACAGACACACAGACACACACACACACACAGACACACACACACACACGGACGTTTCTAAAAAAAATTTTTGGATTCAGGGGGTCTCAAAACATGTATTTCCGGTGAAATCTCGGTATCGAATTTTTGGGTGGAATACAATACTTCCCCTACTTACTATACATAGTAGAGAAAGTAAAAAGCATTTTTGGAAACGTCCGTTGTGTGTCTATGTGTCTGTGAACAGCATAACTTAGAAACGAACAGTCCGATAAACACCAAACTTGGTATTTAGGTTCAGTAACTTTCAGAGATGCGACACGAAGGTTTTCAACAAAATCCCCCCACCCCAGATTACACTTTACACGGAAGATTTTTCGAAAATTTTAATTTTCTCAAAAATGGCTCTAACGATTTTGATTGAAATATCATATGTTTAAGATATTTTCATGACAAATAAAATGTATATCTTGAATTTCCTGGGAATGTCTCCAAAAGTATTCTTCAATGTGAACGACTTTTGCATAACTGGTAAACCATAAGAGATAGGCAAAATTTTACTACGCAAAAAATGTAGATCGCGTTAAAATACACAATATATGTCATACATTTTTGTTGTTGAGTGAACCATTTTCAAGATATTGCTTGTTATTCCCTTAAATTTTTCAATACTTATTTTCTCAAATGGGAATTCGTTATTCCTTTTTTTGTCTTGGATATGTAAAGAGTATTAATCTGTGGGAAAGGGAATGGTGCTGCACCTAGCAACCAGCTAATAAGAGGTATGTATGTGCTTAAAGGCTATTGCCGTTGTAAATATATATTCCCCTTACATCTACACGAAAATTAGCAATAAGATAGAGTCTGCAAATGTTTATCTCGATTAACATGAAGTAGATGGAGATTAAGCGTTTGCGAAAATAGTTTGTACAAGAGTAGAGAAAGTCATGTGAGTGTAACACATCAGAATTTTTTTTGTTAAATTTCCTTTGAGTTTGTTTTTGCAGCATGCTTTACAATACTTTCCTACCTTATGTGCTGGTCCGTCGTGTTTTTTTTTAGAGTATGCGCATTTAGAGATTTCCTTTTCCTAGAAATTGACATCTGCTGCTGTGCTGAGAGGGCTCACTCAGTTTCGTTTGAGAACAACAACGCTTCTATGATTTTTTCTTTTCTTTGAAATCTGTGACGCAAGTGTGAGGACAAAAATCCTATTCAATAATGGTAAACATGCGAAAGCGTGCTTTCTGCATTACAGATAAGGGCCGCCAACCTAACGATAATGATATCATTCAAGGTAACAGAGTAAAAAAAAATCACATATACTTTAATGAATGCTTACATTTACTAAAAATTACCGCGGACCACTATGCAGAACCACTGGTCCACGATTAAATTTCTCGTGTGGGACCCCCAGAATTATTCTTTATAGTAATTGCCTATTAAGTCCTCTGAAAAAGTATTTTTTGTAGTAAGTTAATATTTAGTGTGCCCTTGAATGGCTTTTGGGAAAAAGTCGCAACGGTCCGTGGGAAAATTTCATAAATTTAACGTGTTAATCAATTCTTATTACATCATTTGTATTCATAGTTGTACAGATATGTTCTTAGCCTTCTTTTCTTCTTCTTTCTCAATTTAACTTCCCCTTTGTTAGGGCATACGCCCACAGAACTTACAAGCTGGTGCCTGGGAAATGAAATGAGTTTTCTTTATGGACGCTCTTTAACTACTATGGTTCTTAGTGTCCCATTCTATATTGGGGTGAAAGACCGGAAATTTTGCTCAGAGACCTCTTATCAGGCTTGAGATTCTTTTACGTGCCGTAAATCTACGACACGGGACCACCGGCTTTACTTCCCTTCGGAAAGAAGCCGTACTAAGGATTTTTACGCCGAAAAAATCCATCGCCCTCCGCCGGGTTTGAACCCGCTACCTCGGGAACTAGAGGCTAGCACGGTACCACTAGTACACGGAGGACGACAGGTGCCTGGGGTCAGATGCCTGCCAGGGAGCACAGACTATGGATCAGAGAGAACAGCCAGGATGGGCGATCAGCCGGAAGCCTGGTATGAGAGCGAGGAAGGAGATGATATGAAATGACGGTGAGATGAATGAAAGGAAAGGTGGTGATGGAGCAGTTGGTGGAATGAATGACTGGAGAAACCGGAGAAAACCGCCCAGACGCCGCTTTGTCCAACACAAATCCCATATGTGATTCCCTGGGATTGAACTCGGGCCGCCTTGGTGAGAGGCGAGCGGTCACGGCCATGGCCACTCGGCCACGGCGCCGCCCATATATTCTTAACCTACTAAATTAAATTAAAATAGTGAAAAATAATAAAATATACATTAAAATAATTAAGTCTAGTAATATTTCCCACTATTACTTTTGCTACTGGAAGCCAGCAACTCTATTCTAAGTGGTTGCCAGTTAATTCTAGCTTAGTATAAACTTTTAACTATTGGTATCCAACAGTGTAGATACTGGTAACCAGCGTCCCTCTTAACCTAAGTGTGCATTTAGTTAATATATTTAATCTTTTACTTCACCTCAATTTCTTTTAAATATCCCAGCTAGTTCTTTAATAATTCTATTTACTAAATGTCTAAATTCTTTAATGCATATTCCTCACTTGCACTTTAAAGTTCATAAATATTTCTTTGTGTAATTATTTATATCCTGTAATAAAACCATGTTGTTTCTTTAATCTAATACCCAACCTATTTATTTATTACTCTATATTTTTAACTTTACTCTTTAATCATATATCTATAATATTTCTATCTTCAATATTTAAGTATCCGCTAGTCACTTCACTATCTTCTATTTCTTACTTAAATCTCACTATTTCCTTTCACTTTTACCTATTTTTAACTTCACTAACTTTCAATATTCCCCTCTCACTATTGGATAGTTTATCCCATCCTGCCTTACTTCTCACTTCACTTCTCTTTCGCCACACTTCACTCTTTTAATCACCTTCTCCTTCCCAGGTCCAACAGTTAACCCCATCCTTTCCCATAATCCTCCCTCGGCCCCCAATTCCACCTCTCCTGTTATTAAGAATTATACCATCTCCTCCGGCTTCGCTACCCGCTCTACCTCTCAACATTTAAGTTGTTCCTACAGGAAACTATTTTAAATAATATTGTGTGTTAAATTTAATAATAATGAATAATGATAAACAATGGCCGGATTAATACTTAAAGTAATCTCGTACGAATCACATACAGCTCATATCTTGTGTATATGTAGACACTATCATACACTGTCAGTTCAATTCATCCCACTTTGCTAAACAAACATTAAAAAGAACAAAGCTTTCAAGTATTACCTGACCTCCTGTGTAGTCGAGAGGTCTGGTTTCTCAATCCAGAGCTCCCGGATTGATTCCCGGCTGGAGTGAGAGGGTTTCTCTTTAACCAGGATCATTCTCTACCCTCCACAGAGTCTGGAGCTATAAATGTGGCGTCTTTCATAGTAAAAGTTACTAAAACAAGCGTTTAAGTCTACCTACAGTTAAACGACTTATTATAACACCATCAGTTTCTCAAGCCTAAGCCTCCGATGTGACCATGGAAGAATTAAATTGAGTTTTATTTATGGGCGCTCTTTAACTGCTGTAGTCCTTAGCGTCCCATTCTATATTGGGTGTGAAAGACCGGTAATTTTGCTCAGAGGCCTCTTTATCAGGCTTGAGGTTCTTTTACGTGCCGTAAATCTACGACACGGGACGACTTTGAACCCGCGACCACTAACTAAAGGATAGCATATTAACCACTACAGCACGGAGGACGACTTGACTATGGAACTCACAGTTAGCTTTGCAAATGAAACAATTGCAAATATTACATGGTATCGATTCCATAAGACATCTGGTTCATTATCCTTTATACTAAAAGCTAAGGCAGAAATATTTTTGGAACTGGATTCTCCAATTCGAAGTAATTTAATTGCCATTTGGTTCAAGTGCTTAGAGTCAATTGCATTTTGCTTTTATTTTAACATTTTACAACACTTGGATAAGAATGTAATTACATTATCTACATTTTGTAGCACTCTAAACATCCAAGGATATATCGAAAAATCGATTTTTGCACATGATGTAATCTGGAGAGACTGGTATCGAAAAGGTGTTCGTACACTAGATTGTTTTAACTTCATTTGCAAAGTTATAATGCCGAATTTATTCTGGAGAGTCAAACGAATACGGCTTCTATTTTAAATGTTTGCATATTTTTCCGCTGTACACTGACGCAAGTAATTCTTTCTGTCCCAAGTTTAGGCGCAATATGACGCAGGCACGCTCCGTCCTCCAACAATGAAGCAATACCTTTGCCTCACGGTTGCTGCTTGTCTCCTCCCAGTTGGTTCTTTTGCCACGGCTGCTCCAGCATGAAACCTTAACCTCAGGGTATGCGTGGGTGTGTACAGACAAACACACAAACGCTGTCTTGGAACACTTTTATTCACTATTTAAAATAATACTGCGGTTTGCCGATCACTATTAAATGCATGCGAAGTTACATTGTCTTTATCAAGACCGAAGAATATTAACTACGGCTAAGCGTTCTACCCTCTAGCATGTTCGCCTCCAATCTTCTCCACACGACGAGAATGTCGTCCTACACTCCCCAGGCACTCAGGCAGACTGACTTACCCACGCTACTACAAGGAAAACCAACGCCTAAACTTCCCCTCTCTCCCCTCAAAGCTTTCCTCAAACTTGGCGTTATGGTGCTTAGAGAGTGGCCTTCACCAGGCTAAGTGCAGCTGCACTCGGCTGGTACCAGGAAAAACTTGCTTCAATGGTATTTATCCTTTCTACCTGAGGCTGGTCCCTAATTAACAAAACTGTGCCTGTCTTGTCTTTCTGTCGCTTTTACAGTCAACAATTTTCACAATGCTTCTCCTTTTTATACATACACTGATTTTAAATATATTATTACTTATTTTATATCACTATCCTTCTCAGATTATCATGATAATTATTGCCTTTATAATTCCGGCTTCAGCACTTGATACATTTTATTAATTACGCCAATGCAAGAATAATGTTTAGCACTCATAATAATCTCTTTTTTAGACAGTCGAAGGTAAAAGAAGCGCTTTTAACGATAGTGATAATTAAAAGCAGAAAATTATGCCACTATGGTATAAAATTATCACTCTGGTGTTACCAACGTTGATTTCCTGGCAGATAAGAAGATTACTATTACCCAATAGGCTTGTATTGTTGAGGTAATGGCGGATAATTTGAATGCAGTAATTATGGAATGTGACGAACCAGCGGAAATTTTACAAGAAGTGCAGAGCGTAACATTAGAAAGTCAAGGAAACAATACGAAACAGCATTAAACAGGTTTTCCTTTTTCAGTAGTACCAGGTAAGAAACATACAAACCAATTATATCACCAATTTTTAAGATAAAGCCAAAACATGGATATCTTCAACACTGTGGGCAAATTACTCATGATCAAAATGTGCCTCATTGTCATGGACAACAAAGATTTAGTAAATACTACAGTCTAATAGCTTTCTTGAAACGGATGTCTGAAAATTACCATAGCCGTCTTTATGTATGTTTTCTTCTAACTCGCCATGCTGTCAGTAGCGACTTTAAAAAGAAACAAGTGACTATTACAACCACGCGGAGCAGCATAGATACTAAATAGGTAAAAAAAATCTGATGTGTTACACTCACATGACTTTGTCTACTCTTGTACAAACTATTTTTACAAACGCTTATTCTCCATCTACTTCATGTTAATCGAGATAAACATTTGCAGACTCTATCTTATTGCTAATTTTCTTGTAGATGGAAGGGGAATATATATTTACAAGGGCAGTATCGAAATACAGTAGCCTTTAAGCACATACATATCTCTTAATAGCTGGTTGCTAGGTGCAGCACCATTCCCTTTCCTACAGATTAATACTCTTTGCATATCCAAGACAAAAAATGAATAACGAATTCCCATTTGAGAAAATAAGTATTGAAAAATTTAAGGGAATAACAAGCAATATCTCGAAAATGGTTCACTCAACAAAAAAAATGTATATGACATAAATTGTGTATTTTAATGCGATCTACATTTTTTGTGTAGTAAAAGTTTGTCTATCTCTTTGGTTTACGAGTTATGCAAAAGTCGTTCACAATGAAGAATACTTTTGGAGACATTCCCAGGAAATTCATGATATACATTTTATTTGTCATAAAAATATCTTAAACATATGATATTTTAATCAAAATCGTTAGAGCCATTTTTGAGAAAATTAAAATTTTCGAAAAATCTTCCATGTAAAGGGTAATCTGGGGTGGGGGGATTTTCTTGAAAACCTTCGTGTCGCATCCTTGGAAGATACTGAACCTAAATACCAAGTTTGGTGTTTATCCAACTGTTCGTTTCTGAGTTATGCTGTTCACAGACACACACACACACACACAGACACACACACACACAGGCAGACAGACAGACAGACACACACACGGACATGTTTCCAAAAATGCTTTTTTTGGATTCAGGAGGTCTCAAAACATGTATTTCCGGTGAAATCTCGGTATCGAATTTTTGGGTGGAATACAATACTTCCCCTACTTACTATGCGTAGTAGAGAAAGTAATAATCCGATCATATAATCTGTAATTTGTATATTGACGACTGTCTAAAAAATAGTGTACGACAGTCGTGTTCAAAACAATTTTATTCTCATCACAGGATAAAATCTCGCTTTTAACTCTTGTTTTATTAATAACTATTTCGCTTTAAGTCGTTGCTTTTGAAACTTTTCAGCTAAATATATATATGTATATAAAATGTGCATACGGTTATATTATGTAGTATCGTATTCCAAAGCTGCCACTATCATAAAATTAAAATTTGTCGCCCAAATTAACAAGCATCACATTCGCTTTTAAAAATAAATAATTACAATTTGAGCACAAGCTTCAGGTACTACAGAGGGCTGTTTGCAAACTATGGTAACAAACTTAAGACCCCATTACTTATGAAAAACCACGCCTCCACCAGCAGCGATGTTCTATCTGGCAGCCTTTAGCTTGAGCTATTAATCTACAGCACAGCTTTCATTGGAGCATACTGCTACGAAATACAGGGATGTCCAGTTTACTCCATTCCTCCTGGCAGCTTTCCAGATCTCATCCAAAGTTCGCGGCCGTCGCTTCCAGGGCTCTTTTTAGTAACACAAAACTCCATCAGTGATGCATCAGATGACTTTAACACGGATGTCGCTGAAAGGTATGGAATGTATTCCCATTTCTATCTCTATCTCTCTCTCTCTCTCTCTCTCTCTCTGTTCTCCAAAACTTTGTGGGTTGAAGCAGACGTATGGCTTGATGCCTATCCTGATGCAACCAGACTTTATTTACATCTGCACCACAGAAAGCAGGGATTTCTGTATGGAAAATTGGTTTCAGGACGTTAGTCTGATAACATACCGAGCTGATTTTCACATTTTATGTACACGAGGAATGGTTAATTTGGTATTGTAACTGTACCTTGCTATTACCATGAAACCATTGGGGAAATTTTCGTTAGTTTCCTTATATGAACTTTAAATTTTTTTTCTCCCCCTTGGTCGGTAATATTAGCAGTCACTTTGATAAACATATGCCTCATCTAAAAAGACAACAAACATCCAGTTGTCACCAGCTAGGTATCGTTCATACAGCCTTCTGCTGTTAGTGACACGTTCTGCAATGTGTTAGGCAACAGCTTATATCTCTGGCTCTTATGGCACTTTTCTAGATTCAAATCCTGGTTGATTATGGTGTTCACAGTAGTAACAGAGATCCCTAATTACAGTGTAATAGCCCTCTGAGTTGCAGGGTTTGGTTCAGAGGCAAGAGCCTTCAGCTTCCAAATTATCTCCGGGGTGCGACTGGTGGCCGGTCATGGATTATTCCCTGTTTCTTGCCCTTTGGAACAAGCCCTGATGTGGCCTTACCTTTTTCGTCGAGTGTACATGGGATCCCTTTCTTGGATATGGTAAAACCGCGCCTCTTGCTCTGCTTAATAATCGTAGAATACAAGTGTTTTACATCGGAAAGGCCTACAATGTACCCTTATAAGAGTGGTTCTATTTTTGACGCCATTTGATGCAGCTAGAACAAGAACGCACAACTGAGCAGACACAGTGATATACTCATATTGCTGAACCTTCAGTTGGTTCCACATGTTTCAACGCGGAGTTATTGTGCTCGTCTGGTATTGTTACCACAGATCGTAAACACCCTCGGTATAACCTACTCTCGCATACAATCATAAGTGACTTGAAGCAATAACTGAAGGGTTATAAATTGTAACGTCTGTTATTATTTCAGTTTTCAGAAGCGGCACATAATGAGCTATTGTTTCGCACGGCTGTTATTCTGGAGGCGACTGGCCGTTAGTCCGCATCCGCGGCCAGGTAGACGAGCCGGGAGATGCACGTACCGCCGCTCCTTAGGCTTCGCGCACGCGGTCACAGTACCTTCTCTTCTACTATAGGTAGGCGGTAGAGAAATACAATTTTTATTCCTTAGTTTAAGATTGTACAAGTAGGAGAGGAAATTGAGTCGATAGTCAGGTGTTTTAAAGCGAGGTGGGAATATGCTGACCTTGAAATTCCATGCTCTTTCCATGACATCGCGAGGAACAACTGAATAGCGACAACATTTTGAAAAATGTCTTGTAAAATTCGAAACAATAATAACGGATATTTCGAATGTGGCTGATGCCACTCAAGTTATTTGATATAAAATATATCTTTTTTTATTCACTACGTTTTTGCCTTCCTCTTGTCTGTCCCCAAATGCATACCAAATTAATGAAGAGAATTTAACAGGCTATTCCCAGAAAATCTAAGTTAAACGTTTTATGTGTGGTGTAAATATTCTAAATATAAGCTATTTTAATCAAAATCTATACAGCTATTTTTGAGAACAACAAAAAATATCGAGAATTTTTCCATATAAATGGTTGTTTGGGGTAGGGCAGTTTTCCTGAAAATCTTCGTGTCACATCTTTGTAAGTTATTAAATAATTGCCAAGTTTGTTAGCTATCGAGCGTTTTGTTTTAGAGTTATGCTGTTCACAGAAACACACACGCTCGCGCACGGGCCGTTTTTAAAAATGATTTTTTTTTGTTTCAGAGGGCCTCAAAACACGAATTTCCGGTGAAATCTCAACATAGAATTTTTGGGTGGAATAAATTCCTCTACTTGCTATAAGTAAGTAAAACAGTCCACTGAAAAACAACTCTTACCGAGCGAGATGGCTTAGGAGGTAGAGTCTGTGACTTACATTCGGGAGGTCACGGGTTCACACCGCATGTACTGGGTAATCGTGGGATCCCTCAATTGCCAGGTAAATATCAAACTGGATATTCAGTACATTGACCCAAGTTCCACCTGCAGAACGAAATAAATTGAAGTAAAAATTAAGTTGGTACAGAAAAGCAACTGAGCAACTAAGGGCATCTATCAATAGGTTACAGAAGTAGATGGTACGGGAAAGCGACTACGTAACTAAGGTTGTCTGTCCGGTATCACAATGACAACGTGTAGACTCAAAGAACAGTCAGCAGGTCCACTATCACAAAGTCCACATTCCATCAAAACTCAATAGTACCATCAATAGATGCTACAGGAGGGTCAGTATGTAATTAAGGCCATCTGTACAGTATCACATTGACTACTTGTACACTCAAAGAACAGTCAACAGTTCCAGGAACATAAAGTTCTCATTCCACCTAAACTCAATAGCAACAACAATATATACGAGGGACATTCAAAAAAGTTTGCAAGTGTCATCTTAAAGTCCAAACTAAGGATGGAATTCATAAACTTATCCTCACAATCCTTCAAACTAGTCTCCATCTCTCTCCACACACAGTTGTAGACGGTGCAGCCACTTGTCAAAACCACTACGATACTCACACAGAGGTGTTGTCAACACACTGAGTTTGTAGTCTGTGCAAGGTTCTGCACTCGTTTTAAAGGTTTTCCAGCAGTGCAAGATTTCACTCGAGGAAACAGCCAGAAGTCGCACGGTGCAACGTCAGGACTGTGGTGGATCGTTAAGCAACTGGAAACTTCCAGTTTCCTCAAATTTGCCTCTGTTTTGTGAGGAGACACTGTCACGCAAAGGCAACAGCCTTGAAGTTCCTATATTTGGACGCCGCCACCTCAGGACTTCAGATAAAGGATTCAAAACATAAGAGCCATAGTATGCTCCATTCCTTGTCATTCCTTCTGGCATGCAATCGACCACTAATGGTTAACATGCATGCATTCATTCGCTTCCGAGAAAGAAAATATTGTCGAAGAACGACTGGCCTTGGATCATTCACATTTACCTAGACATAATACTGAGCTTTATTTGGTGTGGTATAATAATAAAACCAACTTTCATCACCAGTGCATACATCTGTCAAACGTTTAGGTCTATTAGGTGGAAACATGCACATTCCTTTCTCCTCTTCATTGCTTTGAGAATGCGGAACCCATTTTGCACAGATTTTTCGTAGCTTTAAATGATCGTGGGGTATACAGTCAATGCTGCCAATACTGATACCGACTTGCATACTTAACATTTCAACAGTAATATGTCGATTTTCGTCCACCAGGTTCCTCACTCCTTGAATTGTTCTTTCGTTCACAGCTTCCAGAGACCGGCCAGAACGAGAGTTGTCTTTCAAAGTCCCTTGCCCTTCTTCAGATGAACGGATTCATCTTGCAATGGTACCAAATGAACATACTTGATCACCATAAACAGCTAACAAGTCCTCATGAAATTTTTATGGGGGGGGCTCTTTCACCTAGCTTGTAGCTTGTGAAAAATGTAGAATCTAATGCTCTCTTTAGAAATCTCCATGATTTTTCACCAGCTATTGACACAGGACTGAACTCAAGACTGTACGACTATGAATATTAAAGTTTAAACTTGCACTTATGCATATTTTAATAGCTTAAGGTCCATTGTTGCCAGGCGTATCAGTTACATTTTTATAACCATTATTGCCCAACAATGGGTAGAATGGTTGCAAAACTTTTTGTAGTAGTAATAGCGGTTTGAGTGGCGCAAAACTGCGGCGGTCATCAGCGCCACCCTCTGGCTATAAATTTATTCAAATCAGTACATCAATACAATAAAAACAAAACAAGTACAAGTTAAGCAGCTCTGGTTATATAATCACATTCTAGTACAAAACCAATACTGTCAGAGCATTCACAGAGAGAAACACCAGCATTACAAAAATAGAAATAGGAAATCAACAAATGCTAAAATTAAGCAATAGAAATCTCACAGATTATGGCAAATAAGAACTAACCCTGAGCAAGTATAAACGTACAATGCAATTCTACACAGTTATAAAAAACAATAACACACGAGAAACTTCCTTAATAATCCAATTAATTCCAATCACAAACTGCCCATGCAAGGCACTAACCTAGCTCATGTAACACTTGCCTCCCCATCACTCCAACGCCAAAATCACCCAAGAACATCAACGTGTCCATAAACTGCTTCACCACACTCTCCCTCCAAACTCTCACGAAAACTCTTCCCTGTCAACTCGCCCTTTCCTCCACAGAGGCGTATATACATATTATAGTCACATTTCGAAATTGGACCTTAAGTCTATTTTACACAATCCTTCATTAACTGGGTCCAACTGTATTAGGCTCTTCTTTATTCCCTTTGCGATAATAAATCCTATCTTGTGTAGTCCAGGCTCAGTTGATCCACAATACAATAATGTTTAGTCCTTCTCCACTCCAACTTTTTTCTTGCAACACTACTGTCCAGCCAATACCTTAAGAGTTATTTGCCACTTCTTTCATTCTTCCAGGTCATAACATAGTTTGAACATTCCAAGTTGCCAACAACAAACCATCCTTCTTAACAAGGTTTTACAAGTGGGGTTGAGAGCCTCATGCTTAACCCCCAGCCTGGAGGACCAGGTCTCCTTATTTCTGACCCCAGGAGACAGGGTGGACTGGTTATACCCCCAGACACTGGGTGGCTCAGGTACCTCGGGGTCGCCATTCCCGTACTCACCAAGGTGAGCTTATCACAATGACTACGTCACTCAAAGAAGAGTCAGCAGCTGCAAGATCACAAAGTCCATTTCATCAAAACTCAATAGCCCCCCAAAAATAGATGGTACAGGACGGCGTCTACTCAACTAAGGCAATCTTTTGGCATAGGTACACTTACTCTGGTGAGCCAATCAACCTACAGTAACTATGACCAAGACGTTAATTAGGGGGGAAAATTTTGATTGATTTGAAGTGGTTCTTCCCTAGCACACTAGAAATAGTTTTATATTAACAGTCGTGTTAGAATCCTTGAATGAACTGGGTAGAGTCGTCTGTGAGTGTTAATGTTCAGATCTTTAGATTTGAAACATGTAAAGGTCGTCAGCGACGGAAGTAAGATACTACTGTATCAAGTTTTGAAAAGTGCAGCCAAGTGTGGTACGTTCTATTCTGAGTGCAGTGGGTGATTCATGCAGTGGATAATTACCTACCTACCGCTCTGTTTCCTATCCGGATCTCCTGCACGCGAAGCGTGTTCTATCCGTGCAGTGTAGCAGCACGGGGATATCGCACAGGCTATCCTATATCTATTTCTGTAGGCCCACAAATGTAAAATATCACCTCCAACAACCTCAGAGCCAGTTCTCTATCCAAATATGTCAGAAATGTCTATAAAAGACCACTTTGTTATTACTCTTCTGGGTCATAACAGAAACGAAACGTATTACATGGCCTGCCATTTTCTTAAGTTTTGTTCCGCACCTAAATTACCCTTTGCAAGGACAAATTTTACATTTTTACTTTCTCTACTGCGTATGATAAGTAGGGGAAGTATTGTATTCCACCCAAAAATTCGATACCAAAATTTCACAGGAAGCACACACACCACAAGGTCCGTGTATGTGTGTGTGTGTGTGCGCGTGTGTGTGTATGTGTGTATGTGAGTGTGTGTGTGCGCGCGTGTGTGTGTATGTATGTGTGTGCGCGTGTGTGTATGTGTGTGTGCGCGTGTGTATGTGTGTGTATGTGTGTGTGTGCGCGTGTGTGTATGTGTGTGTGCGCGTGTGTGTATGTGTGTGTGTGTGTGCGCGTGTGTATCTGTGAACAGGATAACTCAAAAACGAAAAGTTGGATAAATACCAAACTTAATATTTAGGTTCAGTGCCTTCCAAATATGCGACACGAAGACTTTCAAGAATATCCCCCACCAAACTTCCCTTTACATGGAATATTTTTCGAAACTAACGATTTTGATTAAAATAAATATATTAAGGTGTTTGCATGCAAATAAAATGTGTATCTTGAATTTTCGGGGAATAGCAGTCTTCATTTGGAAGAAATTTTGTATAATCTTGTATAACTGGTAAACGTTAAGCGATAGGCGAAAAGGTACTACACAAAAAATGTAGATCTCTTTAAAACACACAATTTATTTCAAATATTTTTTGTTGCATCATTCATTTCCGAGATATCCGGTATTAATGGTTCGAAATGTTCATTACTTAGCCATTCTTTTCAAGTCCTGTCGATTTTCAGTTGTTTCTCGCGATCGCATGAAACAGTATGGAATTTTAAGGCCAGCATATAGCGTCCAGTTGTTAAACATTTGACTATCGCTGTTCCCTTTGTATCTATAACGAAATGTGTAATGTAGCTACACTATGTGATCAAAAGTATCCGGACACCCCCACAAACATACGTTTTTCCTTAGGTGAATTGTGCTGCCACCTACTGCCTGGTACTCATTATCCGCGACCTCAGTAGTCATTAGACATCGTGAAACAGCAGAATGGGAGGCTCCGTGGAACTCACGGACTTCGAAAGTGATCAGGTGATTGGGTGTCACTTGTGTCAGAAGTCTGTACGCGAGATTTCAACACTCCTAAACATCCCTAGGTCCACTGTTTCTGATGCGATAGTGAAGTGGAAACATGAAGGGACATGTACAGCACAAAAGCGTACAGACCAACCTCGTCTGTTGACTGACAGAGACCGCCTACATTTGTAGATGGTCGTAAAGAGTAATAGGCAAACATCTATCCAGACCATCACACAGAAATTCCAAACTGCATCAGGATCCACTCCAAGTACCATGACAGTTAGGCGTGAGGTGAGAGAGCTTGGATTCCATGGTCGAGCGGCTGCTCATAAGCCACACATCACGCAGGAAAATGCCAAACGACGCCTCGCTTGGTGTAAGGAGCGTCAGTATTACACGATTGAACAATGACAAAACGTTGCATGGAGTGACGAATCACAGTACACAATGTGGTGATCCGATGGTAGGGTGTGGGTATGGCGAATGCCCGATGAATGTCATCTGCCAGTGTGTGTAGTGCCAACAGTGAAATTCGGATGTGGTGGTGTTATGGTGTGGTCGTGTTTTTCCTGGAGGGGGCTTGCACCCCTTGTTGTTTTGTGTAGCACGCTCACAGCGCAGACCTACATTGATATTTTAAGCACCTTCTTGTTTCCCACTGTTGAAGAGCAATTCGGGGATGGCGATTGCATCTTTCAACACGATCGAGCACCTGTTCATACTGCACGGGCTGTGGCGGAGTGATTACACGACAATAACATCCCTGTAATGGACTGGCCTGCACAGAGTCCTGACTTGAATCCTATAGAACACCTTTGAGATGTTTTGGAACGCCGACTTCGTGCCAGGCCTCACCGACCTACATCGATACCTCTCCTCAGTTCCGCACTCCGTGAAGAATGGGCTGCCATTCCCCAAGAAAGCTTCCAGCACCTGATTGAAAGTATGCCTGCGAGAGTGAACGCTGTCATCAAGGCTAAGGGTGGGCCAAAACGATATTCACTTCCAGCATTACCGATGGAGGACGCCACGAACTTTTACGTCATTTCCAGCCAGGAAGTGTTTGTATTAAAATGAAGTAGATAGAAAATTAAACTTTTGTAAGAATAATTTGTATATCCGCTAGTAAGCGCTAAAGGGTATACAAAGTCATACGAATGTAACATATCAGATTCTACCGTGGTTTTGGGGGTTTTTTCTCTGTTTGGCTAGGTGAATAGTGGGGTGTTTCCTCTTCCATCACAAATTCTCTTTGACTTTCATGTTTTTCAGGTTGGCTTAAGGGTTGTGCGGTGTCGGACAGGTTGCGCAGATGCCTGCTCGTTGAGAAGTTCTTCTTGGTCCCACCAGATGGCAACCTTCTCTGAGCCGCCTCATGTGGGTCGAGATCTGCCCGGTTCCCCCAGAGGGAAGCCTTCTCCGGGCAGCCCTCCGTGTGACTAGGTCGTCAAGCTTGGAATCGTTCAGAAGCTTTGTGCGTTTCTATCGGCCGATAGCCTCCTCTGGCTCGTTCACCTCATCCGTTCCTCCTGGGGGCGGTAAGCATAAAAGATCCGCGCCGGGTCGAGGTACCCCCTTCGTTCCCTGGTCATTGATTCATACCGACATGGGTAGTCGAGGTCGTTAAGACACGGAATCGTGAACGGGAGGTCTGTGGTTCAAATCCTGTCAGGATCCCATGATTTTCTTTTTCTTCTCCTCAGTCTTCCTAACTGCAAAATACCGGGAAGACACCCTAAACCTAGGCCTGGAAAGATTCTTTCCTCAATTACCATTCCATTTACCGAACGGGTTGGCTCAGGTGGCAACTCATTCGGGAGGTCCCAGTTCGACTGCCGGTGGCCGCCCATTCTAACCGTGGGCTTTTACTTTGTTTTCCTCTGATCGCCTAGGCAATTGCTGGGAGCAAATACTCTCCCTTTTATCTTTCAGGCAGTGTCTCCAGGTTCCGTAGTGTGTCTGGTGATGGACAGATGGCATGGTCACTGCGTTTTGGAAAGATTTCTCCCCACCAAACGCCAGAGCGCCTTGGCCTACCTGCAAGGGCCGCTTCGTCACCCTCTCGCGGGAATCTTCGCGTCTACTGGCGAGAGTGGGTGTTTCGTACTGGAAATGATAGGGACTACCGTGCGTCTCTGTAATCCTGTCTGCCTGTGGACCTACATCCTCCTAAAGTTCCTTCACTTCATCCCTGAGGATGTAGCTACAATAGATCTCTTTGGTCGCAGTGGGAGGTGTCGCCCTTTGGTAATTACATCCTACATCCTAACATTTCATGTCATGTATTATCAGCAGGCAGAGGGGTTTTAGTAAGTAAACCATCAAGTTAAGAACACACTCAGAGTTGGTAGCAGGGAAGGTGGAAGCGACTACGACCTTGCAGTGTTCTCTGTAAACAAATAACTATGATGTTCAGTTGAATCCACGTTCATCCTACTTCGAAAGCAGGTAGATCACGATTAAGGAGTACTAGAAAGAAAAAAGCAATGTGTGTTCAGGTATTGATAATGTGCAATTTGTTTATGAAAGCTAACAAAAAGCATTTCGAGTGCTGTACATTTTTAAAAGTAATATTCGCTCATAATTGTAATGTGTAGTTTGAGGTTGAGGAGGCTGAAGGTCCATTTTCCTAATTGTTTCTTTCTAATAACATCACATATTTCTTCTCTTTGTTGATTTAGAGTGTTGTTTAACATGAAGTTTTACGTTCTTGAAGCTCTATGTTACATTTGATGGTTTCGCCATTTGTATGAAATCCTCCCTGCCAGATTTCGCACAAACTAATTTTTACTTTCTCTACTACGTATAGTAAGTAGGGGAAGTATTGCATTCCACCCAAAAATTCGATACCGAGATTTCACCGGAAATACACGTTTTGAGACCTCCTGAATCCAAAAAAAGCATTTTTGGAAACATGTCCGTGTGTGTGTCTGTGTGTGTGTGTGTCTGTGTGTGTGTGTCTCTGTGTGTGTGTGTGTGTGTGTGTGTCTGTGAACAGCATAACTCAAAAACGAACAATCGGATAAGCACCAAACTTGGTATTTAGGTTCAGTATCTTCCAGAGATGCGACACGAAGGTTTTCAAGAAAATCCCCCCACCCCAGACTACCCTTTACATGGAAGATTTTTCGAAAATTTTAATTTTCTCAAAAATGGCTCTAACGATTTTGATGAAAATATTATATGTTTAGGGTAATCTCATGAGAAATGAAATGTATATCTCGAATTTTCTGGGAATGTCTCCAAAAGTATTCTTCATTGTGAACGACTTTTGCATAACTGGTAAACCATAAGAGATAGACAAAATTTTACTACACAAAAAATGTAGACCGCGTTAAAATACACAACTTATGTCATATACATTTCTTTTGTTGAGTGAACCGTTTTCGAGATATTGCTTGTTATTTCCTTAAATTTTCCAATACTTATACTTTTTCTCAAATGCGTTATTCATTTTTTTTATGTCCTGGACATGCAAAGAGAATGGAATGCGTCACATAGCAACCAGCGTTAAAATATTTGACTATCGCTTAAAAGCTACCATATTTTCCTTGCATCTACAAGAAAATTACCAATAAGATTGACATCTCGATATCTCGATTAACATGAAGCATATGGAGAATAGGCGTTTGTAAAATTAGATTGTACAACAGTAGAGAAAGTCATGTGAGTGTAACACATCAGATTTTTATGTATAAACTCCTTACTTTAGGCATACTACCACAGTTTTCTACTGGTTCCGTATGTAATGAAATTATTGGAATAGGCACAACAAACCCAGCTGTTGTGGAAGGAGAGGGGGGAGTGTCCGTCACAAACCTAACGATACATATACTCCGTGCGATAACACAATTGCTGTGTTTACTTACTAAATCCCCTATGCCTGATCATTAGTATCCACCGCTGTTGTGCCGTCTGCAATAAGAACAGGCGTTTAACTCTAATACAGTGTGAGTGTTCTCATCCTGCGAATTGGTAAGTAGGCAACCCTGTATTTTACAGATGATGCGAAATGCATGTGCTGACAGGGCTACGGTGGTGCTTGTTGTTAACGTGTTCTACTAGTGCAATGGTTAACATGCTGTAAAGGGGTCGTCCTCCGTGGTGTAGTGGTTACATTGCTAGCCTCGAGGTCGCAGGTTCAAACCCGGGGGAGGGCGATGGATTTTTTTTTCGGGTGTAAAAATCCTTAGCATGCCTTCCTTCGGAAGGGAAGTAAAGCCGGTGGTCCCGTGTCGCAGATTTACGGCACGTAAAAGAACCTCAAGCCTGATAAAGAGGCCTCTGAGCAAAATTACCTGTCTTTCACGCCCAATATGGAATGGGACGCTAAGGACCACAGCAGTTAAAGAGCGTCCATAAATAAAACTCAATTCAATTTAATTTTACCGCACAGCATACAAAGAGAAAGACAATGTACTGGTTTGACCATCCGACTTAAGACATTGTGACCACGTTAAATGATAAATCGGCAATAGCCAGCGGCTTAGCAGTTAAAGAAAATAAGGTTTAATAGTGGCTTTTAGTTAATCAGGCTTCTTATATCGGGAGTTTGGAAACGACAGTCTACAAAACAAAATTGCAATTTTCAACACATTGTTTACTTTACACGTTGTTTCCGTCAATTGTAACTACTTCTCTGGGTCCTGAGTTTGTTACTTACAGGGAAATTATTGTGTTAATACACCCAAAAATTCGATATCGAGATTTCACCGGCAATATATGTTTTGAGGTCACCTGAATTAAAAAAAAAGCATTTTTAGAAACAGGTGTGTGTGTGTGTGTGTGTCTGTCTGTCTGTCTGTCTGTATGTGAACAGCATAACTCATAAAGGAAAAGTCGGATAGATACCAAACTTGGTATTTAAGTTCAGTATCTTTCAAAGATGCTATACGAAGATTTTCGTGAAAATTCCTCCACACCAGACTACTCTTTACACGGAATATTTTTCGAATTTTTTTATCGTCTAAAAGTGGCTCTAACGATTTTGATTAAATTACCGTATATTAAAGATATTTGCATTACAAATACATGTATATCTTGGCTTTTGTGGGAATAGCCTGTGAAGTCCACTAGATTCGGAAGAAATTTTATATAATCTTGTATAACTGGTAAACGTTAAGCGATAGTCGAAAACGTACTACACAAAATAAATAAATAAATAAATAAATAAAAAACTGTAGATCTCTTTAAAACACACAATTTATTTCAAATAAGTTTTTTGTGGCATAAGCCATTTCCGAGATATCCGTTATTAATCGTTCGAATTGTTCATTGCTTGGTCTTTCTCTTAAAGTCCTGTCAACATTCAATGGAAACAGTATGGGATTTTAAGGCCAGCATATAACGTCCATTCTTAAACATCTGACTATCGCTGTTCCCTTTGTATCTATAACAAAATGCGCAATTGTAGGTATTTCTGGAAAGCCTTTTTACTTTCTCTGCTACGTATAGTAAGTAGGTGAAGTATTGTATTCCATCCAAAAATTCGATACCGAGATTTCACCGGAAATACATGTTTTGAGACCCCCTGAATCCAAAAAAGCATTTTTGGAAACATGTCCGTTAGCGTGTCTGTGTGTCTGTGTGTGTGTGTGTGTGTGTGTGTGTGCGCGCGCGCGCGCGCCTGTCTGTGAACAGCATAACTCAGAAATGAACAGTCGGATAAACAGCAAACTTAGTATTTAGGTTCAGTATCTTCCAGAGATGCGACACGAAGGTATTCAAGAAAATCCCCCCATCCCAGATTACCCTTTACATGGAAGATTTTTCGAAAATTTTAATTTTCTCAAAATGGCTCTAATGATTTTGATTAAAATATCATATGTTTAAGATATTTTCATCACAAATAAAATGTATATCTTGAGTTTTCTCGGAATGTCTCCAAAAGTATTCTTTATTGTGAACGACTTTTGCATAACTGGTAAACCATAAGAGATAGACAAAATTTTACTACACAAAAAATGTGGATTGCGTTAAAATACACAATTTATGTGATATACATGTTTGTTGTTGAGTGAACCATTTTCGAGATATTGCTTGTTATTCCCTTAAATTTTTCAATACTTATTTTCTCAAATGGGAATTCGTTATTCATTTTTTGTCTTGGATATGTAAAAAGAGTATTAATTTGTGGCAAAGGGAATGGTGCTGTACCTAGCAACCAGCTGTTAAAGAGATATGTATGTGCTTAAAGGCTACTGTATTTCTATATTGCCCTTGTAAATATATATTCCACTTACGTCTACAAGAAAATTAGCAATAAGATAGAGTCTGCAAATGTTTATCTCGATTAACATGAAGTAGATGGAGAATAAGCGTTTGTAATAATAGTTTGTACAAGGGTAGAGAAAGTCATACGAGTGTAACACATCAGATTTTTTTATTAAAATATGGTAGACAGAAAAATAAGCTTTAATAAGAATAGTTTGTATACCCACTAATAAACAATAGAGGGCAGAGAAAGTCATGTGAATGTATCACATCAGATGTTTTAAACGTTGATGTTTTCTCTCAAAAATACATTATTTAAATTTTTATCGGGAATTGTTGCTTTTTTTTTGGTCTCTGGGCCCACTAGCTACGCCACTGATTAAAATGTTCACTGGTCAGAAGGGTAATTCTGTGACATTGTTAGATGTAGAAACGAGTTTCTCAGAAAGGTTCGAGAGAGTGAGAAGTACTTTTCCTTAAAGGTAAACATGAAGAATGCTTATAGTGTAGCTATCATTAGAATAAAGGTTGTGTGGAAAGACCTCCACTCCGTTTCTTTTCATTTTGGAGTTTGGTAACCGCATCTATAGTAGATGGTACCGGTCTGTATGGCGGGTGTTTTCACAAAGTTACAGATATAACCTGAAAATGCGACATGAACGTTGGCGAAAATGTGATATGTTACGACTTATATGTCCAATAATGAAATAAATTATGGCGAGGACGCCGAATCCCCAACGTCTGACATTTAGTATTGAAATATTCGATCTTGAACAAAGAAATCAAATTGCCTGGTACACAGGATTTGAATGCGAGCCACAGACCCGCTTCCCTGAGAATATACATACATTTCATTAGAAGCTATCCACCTCTGCATGTTCAATTACTACGAACACGCCTATGGACGGCGCATTCCCATTACGTTAGCTACCATAAACTGTGCTGATTACACGTCAAAGGGAAACTTTAAATTGGCGAGGGGCGGAAGGATAAAGCGGATGACGTTCGAAAATTGAGCCAAGCTAATCAGTAATTTGGGCAACAAAATGGCGGATGTTGGGGTTCCATTGTTACCCAACCAAGTGAGCCTAGTGACCTTCCTGTTGAAGGCTTTTCTTCTTTCCTACTGTTGGCAACCTCGGTTGTCGTGTTCGATCACTGAAGGTCGAAAATTAGATATGATAAGGCATTTATGTAATTCTGTATGTGTATCTACGAACATTGCTCCATGAGTTAAATTAGGGTTTCGGCAAACAAGTTGGACTACGACTAACTTCCCATTCAAGGTTCTTTTAACCATTCACATCATAGAGTATGCTATACTGAAAATAAATTATTGAAAAAAAAAATAATCTGCTGTGATTCACAAGACTTTCACATACATCTGATTGATTTATGAAGAACTGACACATTTCTTTCTATAATTATTCTGTTCGAAATTCACTCAATGCCCCAATTTTAGCACCAAATTAAGCAGAATATTCTGGAGTTTTGATTGTCAGTCACTAGATGCGCAGATGTTCATGTTTTATTCGTAATTGTTAGTTTCATTATCGGCAACTGTTTTTGAGATTTTGTTCTAGTCAACGTGAAAATGGAGTACACATTAAATGAACGACTCTTCCTTGTAAAGCAATACTGGATTACGAATTCAATTACAGCTACTCAAAGGGCATACCAGAGAGAATTTCGTGTCGGAATCCTCCCCAAAGAAACACAATACTGGGACTGGTAAACAAATTGGAAACAACTAGATCTCTGGTGAGTGAAAAAGGCAAAACTCGTTCATCTAGGCTTCCCACGGTTGTTGTTGACGTAAGAGCACGACTGGATCAGTCACCCAAAAAATTATTAAGACGTTTGTCGCAGGAGACAGGGTACAACTAGTCAATGTATCAAAGAACTGTAAAAGTGCAGGCCTAAAGCCGTATAGGATTACGGTTGCCCATCAGTTACAGGAACCAGATAAGGATAGACAACTGAATTATTGTCGTTGGTTTCAGGCGTTCATTGTGCAAAATCCTGCCATATTGTCCATCACATGGTTCCAGATGAAGCATGGTTCCATTTATCTGGCTATGTGAACTCAAATAACTCACGCTATTGGGCCAGCGAAAATCCACATGTTATTCATGAAGCACCTATGCACCCGGTTAAAATCGGAGTTTGGTGCGCAATATCCGCACAGAGAATAGTGGGACCAATTTGTTTTAAAACAATGTGAACACTGCAAAGTACCGACGGATTTTCATGGAGTTTGCTGAGTAACTAGACGATGTAGAGCTGAGTCAAGGATATTTTCAGCAGGACGGCGCTACATGCCATACATCAAATGAATCCACGGCACTAATTGCAAGTTTCTTTGACGACCGGATAATTTCCAGGAACCTGTGGCCACCGAGATCTCCGGACCTCTTTCTATGGGGTTACTTAAAAGAGGGTTTATGCCACACGTCCCCAGACATTGAACGATCTGAAGCACAACATTATACAGGAGATTCAAGCTATTGACAACTGAGTGCTGTAACTGGTAATTTTGCTCAGAGGTCTTTTTATCAGGCTTAGGTTATTTTACGTGCCGTAACTCTACGACACGGGACCACCGGCTTTACTTCCCTTCCGAAGGAAGCCATGCTAAGGATTTTTACGCCCGAAAAAAATCCATCGCCCTCCACCGGGTTTGAACCAGCGACCTCAAGGCTAGCATGGTAACCACTACACCACGGGGAACGACTACTGTGTGGTAAGAACACATATCTACCTTTAATATAATCTCTTCATTGCATATATTAAATCACATTATTACTACAAATTCTATAGAGGTAAACGTAAAATTTTGCTGTCTTTCCATAAATGATTTCTATATGGTGTTGATTGTATATCCATAAGGTTTAAAATCTGTCACAGTTTCATAGTTACGCATGGAATCATTGAGTAAATTAAAGTTTGCTGTTCATATAACCATTTTATTATTTAGTTCCGAGTGTGGTGTATCGTTCAGTGTATTACACGAGGGGCACTATTTATATTTTGAGCCTAATAATTAAAACAAAGTAATTTCTGATTGAAAACTGCTTTATTGTTTTTCAAAATATTCTCCGTTATGATCAATACTCTTTTGCATCCGTGTGAACCATTTGTCAAAGCATTTATTCCAGTCTTCTTGAGACACCTCCAAAACATGGTTTTTGAAGGCATCAACGGCTTCTTCTGCCAACGAAAATCGTTGTCCACGCAATTTATTCTTGATGTTCGGGAACAAAAAGAAGTCATTGGGTACCAAATCAGAACTGTATGGCGGATGATACATCGATTCGATTTTTTGAGCCTTCAAATACTCTGTTGTTAGACGAGATGTGTGTGCGCTCGCATTGTCTTGATGAAGAACGATCATACGGTTCTTGTTGGTTTTCCTTACTTCACCGAAGACTTCCGGCAAACAAATGGTTGTGTACCATTCGGCACTGACCGTTTAACGTTCTTCTAAAGGCATTGTTGCCACATGGCCAGTTTTGCTGAAAAAGTAGGCGACCATTTGCTTCGAAGAGTTTCGAGTGCGAACAATTTTTGTTGGATTTGCTTCATCTTGAAATATTCATACAGGCGACTGCTGTTTACGTTCCGACTCACGCATAGATCCATGATTCGTCACCTGTTACAATCTTATATACCTCTTTTGAGGCACCGCCATTGTATTTCCCAATCGACACGAGCATCTTTTTGAGATTGCGTCAAATTATGTGGGATCCAACGAGAGCAAACCTTTTTCACGGCTAAATAATCATGCAATATTTTATATATGCTGGTGGAACTAATGCCTAGAGTTGCCTCAGTCTGACAATATATCACATGACGATTTTTCATTATTAGTTTTTGCACAGCATCAATGTTTTCTGGCACAACAGCTGATTTTGGACGACCTTCACGAACTTCATCATTGAGCGAACGGCTGCCACGATTAAATTCGTTATACCAGCGTTTCACAGTGGCAAAGGATGGAGCTTCGTCCCCAAATGTGGAAGTTAGTTGATCGATGCACTCTTGTCTTGATAATGCACGTCGAAGGTCGTAATAAATCATTGTACGAACATTTTCACGAGTTAATTCCATGTTTTTGTTGACACACAATCTTCAAGTTAGTGTAAACAAAACAAGTGACGTTCTACTGACAAAATGTTTGAAGTAGATTATGGTAAAAAAACTGTCAAACTTTCCATTGGAAAGGTCAGATGGCACCTACAACATTCAGGGTTGCCAAGGCCCAAAATATAAATAGTGCCCCTCGTATCAAAAGAATGAGCCCTGGCTTCAAGGGAACTCAGGTGCTGAACAGAATACAGTAAAGAAATTAAAAAACTTGTAATGATGAAACTCCAACGCATCATCGAGTTGCAGCAGCAAAGCTGTGAGTAAAGAATTTCCATCCACGTCATATTGTACCGACGACGGCGCAGTTCAGCCAAATATTGACTTTCCTAGACGCAGCATCGGTGACCGGACCAGGTGTTTTCAAAAGCAGCGGTATGAAAAATATAAATGGAATGAATATTTTATTCTAAATGACTCTGCATTTTGTTTTGTATGCCTACTTAGAGGAAGTACCCCTACTTACTATACGTATTGCATTCCATCCAAAAATTCGATACCGCGATTTCACCGGAAATACATGTTTTGAGGTGCCCTAAGCCAAAATAAACATTTTTGGAAACTTGACCATGTGTATCTGTCTATGAACAGCATAACTCAAAAGCAAAAATTCGCATAAATACCAAACTTGGTTTTTGAGTTTAATATCTTCCAAGGATGGGAAGAAAATCTTCACACTCTAGACTACCCTTTACGTGGAACATTTTTCGAAAATGTTGTTTCTTCAAAAACGATCTATTGATTTTGATTAACTATCATATCTTGTAGTAGTGGTAGTGGTGGTACTGGGGGTAGTAGGGTAGTGGTGGAGATATTTTATGGAAAATGAAACGTATATCTTGAATTTTCTGGGAATGTTCCCAAACGTCCTCTTCATTCAGAATGACTTTTGCATAACTGGTAAACCGTAAGAGATAGACAACATTTTACTACACAAAAAATGCAGATCTCAATAAAACACACAATTTATGTCATATACTCTTCTTTTTTTGGAATGAACCATTTCCGAGATATTTCTTGTTATTTGTTTGAAGTTTCCAATACTTATACTTTTTCCAAAATGGGAGTTCGTTATTCGTTTTTTTATGTTCTGGATATACAAAGAGTGGAATGCTCCACATAGCAACCAGCTCTTAAAACATTTGACTATCGCTTAAAGCCTACCATATTCCCCTTGCACCTACAAGAAAGTTATCTCGATTAACATGAAGCAGATGGAGAATAAGCGTTTGTAAAAATAGTTTGTACAAGAGTAGAGAAAGTCATGTGAATGTAACACATCAGATTTTTTTAAGGTAGAAAGTTCATGATTGGTATAGAGGTTAACTTCATAGTTTGGATAAGATGGCCGGATGAAGACAGAAACTTCACAGTATTCTGTGGCCTGCATTACTTATGATTTAACGGTGAGAGCATCATTTGAAAGGCATGTTGTACCTTATGTGCAAGGGAGCATGACTTGTAGAGCAGTGACAGACAGTTCCAGATCAAGGTGAGATTTCTTTTGTTACTGAAGATTAGGATCAAGGTGACTTCAAGGCAATCACCACCTATGGTAGTGTTGCTCTGTATTGTGTTTTCTAAGGGGTGAATGGGATATTATTGCTTAATTACATTTTACGAGGAAAACACCACAAGAACGTCTGTTAACTTGAAGTTATATCATTATCTTAACTCAATCTCTTCCTTTGTCATGCAAGTTTCTTTTGCAAATATAGTAAAACCTCGTTAAATGCTCCCGTTAATAGAGGGAGCATCACAGTAGCGTGTTTTCTGATATTGTATAGTCTTTCGTCACGTTACACAACACTGTAAATACAATAAAGTATTTCATTTACCGCGCCGACATCACTGGATACGGCTCATTTATGCAGGCGGTTTCGTGACGTGCGACAAGTGCGATGCGACCTAAAAGTACATTGAGTTAAATGGAAGGATTTATACCGCACGACGCAAAATACTCCTTGTCGTACGACCTGAAAAACACGTCGCATGGTCTTTCAGGTCACACGGTACATGCGACAGTCGCATGACCTCAATATACATGGTGTAGATGGACCTGTGTATGCACGTCGCATTGTCGCATTGTGAGCGAGATAGTTGAGTCAGTGCTGCCACTTTGGGAAGTCCAGAGTTGTAGTTTTGATTGTTCAGCGTGGTTTTTGCTTTCACGTGTTGCGAGAGTGATCTGATTTTCGTTGTTCAGACTTTTACCAGGTATGGTTACGGAAGATTTTGTATTAGAGGTTCAATTTGGGATGTTGCCTTAGAAATTTGCAAGGGTCGTGACCATAAGAGGCAATTTCCCATACGGTTTCCTAAAAGCACTGTCCACGAACCTTGTAGTATTTATTGGATATACACTCCAACTTCGCTTTCGTCTGGTTTTTTTATTATTATTTATTTTTATTATTTATTATTTTAATTAAGAGTTTCTAGCAATATTAAAACACGCAGGAATCCATTCCAGCTGACAACTTAAATGTGGAAACGGGCTGGTAGAACTGGTATTCCCAATAATACACAGTACGACATTTCTGCCGCGTCGCACCATTCCTTGTCGTGCGACATGAAATTGCATGCATAAATGAGGCCTATGGTATTGTCAACATACTAAATAGCTTCATATCGCTGCATTTGAAGACATTGCAAACGTGTTGTTAAAGAATGTGTTTATCCTTTTGAAGTAGTTTATATTGTTGCCCCACTGTTGGAGAGCCAAACTTGAAGGGGTTAATTGTTGAAGCGGTTGCACCACTATGGACGTCAATTTGAAGCTGTTTTAGACCACGCACGTAATGGACGCCAATTTGCGGTAGATTGTTTCTAGGAGTGTTCGCCCCACGTATGGTACAAAGTTTCCGGTGGCCTTCGCCGCACGTTTACTTTTCCGGTGGCCTTCGCCCCACGTTTACTTTATGTGTAATAACTATTTTAATGTTATTTATTTAAATATTATATGTATGCCTCGGCTTCGTTAGCAGTAATTTTTTAGAACACGTATCTCTTAGCAGGGCTGGTACGGCTAAAGAACAAGGCTTACATAAATTATAATTGTGCTTCTTTTTTTTATTAATCCTTCACATGATTAAGTAACATTTCACTGATATATCCTACTATACAGCTGTGAGATTATAGTTAATTACTGTTTAACACGTAAACTTTATATTATTCTCACCGCAATGAATTTTCTTATGTCTCACTGAACCCGTACGGTGCCGAACTGCTTGGTTACGCTTTCTTGTAGCGTCCATCGCCTGAATTGGTATATTTTTTTCTATTTCTAGTATCTGATTGGCTATGCCTACTCCAATAGAATATCTTTATTTAACTTTAAGCTTCTCAAGTTTTTGATTGGCTATTTATAAACTGTTTTTAAATATTACATTATTATTGTTCCAAGAACTATTAGTAGCCTTTTTAACTTTCTAATTTATTGTTGTCTCAAGGTTACCTCATTGTTAGCAACTTTTCGGCTTCTACTTTGTAATTCTGTTTGCTACGAAAAGCAGCTTGCTTCTATTCTCACAGCTCCTACATTGTTAAACTACGTAATACATTCGCGTAACATTATTATACATATACATAATAAAATAAACATAATACAATGTATTATTATACACATATTGCTTTAAGGCGGGCTATTATTTTATTTTATATTAGGTATATAATTAGACTGCTATGTAGCGGGGTTTAAAAAAGGAAAAAAAAAGTGTAATGATCGGTTCTTGGTGTAGGTTTGGTAATTCGGGAAGATTAATGTTGCTGCCGACTACTCAGGTAGAGGAATATGGATTCTGGAAACTCTTACCTCAGGGAGTGTGATGGGAGATGAAATGAAGTTCACTGTTCTCCTCTCAGATGGCCCGTTTATTGAAGGTCCACACTGTTGTCCTCGTCTGAATACCCTTTCACAGAAGACGCGATTTCTCCTGTCATCCCCTGCTTCTGTTTCCGTGCATCACCCTTACTTAAGTATTTTTCGAAGTTATAGACGTCACAATGTTACTTTAATACTTAACCTTTAGTCATGTCCTAGCTACCCTTTTTACTCACGGCTCCTTTAAACTTATTTTTCCCATACATAAATAAATACTCGTAGACATCTGCACTCTTTCCCTCTCTGGTATAAAATACTTTGAATTCCTACATCTATCTTATTGTCTCTTACTGCACAACACGGAGTGACCTTCTCTACCCTACGGTTTGATGCAGTAATTTGTATCAGAAATTATGTAAATGTAAAAAGTGATTATAGTGTGAATATGCATGGTTATGTGACATTGATTTGAGATGTTTGTTGATTGTAAGCATTGTCGAGAAGTGGGTTTATACGGCCTTACTGAAACTGACAATAATAGCGTGCAATAATGTAGCGAGGGGGTGAGCTGTTTATCATTATTAGAGACGAGCAAATGACGTAATATTGGCGCGTTTTTCTTAGGAATTTGCTGGAACATTTTTCCCTAGACCATATGTTTTCGTAATTTTCATTGGATATAAAAATAGACGCTAATGTTGGCGCGTTTTATTAACCAATAGCAGCTCGGTTATAATCTTTAGGTATATCGGGGTGTAGGAGTATAAAAAGGGCTAGGTCAGAGTCAAATTCGTCCAGTCCATCGGAAATATTTGTACATTACACGTCGGCTCCAGTCCATCGGAAATATTTGTGCATTACACGTCGCTGAATACATCGCACAGTTTATCGCTTCGCAGGTTACACGTAGCAGAGTTATGAAAAATCTCAAGTGTTGTAAAGTTAATTACACAAAAAGTTGAAGTACGCGAATTAAGAATTAGCAGTAAATAAGTTATTATAACAGTTTCAGTTTGGCGAGTGTCAAGATTAATATGTGAAAGTGCATAATATGTTACGACAATAAAAGTGTAAAACAAATTCTTCATCAGTGTTATCTTTGGATAAAAACTCCTTTCCGTTTACACACCTTGTATAAGATAAGTGCTCGACCAAAAAGATCATAGCTAGCCGGAGGACAGTGAACCCAAAATTAAATAAAATAACAGGCGCTCAGTAAATGATAACACGAAGTGACCGCGACAAATTGTCTTTTATACGCGCGGCAAATAAACAGTAGCATTCTTTCAAACAAACACTAATACCGCCAAAAATTGGCTACCACAACGTGGAGCTAACAAACAAATAAACTTTATACCGCCGCATAATTGGCTCCCAAACGTGGGGCTCAATAAATAAATAAATACATTAATAACTCGCCGCAGGTTCGACACAAAGTATTCATCTTACACACGTCTGAAAGTTGCTCTCTGTCATAGATAATTTTCTATTTCACGCCTCTTTTCTAGTTTCGATCTATCTTTTGCTATGCACGTGACTTTTATTAACTTTTATTGGTTATCTCTCTGAATTTTTCTTCGTCTTCCATTGGCTCTTAATTTCGTCGTCCGAGCATCGTCCGCGTCTCCCATTAACAACTTAAGTTCGCTAGAGTGAATTTTCTGTGCGCTTGACTCAATTCGGTTTCCGGCCCGTTGTCTTCGCATCCTGAGAGCTCTACTCGGTTTCTATTGTGACTTATCGCTTACTAATGTCCCTCTTCCTGTACGTTCCTCAATTTTCAACCTTTCAGTTTTTCGCCAAGTCTCTTCATTCTCAAATACACGTTTTCTACATTTTATTTCATTTTCTGATCATTAATTAATATCTAATTTTTACTTTATTTCTCTCATTATGATTTTATTTCCCCCTTTTCTAATTCTTAATGTTCTCTTTTATTCTTCCCTCATATTGGTATTCCCCTCCTTCTTATTTTGATTAGATGCTTATTAATATACTTATTATGATGTATTATTTATTATTCATATTCTTCGGGCGGATCTTATCACTTCAGCTATCATTTAAGAGTTAAAAATGCTGCTTCACTTTATATAAACAGAAGAAGAGAAACCAGGCTTGAGAGTTCTAGATTGAATTTAAACAATTTAAGTGACCAGAACTGTCAGTTGTAGGTATTTGCATTTCAAACTTACAAGTCCTCAATTACAGTTATTCTTGTGGAAAGCTGTAGATTAATATGTTCATGTGTTCCTTTTTAAAATAGCTGTAAACGTCAATTATCTACGGAGATGGACATAATCTGGCTAAGGTTCTGAGTCAACTTAAGTGTGAAGTGGAATATACTGCGCATCGAGTAGGGTGGAGTGAGGTGGCGCATTGGGGTGTTGTTTACCTGTGAGGCCGTGTACAATACACTTCTTGACTAGACGTGCACTCGCTTCCATTTATACCGTCCCCGCAGCTTTGGGAGGTATTCTACTGGTTTTCACAGGTGAGTGTGTATAGCAAGGCAGAGGTGCGTGTATGTGTTTACCCTTCCATGCATGCAGTGGCATCCTGTTTTGCGTGCACAATTCCAGATTATTCTCATACGAATATACAACTTTGAGCAATAGCTTTACTCATCATCACTTACATATCATAATCATGCTTAAATGTATAACTAAATAAAACCCTGTTTTGCACAAATTCTCCATGAAAAATGTATGTGGCATAAATTGTGTATTTTAACGCGATCTACATTTTTTGTGTAGTAAAATTTTGTCTATCTGTTTTGGTTTGCCAGTTATGCAAAAGTCGTTCACAATGAAGAATACTTTTGGAGACATTTCCAGAAAATTCGAGATATACATTTCATTTGTCATGAAAATATCTTAAACATATGATATTTTATTCAAAATCGTTAGAGCCATTTTTGGGAAAATTAAAAATTTCGAAAAATGTTCTATGTAAAGGGTAAACTGGGGTGGAGGGATTTTCTTGAAAACCTTCGTGTCGGATCTCTGGAAGATACTGAACCTAAATACCAAGTTTGGTGTTTATCCAACTGTTCGTTTCTGAGTTATGCTGTTCACAGACAGACACACAGGACATGTTTCCAAAAATGCTTTTTTTGCATTCAGGATACATTTCCGGTGAAATCTGGGTATCGAATTTTTGGGTGGAATACAATACTTCCCCTACTTACTATACGTAGTAGAGAAAGTAAAAACTGTAAAGGCGATAGCTTGTTCACTGAATTATGTTCTGCGGTTGATTATTTATAGCCAGCTCCACGTTTGGGAGCCAATTTGCGGTAGTTATGATGATGGTTCCTCGTTGTATTTGTTGCCAACTTTGAAAAAGTTATTTAGCTGGATGCTGGATATGAGATGTGAGAATCCCCACGTATGTGCGTCACTTTGAAGAAGTATTTAACCCAACGTTTTTTAAGATACATTTTGATGTTGTTTGATGCTTGGGACGCCAAACTTTATAGTGAAGATGATGCTTGTTTTACGTAATATTATTAAAGTTATCTGCCTGGGCTGCTTTCAGTCGCACTATACAAACACAAGTTCTTTTCAGGTTGTGATAAGACAAAAATTAAAATACGTCACAGAATTTACTTTTTAATTTCACTTCTATTTATTTCTCTTTATACTTGCACATTTATAAAACACAACACTTTATAAAAGAAAACTGTGAGCACTTTATACATTCTAGCGGAGAACACAATTTTTACCATCCGTACTCTACAACATCTTACCCGCGACTTTTACATCTGCTCTCTATAACATCTTGCCCGCGACTGACTAAATTCAACGGTAAAACCTTATAGCTTCGGTAATGCCATTCTCTTATTGGCTAATTCTAGTCCAATAGAATTTAAATATTCAAACTAAAACTTTTTCTTTACTGCTGATTGGCTAATTCCAAACTGTAAGCGAAATTACGTTATTACCTATCTTTTCATTACCAGTATATTTTTTAAAATTCCAGATACATTATTGTCACCAAAATTACATTATTACCTCATTATTAACATCCTAAAACATATTATTCTCACAGTTTTTGCACTATTAGAGTATATAAATATTTACATAACATTAATAAATACGTTTACAATAAAAAGTAAGTATTTGCAATGACTTACATACAATATAAAAATAATTATGTACATATTGTTTTCAAGGTGGACTGTTATTGAATTTATTTATAATAAAACACAATTAATATTATTTAGGCATTAAAATACTGCCTCAGTTCTTATTAGTAGTTTTCTGTGTATAAACGCATGTAACCGATTTTGAATTGTACGCTATTTCCAAAATTGTTCCTTCTCCAATTGGCAGTAACGTTTTTTATCTTGGTAATTCCACAGGTTATACCTGTATCCTCTATTGTTAGTCAAGGCTAATAATAATAATAATAATAATACTTTCTTTGCTTCCCGTTTTATGTAACTATATTTTGTACTGAAAAACTTTCTTTTAAAGCATTTTCTATCCATAGAAAAACAAATACTAGCCATTCTGTATTCCGCATTCTTGAAAATATAAACCAATATATATTTTTCATGAAATTTCAACAACTAAAATTGACAAATGTTTCCATGCTTCTTGCCTTAAATTCTGTTTGTTTCTGCTGGATTCACAAAGGTAATGGCTGAAACTGAGTCACTAAGCCAGACTGTTGCAGAAACTTGATTTAGAGCGTCAGTTAAATCAGCTTCATTCACAACTCAGTTTACGCTGCATGTTACATGAGTTCGTCTACTCCTTTCCCCACTATTTTTTACTTTCTCTACTACGTATAGTAAGCAGGGGAAGTATTGCATTCCACCCAAAAATTCGATACCGAGATTTCACCGGAAATACATGTTTTGAGACCCACTGAATCCAAAAAAAGCATTTTTGGAAACATGTCCGTGTGTGTGTCTGTGTGTGTGTGTGTGTGTGTGTGTCTGTGTGTCTGTGAACAGCATAACTCAAAAACGAACAGTCGGATAAACACCAAACTTGGTATTTAGGTTCAGTATCTTTCAGAGATGCGACACGAAGGTTTTCAAGAAAATCCCCCCACCCCAGACTACCCTTTACATGGAACATTTTTCGAAAATTTTAATTTTCTCAAAAATGGCTCTAACGATTTTGATGAAAATATCATATGTTTAAGATAAGGTCATGAGAAATGAAATGTATATCTCGAATTTTCTGGGAATGTCTCCAAAAGTATTCTTCATTGTGAACGACTTTTGCATAACTGGTAAACCGTAAGAGATAGACAGAATTTTACTACACAAAAAATGTAGATCGTGTTAAAATACACAAGTTATGTCATATACATTTCTTTTGTTGAGTGAACCGTTTTCGAGATATTGCTTGTTATTTCCTTAAATTTTCCAATACTTATACTTTTTCTCAAATTCGTTATTCATTTCTTTTATGTCCTGGACATGCAAAGAGAATGGAATGCGCCACATAGCAACCAGCGTTAAAATATTTGACTATCGCTTATAACCTACCATATTTCCCTTGCATCTACAAGAAAATTACCAATAAGATGACATCTCGATATCTCGATTAACATGAAGCATATGGAGAATAGGCGTTTGTAAAATTAGATTGTACAAGAGTAGAGAAAGTCATGTGAGTGTAACACATCAGATTTTTAATGTTTTCATTTAGGCACAAGAGTCTATGTAATAGCATTCTTTCACCCACAGGAAACCCAGTTAAGATCTATCAAGAGTCCAACTCTTTGAGGACACGTGCGAGGCAATAACATGAAGTCTCGATTCCTTTCCTAGCATAAAGTTAAGCATAACTACTTTCAATAATGCAAAACTTAAACATTTAAAAGTATCAAAAGTTACTTTGATACCACCGAGCATCGAGGTTCCTTCCCTGGTTTTACATTGTATTGCCATTAAAATACTTTTTCATGGATAAATTGTGCAAAACAGTGTTTTATTTAGCTTATTTAGACTGCACAAATGATTCCAATAATGTCTAGTAAACGTGTCCTCTCTGACAGTAAAAAAGCATAATGTATTTCAGTTTTACATTATGTTCACATTAAAATATTTTTTCGTGGAGATATTGTGCAAAACATGGTTTTATTCAGTTATATATTATTTAAACATGGTTATTACAAGTGATGAAGAGTAAAGCTATTGCTCAAAGTTATATATTCATATGTGAATAATCTAATGTGCACGTAAAACAGGACACCGAAAAAGTAAACAGATACACTCTCCTCCTCCTTGCTATACATCCTCACCTGTGAAGACTAGTAGAATGCCTCCCAAAGCTTCGCGGACGTCATAAATGGACGCGAGTGTACAATACACTTATGTCTCTCATTTCGATTATGTGTCGTACTTTGTTTACATCAACAGTCCTATGTTTACGGAACTGTATCGTAAGGTTGCACATACACTGGTTGCTAAATTGTCCCGGATTCTTAGTCTAGTCATAATACAGAGGTGAGAAAAAGTAAGTACATTAGATATAAGTATGAAGTATGCAGAACACCCTAATATAACATGATATAAATATATGTATCAACACATTTCATTAGAACTCTCTTGTGAATATTCAAACTGTTGGTCTTCAGTATTTACACACCCTTGTGATCTAGATTTGATACTCAAGCACATTTTACTAACCAGTTCTTCATTTGTATCAATTTCTTGGCTTATCTACCTAATGAAATGCATCATGCCATCAAAAGTAGGTGTCTTTTGAGAGGGGAGGGAAACCTTGTCTTTAACAACATTCCAAGGAAAGAAATCCAAGAACCGGAGAACTTGATGGCCATTCAGTTGATTCCCATCGTCCTATTCACTTATTTAGAAATTTTCCGGCTAGGTATTGCACAATTCATGCGTGAGCAGGAGCTCATCTTGCTGAAAATAGAATTCTTCATATTATATAACCCACTCAAAATATAACATATATAATTGTATACTTAGTGTACACTTACGTTTGCCCATCCCTGCATTGCAAAATAGAAAAGAAACGTTGCTTTTAGTGTGCTATCATCCCAACTGCGTGGTGGAATACAGGCGAGGGGTACAAGTGCAGGTACGGACAAACAAAGAGGCAGAGCACCCAAGTAGGCCGCAACGCCCTTTCTGCTTCTACCGTGACCCCTGGGAGGGAGATCCTTAACGTTTCCAGATCTAACGCATACGAAGGCTCGCAACCCACAGAACACCGTCACCTGGTTCTACAACCCTGAAACAGATGACAAGAAAAATGATTGGTACAACAAATGGGGGCCAGGAGAGTCGTGGTAGAAGACGAACCGCCCCAGCATTCGTCTGTCGACCACGAAAAACTCATGGGTCGGAGTAAACACTGGCCGGGGATCGATTCCAGGACCTCCCGAATGCGAGTCGCACACGTTACCGCGGCGCCACCTCGCTCGGCGAGGCGAGGCGTAAGTGCTGTCCTTCCCCGAGTCCGCATGACACCGCCATGGAGATAAGGTTGGACTGCACGTCAAAGGGAAACAGTGGAAAGAGTCCAAATGTAAATTGCGTGTCCAGAGTAATCCGATGGATTTGAGTTGGAATCTCCGTTCGGGTGATAACAGGTGTCGGGTTACTCTTAACTCTTTGGACCTGGGACTCATTTAAGCATTCAGGAATCACCATGACTTAGTTCATCTTCTCTGTAGTGTTGTAACGGCTGTTTAAATCACTGTAGACGTCATTCTTCTCCTCTCTCCCCAATCTCTCCCCATCTGCACTGGTCTAAATTCTATCGATCATCAATGCGGATGTGTTACGTCAGTTGTGTATTCCTGGGGGTGGGCATCGACTCTCACTGGGTCAAGCAGACTACCCGAATTTTTCCCTTTCTGCGGTGGATGGTAAAAACGTACTTTGATGAAAGCAGTAAAACCATAACAGAATTGTTGGTAAATTAATACACCAATCAAACTTATTCTAAAGTTCTGCTTGTTCCGTTTTGACGGTATTTAGTAACTTTTGCACTGATTTAGCAGCTTTCACGTAACTTTTACGAGAGACTGTTCTAGAACTGTACCTGTTGCCTAGTTATCCAACAAATTTTCATATTGACATCCGTGAGAAAGGAATACTTTAACCATCACTCTTATATCAATTAGTCGTCCTCCGTGGTGTAGTGGTTACCTTGCTAGCCTCTAGTTCCCCAGGTCGCGGGTTAAAACCCGGCGGAGGGCGATGGATTTTTTCGGGCGTAAAAGTCCTTAGCATGGCTTCCTTCGGAAGGGAAGTAAAGCCGGTGGTCCCGTGTCGTAGATTTACGGCACGTAAAATAACCTCAAGACTGATGAAGAGGCCTCTGAGTAAAATTATAGGTCTTTCACGCCCAATACAGAATGGGACGCTAAGATCCACAGTAGTTAAAGAGCGTCGATAAATAAAACTCAATTTTTTTATATCAATTAAATGGATGTTTTAAAATGCATACGTTTTTAATAGAAATATTAGAACCGAGCGAAATACCAGTGGTACACTCGATGCTCGCATTCGGTAGGAATTAACATTAAGGCCCTTTCTCCGGCCAACCGAAGGTTTCTCTTAGTTTTGCCTGGGCGTAAGGTCCACGTGCACGGGTGTGTGCGTGCGTGCATAATTCAGAAAGAAAAAAACTTGATACATAGGTTCAACATCTTCCAGGGATGCGACAAGAAGATTTTCAAGAAAATCTCGTACCCCAACCTATCTACCCTTTACATGAAAGCAGTTTTGCTATTTTTAGTTTTCTCAAAAATAGCTCTAACGATTTTGATTAAAAAAAACATATACTTAAGATATTTTTAAGCCAAATAAAATGAATACCATGGATTTTCTGAGAATAGTCTGTATAGTTTTGTTCATTCTTAATGACTTGTGTAATTGGTAAATCGTAAGAGATCCCGTTAGATCCCACAATGTATTACAAATAATATATTTGTGGCGTTAATTATTTCCGAGCTATTCTTTGTTATTGTTTGAATTTTGAAATACTTACACTTTCTTCAAGTGGTACATCTCTATTTGTATTTCTGGTGGTCATGCAAAAAGCATTTACAAGGGCAATATAGAAATACAGTAGCCTTTAAGCACATACATATCTCTTAATAGCTGGTTGCTAGGTGCAGCACCATTCCCTTTGCCACAGATTAATACTCTTTGCATATCAAAGACAAAAAATGAATAACGAATTCGCATTTGAGAAAATAAGTATTGAAAAATTTAAGGGAATAACAATCAATATCTCGAAAATGGTTCACTCAACAACAAAAAATGTATATGACATAAATTGTGTATTTTAACGCGATCTACATTTTTTGTGTTGTAAAATTCTGTTTATCTCTTATGGTTTACCAGTTATGCAAAAGTCGTTCACAATGAAGAATACTTTTGGAGACATTCCCAGATAATTAGAGATATACATTTCGTTTGTCATGAAAATATCTTAAACATATGATATTTTAATCAAAATCGTTAGAGCTGTTTTTGAGAAAATTAAAATTTTCGAAAAATGTTCCATGTAAAGGGTAATCTGGGGTGAGGGGATTTTCTTGAAAACCTTCGTGTCGCATCTCTGGAAGATACTGAACCTAAATACCAAGTTTGTTGTTTATCCCACTGTTCGTTTCTGAGTTATGCTACACACAGACACACACACACGGACATGTTTCCAAACATGCTTTTTTTTGGATTCAGGGGGTCTCAAAACATGTATTTCCGGTGAAAACTCGGTATCAAATTTTTGGGTGGAATACAAGACTTCCCCTACTTACTATACGTAGTAGAGAAAGTAAAAATACTTTCAGCACAAAATGCAGTTACATAAAAAGGGTAGCAAATAAATTATTATTATTATTAGCCTGAACTAACAACGAGGGATATATAACCTGTGACATTATCAAGATAAAATTGCATCCATTTGGACAATGTCAAACAGGAACAATCTCACTGTCCGCATACAATACAAAGTTAGTTACATGCGTTTATACACAGAAAACTACTAATAAGAACATAACTCAGTGAACAAGCTATCACCATTACAGTTTTTTATAAAGTGAATATCAGTATCACTGCTCAAAAATTAGTATTATATCGAGTATTGAGAAATAGTGGTATCCTCCCATCACTACTTAATTTGAAATCGTTGCAAATGACGTAAGTGGGTAGAAAAATCACTTTCTAAAGAATGATATAACAATATATACCTAAGCTATGCCTGCGTATTTATGTTGCATAGAAAAAGGTTTTTAACTTCACGATACGCGGCTATTGAACACAAAAAAAGGCTTTAATTATGCAAACAAAACACTCTCGCTTCACATTTTTAAATCGGTGTGTTCTCCGCTGTAGTATGACACTACAGGGATAAAATGACAGGAACTTCCACCTTGTCGCACGTGTCCACCTCAGAAAAACAAAACACGTGTGACCTTGGACAGTGCTGTGATCCGCATAGTGTCCATGTCCTTCATTGCACGCGAACTCGATAGTAGTAGATTCGATTAGGGCAATGATTCTCAAACGTTTACCTGGGCTCACTGACACCGACCTACATACGTCTTACTTTCCCTACTCCTTACCTATAGGAGTAAGTAGGGGAGGTATTGCACTCGACGCAAAAAATCGACACCGAGATTTCACCGAAATATACGCTTTGGGGTCCCTTAAATAATTTTTTTTTCAGAAAAAAGTCCACGCGTGTGTGTGTGTGTGTATGTATGTGTGTGTGTGTGAATAGCTTAACTTAAAAACGAAAGTTGGTACTTAGGTTCAGCAATTTCCAATTTTCCAACACGAAGATTTTCAACAAAATTCTCCACCCAAACTACACTTTACATGGACAAGTGTTCTTTATTTTTGATTCTGTAAAAAAAAAAAGTGGCTCTTACGATTTTGATTAAATACAATAATGTTTAAATACTTGCATAACTAGCAGGAGTAAATATCACGAAGGGGTCCTCGAAACCAAGGCAGAGCACCACATGTAGGCCAGTGTGGCCCTTTGT